>CM023532.1:5342038-5942038 GCA_013350335.1 Chimonanthus salicifolius
TAGAAGGAAAGAGAAAAAAGAGAGGGAAGAGAGAGAAAACGAGAGAGAGAGAGGAGAGAGAGTGTCGTGAGGAGAGATAGAGTGTGGGTACGGTTGGGGGTGGGGAGGGGTCCCTCCTCCTTATATACTTGACATAAAATATTATTTTATTATTTTTATTCTATTTTTTATTTATTTAAATTCGAAAATCATTATTTTAATATTATTTAGATGCTTGGGGGCCAAGAAACCTTGGTGCAATGGGTTCGGGTTGGGAGTTAAATACGCGCACCTCAAAAAATGGATTTAGCATTCATACCCAAAAATTTGACTTTACACGGTCAATATGTTTAGAAATATTTTTGAGGATAAAATAAAATCAAAAGCCACTTGATTTAATCCAAAAAACACTATTTTTAAATTTAAATAAATAAAAGGCTTAAACAATTTGGAAGCATTTATTTAAAAAATCTAATTTTGGAAGGATCAAAACAATGTTTCAAAGGTCTGTGTGTGCAAGTTTGAAATCAACTCCTCAAATCAGTGATTTTATTCAAAAATATTTATTTTTATATCATTTTTCACAATTTTTAAATAAAATAATGCAATAGAGTAAAAAAATTAATTTCACCCTTCTTACTTCAAACAGTCATATTTTGAGTTCCAATTGGATCAAATTTGGACTTTCGCCGAAGCCCATGAAATAATCTACGCATTAAACTGGTCGTGCTAATACACATTATTAACCTAATCTTGAGATATGGTATTACATTTTGTGTTTGAGAGTTGTTTTGCAAACTTAGTAATTGTTATAACAAATTCAGTTCTTCTATAAATTAAGAAGAGGTGTCAGTACCCATTGGAAGTTTGTGCATGGCCTATTATAAGAGAATCAAAGTTGTTATATACATAATACATGATTTGATAAATATTTTTTTATTTCTAACTTAGTGCATCTTTTTCCCTTCATCTAATAGGAGCTCCATATCTAACAACAAAATTTGATTTCATTTCAATGTCAGTATTCAGTATTCAAAATGAATAGTTAAGATCGACTAAGCTTCTCTATAAAAAGTCTTATCAGTCTGCAAAAATAGAGATTCTTTCGAAAAGGATTTTGGAGATGAAGATTTTCAAAGGAAATAGAGATTTTCAATTACAACGGAGAATCCATTAGGACCTTTCCTATGTTGGCCACATAAATGGGAAATTCGTCTCTCTTTCACTCATAATTTGTTCCACTTATAAAAGGTGGTGACCTCCTTCTAGGGCAGGCTTTTATTATTTAACTATATTACTGTAGCATTTGCAATATAAATCATTATTTTTTAAACATTGTGTATTTTTAAAATTTCTCAAATTAAATATTCGGAGTAATTACGATAACCTGATAAAAATACTTTAACATTTTAAGGTCTTTTGACACTCCCAAATGTGTTTTCGGCACACTCCAGGGATACTCTTATTATAAAACACTGTGTTTTAAGCGTTTGGGAGTATCAAAAGACCTTAAAGTCTTAAAGTATTTCTATTAGGTTATCGTAATTAATCTGCATATTCAATTTGAGAAATTTTGGAAATACACAGTGCTTAAAAAATAATATTCTACGTTGCAAATGCTACATTAATGTATAGTAAATTAGTTAAATAATAAATCTCTTTTAAAACTTTAAAGTTATTTTTTAACCACTGTGTATTTTCCAAAATTTCTCAAATTAAATATTCAGGACTAATTACGATAACCTGATAAAAATACTTTAAGACTTCAATATCTTTTGACACTCCCAAATGTGTTTTTAGTACAGCATAGAGATACCCTTATTTGTAAAACACTATGTTTTAAGTATTTGGGAGTGTCAAAAGACCTTAAAGTCTTAAAGTATTTTTACCAAGTTATTGTAATTAGTTCGGATTCAATTTGAAATTTTTAAAAATACACAGTGCTTAAAAATAACTTTAAAGTTAGCTTTTGTTCAGTAAAATACTGAGCGGTGCACCACTCGAAATTATTAGTGTACTGCTCGGTTCAAGAGCAGTACACTGCTGAGCAGTTGTTTTTCAAATAGAGAAGGATAAAATAGACTTTTCACTCAAAATTTTGAAAACCCATGTCCACTGACAGAAAACTCCCGTGTTAGGATGGGCGGCCTTAAAGGAATATGGGAGGATGAAGGGTAAAATGGAATTTTCAAATAAAATTTTTAAATTTTGTGTCTCGTAAAAAAAACTCCCGATGGTTTAGGATGGTTGGCCCTTTACATTACAGAGGTGCTATCATTTTTTTAACAGTGACATTTTGAATATTTTATTCTTTTATGTGATATGATTAAGGTGTGGACTCTTACATGGATTTGTTAGAATTTTTGCAAGCATCAAAATAGTTTTTTCCTGTTTGGGGATTTCCCTTTTTTTGAATGATACTTACCTATACCTTAAAAAAAAAATATATCTTACTCCACATATATTTTCTCTTAAACTAATAATCATAACATCGTTCACATTCAATGGAGAAGAACTAACATTTCGATATCACAGTTTCTACATTTCACTGATGTAAAAAAGTAAATAAACAAATAGATTCAACCAATGCTATAAGAACCGGACCAAGCCGCAATCGGGCCGGAGGTTCGACCGTGACCGCCTCTTTGAAGGCCCGGTATGCTTTAAAAACCTCTAAATATGTTAAACCACGTGAACCGTATTAAACTGTGTTGAACCGCGGTTTAATTAATCAAACCACAAACCGTGAGTCGAAGTTCAACTAGTTTTTATTAATTCTTTTTTCTTTTGGAGATTATGATGACTTTGAAAGTTAAATATTTTTTAATATATTAACTAACATTGAGTCATTGGATTGTTAAATAATTTTTTTTATTTTCAAGGTATTATTGGAGGATGAATATTGAATTGTTGGATTAGATTGTGAGATCATAGATTATGAAACATTTTCGTTTGAATGGAAAATGATATTGGAAAATAGTGTTGGATTATTAGATTTTTATATTTACAATTGTTTTTGTGAGAACAAGAATATTTTTTATAAAAAATATTTTTATGAATATTTGATATTATTTATAATTTTATATTGATGGACACGGTGTTATCGAGTTTGACTATGGTTGAACCTGGTTGAACCTTATTTAACCAAACTTTCATCGAAGACAATTTGGTAGACTGTTCGGTTATGATAACATTGGATTCAACAGTAAATCAATTAAATTATGTAAAATTAAGCTGATCGGTAAAGTCATATGAATTGTTTTATTCGTCGTTAACATCCTTCAATTTTCAAAGATTGAATCCAAATACAATATGTGGAGACTTTATTTTAAGAAATTTCCATGCAATATAAGCATACATGCAGGCATGGTATGGAAGATGATATAAAAACTCACACACTCTTACTCTCTCTATATTTCTATATATACAGTCCTCAGATTGATTAAAGTTGGCTCTCTCTCCACTTCTACATTCGATATCTAGAGCTAATAAACAGTGAACAAGAAACTTAGGCTTTAGCTTTCATGTCTAAGCGAAGCACTGGCGCCCCAGATGAGGATTTTCATGTTCCTGTTCCTGTTCCCCTCTTATGGTATTAAGTATATGATCCCATATTCCCATTCAACATCAATGTTGTCAATTCCTAAGCTGTAATTCCATCCTAATTTTCACAACTTTAAATGTCATTCATCTCCAATTTATTTTATAACTAAGGTTTTTATGCATCTCATCCAAAAGAGACTTTACTTAACTAATCATTCGGGTATACGAAAATCTCCTAATTCTGCATACACTGGATCAACAACTATAGAGAATAGTCTATTAGAGTTGAGCATCAATCAAATTCAAGATCACATTTCTTGAGACGGTCAGGTCAATCCCTTCTTCTATTCATCTCTTTTTTTTTTATGTGACAATAAGTGGTTCAAGCAGTGCCGGGCCTTGATATTTCAGGGACCCTAGGCGAACTTTCAAGATGGGGCCCTTTACACTTAAAAAAAATTCATACTTTTTTTAACAAAGTGTTAAACATCCAAAATAAAATATCATAATTAAATTTATAACACAGTATTATGTAAAATTTATTCTTCTAGGGTTTTGAGATGTAAAATTACTAATTAAATTATTATATTTAAGTTGTTTTAACATATCTTTTTCAATAGATAAGATAGCTAATATATGTAATCTTTCTTGTTATATTGTAGATTGAAGATAAGATTTTATCAATTTTAACTTTGAAAAACTTCTTTCTGCAGAGGCAACTGTTACTGGTATAGTCAACCATTATTGTATAAGCAATCCATGCATTTGGATAACAACAATTCATTGTTTTTAAATAATTTAGCACTTCAATTGATTCTTTTACTTCTTTTGGTATTCCATTTTTCAAAGTTTTTAATTCTGAAAATAAATCACTTCCATCAATATCAGAAATCATGTCATGTCTTAGAAAATCTTTAAGTTTATTACAAGAACTCTTCAAACTATTATCATCTAAAGAATTTAACTTTTTCAAATTAAACAAAAATCCAAAAGTATCTTCATATATTTGAAATTGTTCAAATCTAGTCTTAAGTGACATAAGAGTTTGATCAATTATATGTAAGAAGTAATTAACTCTAAAAGACTTTTCAGGTGATTGTGTTATCTCATCCCTAGCATTCTCATCAAAATGTTTTTTTCTACAAATAATACATTTTTCTTGGAATATAGGTTCAATTTCCATTTCTCTAGCAATTTCTTTAGTATCAATCATGGCAGATTCAAATCCACTTTCTCTTTGAGTTTCAAAAAAAGAAATGAGGCCTTTTAAAGAATTTAAAGCACCTTCAATATTCATGTCTTTTACTTATAAAATTTTACTAGTGGTATTAACTGCAAACAATATATTATACCAAATAACCATGCCAAATAAGAATTCAAAACTTTCAATTTTTAATGTTGTTAAGTCTTCAGCATCACTCTTTGTCTTAGGATCTTCACAAGTGTTCGTTAAGTCAATTAAAGCATCTCTAATTTGTGGAGCTTGGAATCTAATTGCTTTTACGCTTTCAATGTGAATTTCCCACCGTGTTTGTGATAATGGTTTAAGTGTGATACCTTTAACATAATTTTTAAAAATCGTCCACCGCTTTAAAGAAGATGAAAATACATCATATACATTGTACAATTCCAAAAAATGTTTTACCTTGAGAACAAGAATTTACCATATCACAAAGTGCTAAGTTAAGACTATGACAACCACAAGGCATATAGAATACTTTAGGATTTATTTGTAGTACCCTATTTTGTACTCCTTTATGTTTTCCTTTCATATTAGAACCATTATCATATCATTGTCTCCTCATATCATTAATATTAAGTTCAAGAGTTTTTAGAACATCTATAAGTTCATTAAAAAACCCTTTTCCCGATATATCGTCCACGTTTAAAAATCCTAAGAAAAACTCTTCTACTTTTATTGGACTTGTTGAAATATCCACACAACGTATCATGATAGACATTTGTTCTTCATGACTTATATCTGGAGTACAATCAAGTATGATTGAAAAATATTTTTATTCTTTGATCATCTTAATTATTGCACTCTTTATCTCACCCGCCAACAAAAGTATTAATTCATTTTGAATTTTATGACCAAGATAGTGGTAATGAATTTCTTTATCTTGAATACGTCGAATGTGTTCTTGCATTATAGGGTCAAATTCGGCGATCATTTCAATAGAAGTTAAAAAAAATTCATTTACTTTTTTCATAAATTTTTTCATTGTCTCCACAAAATGCCAAATTGTTTTTAACAAGAGCTTTTACAACACTAATTATTCTTAATAGTACTTATATCCAATGTTCATTATCTTTATTAATTTGTTCTTGCCTAATTTTATCAATTGTTTCATTTTTTTGCAATCTTATTTTCAATTTCATCCATCTTCTCATGTTAGTAATATGGTCATTACTAGTTTCATGGATCTTAAGTCTACAACTAAGATTTTTTCAGTCATTAATTCCTTCATTTGCTAATTGAGTTTTGATTCCATCTTGATTAAACAACTTACAGCAAAAACAAAATACTTTATGTAAAACAATTGAGTACACTAGCCATATTCTATCAAGTTTTTCTCCATTTGGTAAATATCGAATATATTGTGTAATAGAAAAATGTCTATTGGTTGAATATTTAGGAAAGTTAATATCATCATCTCTAATGGGACTTCTTTTTACCAATATGTCTCTCAAATTTTGGTCAATATTTTTCCAATTACCCGGATCATAAATGTTTAAAGAAACATGTTCATTGAAATTTTCATCTTCTTCATTCTCATTCTTATTTTCTTTATCACTCGCATCTATATGCTCTTAATTCACCAAGTTAATATCATTATGTTCATTAATAGTTTCTTCATTATTATTATGTTCGTCATTTATCAAATCTTCAATTGAACTTTCTGTTTGTTTATTTTTGCTAAAATATTTATTAAGAGATCCTGTTTGAGATTGAATCAACTCTTAATCTTGTTTTTGTTTTTATTCTTTTTTCATATCCAGAGGGATATTTTCTAGTAGACATAATGATAATGACAACCTATAAAAAATTAACAGCTAAATAATCAAAATATTCAAATTAACAGCTAAATAATCAAAATTAAAGAAGAATAGAACCTGATTTGATTTGCGAATAAACCAGAACCAGTTAGAAATTGTCACATGCCCGCCGCCCCCCCCACACAAGATAAATTACAGTCACAAAATCAATTTCACTACAAAATGTCAACATAAAACAATTTTTAAAAGAGAGAGATGCCAAACTAACTTCTTTATGTCAACTAATTATGTAAGGCTACTGATTTTGGTACCCATCATAGAACAAGTGACATATTCAAGGTACATAAAAAGCTTAAAATTCCTCAATTAAGGATATAAATGGATGTACCAAATTTAAAATTTTAAAATTTTCAAAATAAATAAATTAGTTTTTAACCCTTCTTGCACCATCATCTTTTTTCTTTTCTCTTTTTTTAAGGTCACCACCTCATCTATTCAAAATTGAAATTACAATTATCTTTTTTTTTTTATTAATGTGTGGAAAACTCAAATACAGTCCTACAATTATCTTTATAAACTCTTATATAATAAATTTATAATTATGAGAATCAACACTTACTACTGATTATGATACAAATTTTCATACACATATTTGGATGCACACTTACTAATTATCTAATTGAAAGAGCAAATCACATTAACACCTTTAGATCACTAGGGGCAAACCGCTAAAACTACATAACACATTTTGCTGCAAATAGTTTATTCGTTATCTTTTTATTTTCGCTTTAAAATTTTCAATAAAAATTAGATGTCTATAAATTTTCTAATTTTTTATTCCAAAATAAAAGCTTCGTTGGCAGAAAAATTTCACCTAACCCATTAATCCTACCCTAACATATCAGAGCATGAGTTTAAATTTTTAGACCTATTTATCAAATAGATCAATTTAAACTCGACCCGCTTATATATAGACAGGTAATGGATGAAAGAATTGAAGACTAAACCTTATACCTAATCATCACTAGATCCAAATCCAAACCAGACCACCTCATGACTCAATAATAATTATATAAAAACATGATATGGAATTACTTATCAATCATTTAAAAAATAATAATAATTATATAAATATATACATTTATATATATAATAATGACAATGCACTTATCATGAAGGATTACTCCCTGTAGCTTTAAAAAAACAACAAAGGAACAAATTAAAGAAAAAACAAGGAAAGCAGTGAAATATTCAAAGAGGGCCGCATGCAACATTGTCATACATGTATGGCTTCTTCTAACACTACAAACATCATACTTTCCTCATGTTACCTCTAAAAACAAAAAAAAAAAAAAAACCTATTTGTGCAGCCAAACAGGTCAAGGAAAAATCAGCAATCTTAGTGTTATTTTAATATTATGTAAAAATATATTTAACTCGGTCCTTCCAACTTTTTAACACAATAACACAAAATCATTCTTTGTAAATGATTGTCTCAAGAAAAACTTACATGATTAAGACTAGATCAGCGGTGAAAGAGAGCATAAAAAGAGAGGTCAGAGCTTCAGAGGAGAGCGAGAGAGAGAGCAGTGAGAGACTGAACAACTCAGCGAGATAGGGAGAGCAGTGAGAGAGCGAGTCAGCGAGATAGAACAGTTAGAGAGAGAGAGCAGTCAGAGAGAGTAGTGGGAGAGAGTCGTAGAGCACTAGAGCAGTGAGAGAAGAGGAAACGGTAATTTGAGATTTTATTTAGATACGGTTTTGCCGTTCGAAGAGACAACGGTAAAAATTAGAGATTTCGGCTGGAAGAGATGTGGAAATGACCGTTGCAGTGGAGGTTTTGGACTTCGGAGTCACGCGTGCAGAATGCAGGCGCGGGACGCAGGACGCGGCCGCGGGCACAGGACGCGGCAGCGGGACGCGGCAGCTTGCACGGGCGCATGACACAGCTGCGGGCTAAGGACGTGGGTGCGGGACGCCTACGCGGGCGCCGGGGCAGGACTCTAGCACGGGCGCAGGGCAGGCGGGACGCGTACGCGAGACGCAAAACGCGTTCTGCATTCTGCATTCGCGGCGTGCGGAAAGGGGGAAGTGGATTTGGGCCCTTTTTTAACATGGCTCTTAGAGGAGTTTAATGGGCTTGGGGCCCTGCCTATTTGGGGGCCCTAGGCGACCCCCTATTTCGACTATAGGCAGGGTCGGGCCTAGGTTCAAGCACTACTCTTCTCTGGTTATCATTGAGGAAACCATCATTACAGTCTTCACCTAATGGCGTCTAGAATAAAGTTGCTAGATATAAGTTTGGCTACTCTTTTATTCTTGCTTTGGGATTTTTCTCTCATTTTTTAGATACACCTATTTTTAAAGAAAAGCTTTCAAATCATACTTTTAACTTTTTAAAGATTAATTAATTAAAATTTTTGTATCTTTAAATTCTACCATCTTAATAAATATAGATTTAGTAATTCAATTAGAGTGATTTTTTATGAATTATATATTCAAGAAATAACGATTTCGATGTACTCATGACTACTATTAGGGATCGAGATATCGGCCGATACGTATAGTATCGGCCGATATTGATGGGTTTTTTTTTTAAAAAAAAGTAGGTGACAGAAAAATATCGGCCGATAACACCATATCACCATACCTAGATTTCGACCCCTGACTACTATATTTAGTGAACCCTATACCAGGGGTCAAAAATTTGGCTTGATCGAATTTTCGCCCGATATTTTTTCTCAGCCGAGATATTGACTGGGCCCACAGCCAATATTTATTTTTTTCTTTTAAAAAAAAGAAGAAATTGACCGATATTCGGCCGAGACCTCAGTCGATATTTTTTTTTTATCTAGCCGATACAATACGTATCGACCGAATTTTATACCCTGCCCTATACATAGTTGCCCAGTGTAATACACTGCATCTGAATGTCCTGTGATCATCTCACGCTTGTTTTTTCATTGAATGAATCAATGAAACATTTGTTACACATTTGACATTAGGTTTAAGTGTGGCCAGTGACCAGTTCTATGAAACTTCTATTATTCTTGAGATATACATAACTTTTAGGAAAAATGTTTTGAAACAACGAGGAATGGACCCTTCTCTACAATTATATGTTTTTTATGGACCAATCCTTAATTAATTAATTTATTTATTTTTATCACAAAATTATCTCATTAAACAAGTGTATCCACATTGTCTAAATTCAATAAAAGATGGCTGAGTGGAACCCTCTTTCTAATATCAATTTTATATACCTTCAATTCAAAGGTTAAAAATATCGACACTGAGACTTTTCATTTATAATTTAGAAATCTAAATTTTTAGTGGATTATTTTACCTACTCCACTTATCTATTTCTGTACTACTGCATAAATAATTTAGCCGCCCCAGTCTCCTCTCAGCATTTGGAGAGACCAGCAAATCAGGACCGTTGAGTAGGGTCAAGAAGATGGAATCAACGACCGAATCACGTAGGCGCTTACGTTGGCTAGAGCTGCCGAGAGCCCCGCATGTATATATAATGGAATCATTGGTCATCAGTAGCAGTTTAGCTTCAAAGTTAGTAATAGAAAACAGAGTCATCTATCTTTGGAAAAGAGAAAGAGGCCTGAATATACATTTTAAATTATTCTTAAAAATAGTAGGAATATGTAGTATTTGTATTTTAATAGCCATTTCAATTTTCTTTTCTTTTTTGGGGAACCTCCCAAGTTCCATTTATTTTGGTATGGATAAGATAACATAAAAATATAAAAAGTGAAAAAATATCTATAAAAAGTTATGGCCAGCAATCCTCTCTTGAGAATTTTGTGTAACTCGACACGGATTTTACTGTATTGTCCAGTTTATCTTTCGAACCGGCTCACCGAATCCTTCGAATCGAGTTGTTGGATCACTGACCCTTCCACTACGATATAAATCGGTACTGAAATTTATCTAACTGAAACTGTTTTTTCGTACAGAGCAACAAATCGGATCACTGATCGGACCACTAACTGGATCATTGACCGGCTCACTGACTGGATCATTGAATTTTTTTAAAATGCTTTCGTACGTTAGTGGAAGGATAAAATGAGCAATATCCTAAATCCCGTCTCTCGTTATACAAAATATGATAGAATTGCTACTCAAAAGATATATTTTAAAAAAAAATGCACTGGAACAAGCCAAGCTAGAACCATTTTAGTCGAAATAGACTATATGGAATGAGAACAAACTGGATTGAGCATACCTATATTGAACAAAATTTGATTAAACTTTAATATACATATCTAAGCATGAAAATCACTATGAACAGTTAAAATAAAATGGAATTGACAACTTAAACTATAAAAATTGCCACTAAAAAATATTTAAGAAGGAGAGAATGGTATCTCGCATATCATAAACGTTGGTGTCTAAGTTTTAACATCAACTATAAAAATATAAATCTACTAATTGTATAGTGGAGTGGTCAAGGAAGAGTGGGTGGCTACTGCCTTTCATTTAGCAAGTCGACTATGTTAATTAAGTGGTATAAGCTCTCGAAGATTATTTTTATTGGATAAATAACTAAAGGATACTCTCGTTAAAAAAAAATATATAAAAAAATATAAAAATATATTATAAAAAAGTTAAGCAACATCTTTCCCCTTATATATTATGTTATTCATTTAGCAATCAAGTGAAGATGTTAATAAGTATTGCTTCTACATGATGTTTTCCCATTGCTTTTATTAAATATTTCCTTATTGTATCTTATAACCTATAGTACAAAATTTTATGTAGAAAGCCCTTAGATGAGAAAAGGAAACTAGGAAATTTTTTGAGATACTGTCCATTGATAATAAAAAGAGTCATATTTTACTTCAAGTTATGTTTAAATTTAGGAAATGTATTTGCTATAGCCGTTGTCATCCTTTGTATTTTTTTTGTTACTTGTATTTAAAAATGTGGGGCTGGCCATGCCCATGGAGGTGGACGCCCAGGGCACTGCCACAACACTTGAGATCGTGAATCAATCAACTAACAGTAACATCTGATGGATCTACACGTATACATCACCAATAAAGATTATTATTTTAGGGTGTCCATCCTAATACGGAAATAGTCTTTTAGAAGACACGGGCTTTTCGGACTTCCCACTTTGCCCACATCCATCCGTACGAAATTTTTTAAAAATTAGACATTCAGAAATCGGTGCACTAACCGGATCACTTTCCAGTGAATCGGTGTACAGATCTGGACTCTTTCACATCTCAAGAAATCGGTGCACCGATCAAATCACTTTTCTCAAATTCCCATTTTCCAATGATCCGGTCGGTATATCAGTCCAATCAGGCCCGGCCCTAGCCTTAGGCGAACTACGCCATCGCCTAGGGCCTCCAAATAAATAGGGCCCCCAAATCCTGACGGGTTCATTTTTTATAATTTTAGACTTAATCTTTACTTTATTTAAAATAGCTTTACTTTTTACAATTTCTTATATATTTAGACATAATTTATAATTTTTCTTTAAGTAAAATAACTTAATTTTTTGCAATTTATTATAAATTTATACATATTTTTTCTTTAAATAAAATAACTTGGGAGTATCTATGTTGTTAAACTTTTTGCAATTTCTTATAAATTTAGACATAATTTTTCTTTAAGTAAAATAATAGACATACATTTTCTTTAAGTAAAATAACTTGGGAAGTATTTAAAGTCAACTTGAAAATGTTTGCCAAGACTCGTTAACTCGCTTGACTCGAATTCCAATCGAGTTTAGTCAACTCAGATTGATTTGGCCATTTTTTTTTTCAATTTTAAATCTATAATTCTAATAAAATGAATTAAACACCATGATAAAAAAGCATTTATCCTATAGTTTTATTTTTATTTTAAAAATTAAGAATTGAGATGAGTAATTAACTCAATTACAATATTAAAATTACTATATAAAGGTTAAACTTTAATTAATCATTGTTCTCATCAATTTTTTCAGAAATTTTAATAAAAGTATAAGCTAAATAAGGCCCTAAACGAGGAAACTTAGTGTTCACTATAATATAGATGGTTTAATGAAAAGAAAATAGATTTAAATTTGAATGACCATTTTGTGCTTTATAGTTTAAAATTGAGTGATAATTTTTTAACATAATTTTATTTTATAAGTTGTTTTAAATGTATTATATACTTTAGCATGTCAACTACTCTTTTTAAATATAATAAAATAGTAATAAAAAATAAAAAAATCAACATGCATAGACAAGTGGAAATTAAATTTATTATAAGAAAAATTGAATGGATTAACTATCTTATCTATTGAAAAGATATGTTAAAAAATCTTAAATATAATAATTTAATTAATAATTTTGTATCTCAAAATCTGAGAAGAATAAATTTTAAATAATAATTTATTATAAATTTGATTATGATGTTTTATTTAGATATTTCACAATTTAAAAAATATATATATAATTTTATTTTTTATGAGTGTATAAAATACCTATCTTAGAGGTCTGTCTAGCTCTTGAAATCTCAAGATCAGTCCAGTGCACCTCGCTAAAAAGTGAATCATTTATGAATATTTAATTTTTCTCAATGGAAGTAAAATTGAGAAGTTCAAGAGAAGATTCTCAATCGAAATGGAGACAGGCTCATATTTCTGAAAAAAGAATACCGTACAGTCTTCTTTGTCAAATTTGCTACAGTTGCCGGACGAATTACGTGGGCGCTTACGTTGGCGTGGCCTGGGAAAGCTCTCCTTCAGTGTATAAGTAGCTTGCTATCGGCGCTAGCAGCAGAGCAAAGAAGGAGAAGAAAGAGTTTGAAAGGGAGAGGAAGATGGCCACCGTTGAAAGGATGAAGCTTGGGTCTCAGGGTCTGGAGGTGTCTAAACAGGGCCTTGGATGCATGGGCATGTCTGCCTTTTATGGCCCTGCAAAACCAGAACCAGATATGATAAACCTCATCCACCACGCCGTACACAAAGGTGTCACCTTTCTCGACACCTCTGATGTCTATGGCCCTTTCACCAACGAAATTCTCCTTGGAAAGGTGACCCGGCTTTCCTTTCCTCTTCTTTTTTTCTATCTGCTTTACTCTCTCTCTCTCTGTCTGTCTGTCTCCATTTGAATCCATTTTTCTGATATTGGATTTGGATTTTGCAGGCTCTGAAGGGGATAAGAAACAGGGTAGAATTGGCAACCAAATTTGGGGTCAAAGTTGTGGAGAAAAAGATGGAAGTGCAAGGCGATCCGGGTTATGTAAGAGCAGCATGTGAGGCAAGCTTGAAGAGACTTGATGTCGATTGCATCGACCTCTATTACCAACACCGCATTGACACAACTGTGCCTATCGAGGTTACGGTGCGTGTGCTGCAAATTAATTTTTCTTTCTCTCTTTTTATTCACTGCAAATTCTAATTAATCACTATATCAAATCAAGCAGTATTCTGATGCTTATAATTTGAAGGAAAAATAATACTGTTAGAAGAATACTCGAAATGGAACGTGTGGACTACTGTCGGATCTCAGGATCTGTCTTCTCTCCTCTCTGTTTGGGAGAACTCAGAGAATCTCCCAAACGCTCCTTTCATCTGTTCTGTTTACAGATCAGATAGCAGCTTTTCTCTTCTCCTCCCTTTGCTTTTTGGGCGGGTTTTGTTCCTCTCTCTCGATCTCGGATCTACTGTATTTCAGTCTCTCTCAGATGATCAGTTTGGCTCTCAGACCCCTCCGTATGTGCCTAGTGCCATGGTCTCTGTTGAAGTCTCCAGCCTGTTTGCCGTGGTCTCTGTTCGCTTCTTTCAATCTCGGCCTCTCTGTTTTCTGGGCTTCTTCTCTCAATCTTGATCTCTCTCGCTCAGGCAAACTCGGGTTTTTCTCCTTTTCCCTGCTTTTGGTTTTTTTTCTCTCTCTCTCTCCGTATACGAAGGAAGCCAGTGACTGCATTTTTCTTTCCTCTTTTCTTTCTTTCCTTCCATTCTCGTCTCTGGTTCTAATTCTCCTTATGTGAGCGGCTGGACCCACAACATTAAAACCTTTTGTTTTATTATCTCTATTTTCCTTTAGTTTTTTTCTCCGATTTTTACCCGGTTCTTACAAAACACTTTTTATTCATGCGACTACAAAATTATGCTACTGATATGAGAAAGCAGAAGTGAAACAACTTTCATTTCCCATATTTTATTCATTTATTCTACTGACCAATCAAAGATCAAGTAACTAAAAACTACTCTGTAAATTTTTTTTTCTTATTCTTCAAAAAAAAAAAAAGATGGGAGAACTCAAGAAACTTGTAGAAGAAGGAAAGATAAAATATGTTGGGCTATCTGAGGCTTCTGCTTCAACCATAAGGAGGGCACATGCTGTTCATCCTATAACTGCAGTGCAAATCGAATGGTCTTTGTGGGCGAGGGATGTAGAGGAAGAAATCGTTCCTACTTGCAGGTGTGATTTTTCTTACATGGAGATTTTCAAATGCTTTTAGGTGATTTACAGCATAAAGTTAATCTTACACTTTCTAATTTTCCTACAGAGAACTTGGTATTGGCATAGTTGCGTACAGCCCTTTGGGGAGAGGATTCTTCTCCTTGGGCTCCAAAATTGTTGATAGCGTGTCCAGTGATGACTACCGAAAGGTATGAAAAATAGAAAAAGTAGTATATATTACATTTTTGTGTATATGCTCAATGAATGCTATTGAAATAGAAATTGCAATTGTAGGTTCTCCCAAGGTTTCAACCTGAAAATCTAGAGCATAATGAAGTTGTATTTAAGTGTGTGAATGAAATGGCTAAGAAAAAGGGATGCACGCCTTCTCAACTAGCATTGGCTTGGGTTCACCATCAAGGCAACGACGTCTGCCCAATACCAGGCACTACCAAAATTGAGAACCTCAATCAAAACATTGGAGCCCTGTCTGTGAAGCTCTCACCAGAAGAGATGGTTGAACTGGAGTCCTTCGCTTCTGTGGATGTTGTCAAAGGAGTCAGACATGGAAGTGTGATTCCTACTTGGAAGGAGTCCGACACACCTGAGCTTTCTTCATGGAAACCCTAATAAGTTTGGTTATTTTCTTTGTGTTTTCTACGGTTTTATGTAGTCGAAATTTTGGATTGTTTGGCTTTGCTCACTTTTGTAGCAGGTTTGCTTTTGTCCTTTCCTCCTAATCATAATAATCTACAATAGAAAAATCAAACAATCTTGTCAAAAGATTAGTGTGTATTGACGGAATAATGTACAAAATCCAAGACTTCACCGAGAGAAGGAAAGTTGATAGAGCAATATGTTGAAACTAATGCATAAACTCCGTATTAGTATCATTGAATGGTTTTCATGTTAATTGTAGGTGGAATCTACAAATGTGTTGAGTCGTGTTTGATTTCTTTTGAGTTATCTACTACACCATCATCTAGGATATGAACTGCTATTCTTTTGAAGGTAGAATAGTGGTTATGAATGTGGGATCGTGGTTTTGAATGTGGTATAGTAGTTTTTTTTTTTTATCAATAAGAGATTAGTTGATTAGGTGTCATTAGATGAATCATGATTGCTAGATCATGGCAAATTTGTTGCCCATGTTGTGGTAATGGGTATTTAAAATTAAAGCGTGTTATGGTAATATTGTATTATTAACAGTAATTTAATGATAAAAATGTTGGAGCTGAAAAATTACCATTTTTAACACGAAAAGAGCATTTTGGCGTTAAAAATGTGATAAATTTCATTTTACCATCGAGATTTGTTACGTTGCTCTTTGGGACAAAATGTCTACCTTTTGCAGCTAAGATATGACTGTTTTTATAATTAAGCTCATCGAGTCATAGCCACTTTCTACAAAAAGAACCACTTCTTACTGCCAAATGTCCTCAACTAATTGAGAAAGTGTACAAGAATCTTCTAAAAATTGTCAAATAAGTGTATGATTATTAGATAAGTGATTGAGTTTATAAAAATATGATCTTTTAACAATAGTAAATTCATGAATCTCCAATGAGATATCCCACGTCAGCTCAACAACTTTTGGAGAGTTAGTTTGTTAGAATAAACACAAGCTATCGCATATTGACTTCAAAATTACATTCTCAAGGTTTCTTTATAGTTTTTTGATCTTCAAACTTCAAGGAAGAATCAAGCTCAAAGTTAGGTCTTCAAAGATTAAAACTTGAATTTATAGATTATTGATTTTACACTTTCACACTTTCTACTTCATAGAGGTGACTATTCAATTGATGGTTATCATTGTTCAAAGTTTTTTCCTAAATGTAGTGAGTCCATTCTAATAAATGTTCATTCAACATAGTTCAATGAGGTTGTAGTTGATGATGGTGCTAAATGTGGGCTATAACATAATGGCATGTAGTTAAAGTGTGGGTAGCCCATTGGCATTTCATCACAAGGGACGTGCAAAGTGTTCAACACTTTAGGTATTTA
Source organism: Chimonanthus salicifolius (assembly GCA_013350335.1). Taxonomy (NCBI): domain Eukaryota; kingdom Viridiplantae; phylum Streptophyta; class Magnoliopsida; order Laurales; family Calycanthaceae; genus Chimonanthus; species Chimonanthus salicifolius. The sequence continues at coordinate 5,358,970 of CM023532.1, forward strand.
CAAAAAGGCGTGAGATTTACACACCTGATTTTTCTGCCTCTACACACCCGTTTCCGGGTGCGGTTGGCTAATTACCACGATATCCCCACGTTTCTATTCGTTCGAACGAATTCCCAGTTCATTTCGGCATTCGTTCGAACGAATGTACGCATACTTCCTCCATTTTCATTCATTCGAACGAATTCCCAGTTCATCTCAGATTCGTTCGAATGAATACATGTATCTTACCGAGATTTTGACTCATTCGAACGAATGCCCATATGTAAATTTCATTCATTCGAATGAACAATTCATTCGAATGAATAATTCATTCCAACGAATGCCCAAGTGTAAATTCCATTCATTCGAATGAATGGGCAGAAGCTGTTCATTCGTTCGAATGAATGGATTGATTCATTCGAACGAATGAATCAGAGGGGGACTGGAAAATGACAGCCCTTCGATCGAATGTCATTCGTTCGAATGAATGGATTGATTCATTCGAATAAATGACTGTTATGTTCATTCGTTTGAATGAATCAACCCATTCATTCGAACGAATGACATATAGACGTGCATTCATTCGAATGAATGGCTTGATTCATTCAAACGAATGGCTTGACAACTTATATGTCATTCGTTCGAATGAATTGACTGATTCATTCGAACGAATGACGACTTATATATAAGCCATCCTTTCATTCGATCGAATCGATCGATCAAATCAAAACCCTAACCCTCTCCGCCTTCTTCGAAACCCTAAACCGAACCTTTCCCTCTCTAAATCGAAGCTCTCCCTCTCCCTCTCAGGCTCCGGCTCCCTTATTCTCAGGTTTCCCCTCCCTCATTCGCAGCTCCCTCTTCCTCTTCCTCTTCCTCTCCCTCTCCCTCTCCCAATCGTTCGGAAATCCCCATTCATTCGAACCTCTCCCCATTCATTCGAACCAATCACCCCATTCATTCGAACCAATCACCCTACATCCTTTCCATTTTAATTTTCCCTCTCCCTCTTTCTTCCTCTCTTTCCAAAAATACACCGTGTAAATGGCATCTTCAAGTTCGAAAAGGAAAGCAAGCACAACAAGGGGATGGAAGAAACAAAATAAGGACACGGCATTCGACCCGACGCATTTCATATATTCTGAAGCAGCAACCCTCTACCGAGACTATTTTTACGCACGATCGTATATTTTTGGTAAAATCGTCGACCTTTCATTTTTCACACAATTTGGATTGAAAATTCATTCTTATTTTGAATAAATGAGTTGGGGTTCATTTTTGGCACTGAAATGTGACATGTATCCTAGTTTAGTAAAAGAATTTTATGCCAATGTAGAAAGAATGGATGATGAGACGGTTAAGACATCCGTCCGAGGCCAAGAAATTGTTATTACACGGGAAAGGTTGGACTACCTATATAATTTCCCAAAAGATGCCATTAGAAGGTATGACTGTCGTACATGGCCCACTAATGTTTAGGGGTTCGATGTTTTGGTAGTCCTCAACGAAATGTGTGGGAGGACAGATATCATAGAAAAGAAGACCCCCCCCACTGACGAACCTAATATTAGAAGCACGAATCATCCATCAGATAATTGTCAATTGTCTTTTTCCTAGAAAAGGGTATACTAGTGTGACATGGTTCGATGTGTATCTTATTTGGAGCATTGAAGAGCATTCCTAACTTAAATATCAGAATAAATCTACTTCATTTTCCACTTAAAATGAATACATTGAAATCGAAAAGAGCATTCAAGAGCATTCCTAATTTAAATATCAGAATAAATCTACTTCAATCGGAAGCCGTTCAAGACCATGCTTAACATACAAGAGAGTACATTCAAGAGCATTCTTAACTTAAAATGAATACATTTTCCACTTAAAATGAATACATTTCCACTTCTATCTTCACTTCATTGATTCCACTATTGCATGAAATCGTCATTATCTCTAAGATCACCAGACCACTGCATAACATTTAAAAAAATCACATTAGAACATATGGAAGAGTTATATGTCGATTGGTAACTACATATATCAATTAAGGAACGAACTTACTTCGGTCATTTCTGTAGAGTTATATGTCGAATCGTCACCAAAGTTGTAAGATCCACTATCCTGTGGAAAACTCGTTGTTTGTGAATCATGGAAATCACCTACATTATAATAAGCATTTAAGTCTACACTCGTAGATGCCTGTGTAGCAATTCTATTCAGACAAATTCTCCTCGTATGACCAATATTTTTGCATAACCCACATTTTCTTCCATTTAGTTGATTCTCTACAATCTCAAATGCAGAAGGATCTCGACGTGTAGATGCTTGGCCCTGTGAAGAATTCCTTGAACCTGGATGACGTCCTCTAGAATATTGCATAATAGGGTGACTGATTGGCTTATCATGGATGGCAAGATTTTGGAGATGATTTATGTCACGCCCCGACCCGCAAAGTGGGTCTAGAACGCGACTGATTTTTTTTTTTGAAAGACTAAACTAATCTCAAGAATCCTCACTGGGCTGGATCAACGGTTAGGCCCAAGGTCGCACATGATCTCAATATGTGGACTCAAACATATACCATAAGCCTACCCAACATAAACACAATCAATAACACATAACACATAATTCCAACACTTAATTGTCATTGAAACATCATCAGACTGATTACGGATACATGGTAGTCTAATATATCACATTAACACAAATCAAGTACCACACCTGATACTTTACAAAAACAAACGGTTCCAAGAACCAAAAAACTAAGATAAGGGAATTCCCCTCAGTGGGAATCCCAAAGAAACGCCGCAGCTTATCCACCCTAAACTTCAAATCGGGTTCATCTCATGAAAGGTGAGTGGGGTGAGCTAACTAGCCCAGTGAAGGAAATATAACGGTGCAGTTTAAGTAAATATCAGGTTAGTAAATAATCAACAATTGTAATAATATCTCAAGCTTGACAATAAATTCAAGTATAATCTCATCATCATTCCCATTCTCATAATCTTTTCCATTACTGTTGTCATCCAACGTAACGCGTACATACTATGCAGAGACCATTGTATTAAGTCCCGACACGGTCAAAATACATCTTTGCAAGTATATCTCCGGCCCTCACATGGTCGGTATTGACACTCCTCAAGTCAGCAACTGTCGACACCCATGGTCCAGTAGACGTAAACCATCTCACACACATGGCCGATATTGGTTTAATAGTCAAGGGCATGTGGAAGCAGTATTACACATCTCATATGATCAATATCATAAGCATTTATAACATCATAAGCACTTCTTACAACAGTGCAACATGTCTAGGCACATGAGTGGGTTCATCAACTTAAAACCACTCATTGTTCAAGGTCCATCTCATATAACCTGTTTATACCTACTGCAAAGTTAAGTTCCCTCACCGAAAATGTGTGGTATCACAGTCTCTGTTCAACAAGCAAACAAGTGCACAATCAATCATAAGTCAACATAGCATCAAAAGTATACATGCAGGTAGTTTTTCAAAAACCATACTTGTTTTCCAAAAAATATCCAAGGTAAATGGAATTGAATCTCTTACTTGGTTTCTAACCATTTTAAGTCACAATAATTTACAATATATAAATAATAAGGTGCTCAGTCCAAAACTCATATTGCCTTCTGGGCATGACCAGATTGACTTATTGAGTTACGTCTAGATACTCAGGTCACTTCTCAGTTGTCTTCTGGATATGACCAAATTTGACATGTTGAGTAAGGCCTCGAGGTCACTCAGTGCCCTACAAATATAGCGTCGGCCTGGAAGTGAAGTCACTTAATGCCCGACCAATAGATTCGACCTGGAAGTGAATACAATAGTAGATACACTATAGTAATAAGAGAAGAGAGTTAGTACACTTTTAATTTATCAATGGGGTATAAACATCACAAGCATCACCAAACAATCAAGAGTTTACATTCAAAACTGGGTTCCTCGGAACAAGTCTCGGAACTAGGTACTATGGCTTCGAATCATCCGAACCACTGCCTAAACTAGTCACTGACTTCTGATCATCCGAAGATCGGGTCTCGGATCATCCGAAGGTCCTTCCGAACTGAAAAATCTGAAAACTAGTCTCGGTGGGTCTGTGTGTCTTGGAACATGCCGAGTGAGGCTCGGATCGTCCGAGTGGGATTCGGTCCTTCCGAACTCAGCTCGGAATATCCGAGCGAATTAAACTTGCCTCGGACGCTTCAGGCTTCGGGTGAAGCTCGGAACGTCCGAGGGTTGCCCTTGGACCGTCCAAAGGGTGTGACCCTCGGATCGTTCAAAGATCGACTCTCGGACCGTCCGAGAGCCGTCTTCCTCCACTGTCTGCAACAGCAGACATTGATGGCAGACACTGCATGAAATACGAATCCGGAAACAGTGTGTTTTCCAGATTCGATTTTCACATCCAACCGATCAGATGGACTCCTCAGTGAGTCATCTTTCCATAGGGAGTGATTTGGAACTTTTAAACTAAACAGGCCATTAGATTTTAAAACTGAAAACACACTGATACAAAGAAAATTGGGTTTTTTCTTAAACTTTAAAATGGTTTTACACACTCAAAACATGGCCAAATTTGGTTTTTCTTTATTCTAAACTGACTGAAATTGAAAAAGGAATACAGTGGTTACCTTCACTCGAGTTCCTGAGTTGAAAAATCCGGTTTTTGAAAAAACTTCCTTCCTAAGCTATGGTTGATAAAAACAGGGAAACAGAGAGGCTGAGAGGGAGAAACTGGGATAACTCTGAACAACTGAGACTGAGAGAGAGTTGGAAGTGTGGGCGTGAATCAGCTGGGGAAAGGGACACATTTATAGAAAATTTTTGATCAAAGAGGTGGCCATCGGGCCACTGCATGCAGCTGTTGCTGACGTCCGCTACAGTAACGGTACTGTGCTGTCGTTGGTTGCAAATCAGTCCCTCAAAAGTTTCATTTTTGCAAATAAGTCCTCTTTTGATAAAAACTCGATTTTTAACTAAAAGCATAATTTTAAAAACTCAAAATTTTAATCCAACCTGATAGATAAGTTGGGTTTTGCAAACTCTAGTCACCATAAAAATTTGGAGATTTAAAACTCACTAAAAACCATTGATTTAAATGAAAACCTTATTTTAACACTATTTATGTGATTTAACTTATGTTAATAAAACGATTTAAAGTCCTCATTTTCGGGGTTTGAAAGAATAAACTAGACTATATTAAAATGGTCTAACATACTATACTTGTTTCAAAAATTATTTTATTTCCAAAACCATTAAAATATTTATTTCTCCCTTTCGGGATTTTGAAGGACAGTTTTAAATACTATTTTTTGAAGATAAAATTATTTTAAAATCAGAAATAGGAATCCTTGATTAAGGAGAATAATATCATCTAATAATAATCACATAATAACATAATTAATAAAATAATAACAGTAAGCAGTAAATTACCATTTTGCCCCTCCAGCTGGACGAGCTGGATCACTGAGCTTCCAAACTCAGTTTGGGCCACACCTGGGCTTTTCTCAAAGCCCTAACCGAAATCTTCGATATTAACCGGTCTAAGCAAGATTTATTAAGTTAAACTACGCCTAATCTGGGTCAGAATATTATAATTTAGGAGCACCTCTTAATCATACGAAGACAAATGCCCATATTTATTTTTAATACCTTCAAAGTGTACGTCTAATACATCCCCAGGCCTCTGCCTTACAACATTTAAGCCGTCCAATGAGATTAAGTCGATTCTCCATTGTAGATGTATATCATCCAAATGTAATGTGTCCATCCATTGCATTTTGTGCGCACACGGTAGGCCCATTGAAGCTGTAAACTCTTCCGTACAAATGGGTGAAAATGATCGGTTCATAAGCATATCATATTGGTTGTAAACCTCATTCATTGCGAAATGAGAAACTTTGTCTTTCAATTCATCAAAGAAAGGAATTGACACACACATGCAAACCGAATCCTCTCATCCTCAAATTGAATCTTGAACTCTTCAAATTGATTTTCAATGACATGGGCTATCTTTTTTCGGACAACATCTAGGTCACCTGTAGATGTAGATATATAACTTTTCAGAATAGAATGTGCACCCTCAACCCTTGAAGTAGCTCGATTCTTAAAATGTAAACACAAGTCGATCCATGCCTTGACGAATTATTTTCTATGTGGGATCCACGTCCTTATTAAGTAGTTTATTGCCTACGAATCATCTCTGAAATTTTGTTTGAATGCCTTAAACGCTGTATTGAATGCTTCTTCGGTTGAGGACTCAATCAGGTCATTCCATTCAGTAAAAAATGCATTCCAATCTTCGATTTTCTTAAACATAGGTTTACAACGAGCAAAAATATTCTTGTTATTGTGTCAAGAACACAAAATATGTACAGCATTAGGGAACTCCAAATCAATGGCATTCTTTAATGCCAATTCCCTATCAATCAAAAGAACTTGTCGATCATGCTCCACTCCAAAAACCTTTTTAAACATCTGTAATGCCCATACATAATCTTCAAATTTCTCATTTCGTAGAAATGCAAAGCATGAGCAGAAGTTCTTATTGAAACTTGTTACACCAACAATATAAAGCAATGACATATGATATTTGTTGATTTTGTACGTGTAATCCATTAGAAAGACATTATGGTAGCTTTTGGTAAGAAAAATGGACTTTGGATGTGCAAAAAATATATGGGACAAATAACCATCACTGTCATGGTCAAGAAAATATTGGTAACCACCTTCCTGAATATCTTCTATCAAAGTTTGAATTGTAGTTCGACCCCTTAGTTGCTCTTTCCAAAGCGCAGAACAAAAGTTGTACAAATCAACTGCTGATATTCCAATATCTGGATTTTGATTTCTAAGGGTCGTCAAAATTTGCCGTGGTGGTATATTGCAACTCCTCATTTCAATGATCATTCTTTTCTCAGCATCTGAAAAACATCTTTTACTTGGATGACCTAATAATACCTCCGATATATCATGATTGTGATCCAAATTCTTTATGGTCAACTTCCATGACCCATCAACAATCTGTTTTCCTTTCACTTGAAAAGGACAATTGCATTGGCGGGAGTATGCTTTCCTTTTTCTCGCATCATCTTCTACGTTAATCGTGCTGCGGTATTTACCTCTTCTATCGCAGCCAATGACTACTTTCTTTTCCTTATTATATGACCTCTTTATGGTAGTTACAAATCATTTTTCAAAAGCGATATTCTTAAAATAATTTATAAGATCCTCACGACTTTCAAAACATCCCTCAACAAACTCCATGCCACTTGTGGATTAAAAACTACCATTAAAACACTAATAATAATGAGATAAGAGAGAGAATTACCTCCGATTCGAGATAAGAGATCTAGACAATAGCTTGAGAGAGACAACTTCAAACCGAGATAAAAGATTGAGAGAGTGTGTTTAAAGAAAGGTTTAAGAAAGTAGGGATTGAAAAGGGGGTTTAAGGGTTTGGGATTGAAATGGGGTTCAAGGGTTTGTGATTGAAATGGGGGTTGAAAATGGGGTTTTAAGGAGAAATCTTTGAAGAAGGTGGTTGAAAATGGGGTTTAAGGGTTTCAGATTGAAATGGGGTTCAAGGGTTTGAGATTGAAAAGGGGGTTGAAAATGGAGTTTAAGGGTTTCGGATTGAAATGGGGTTCAAGGGTTTCGGATTGAAAAAGGGGTTGAAAATGGGGTTTTAAGGAGAAGTCTTTGAAGAAGGTGATTCAAAATGGGGTTTAAGGGTTTGAGATTGAAAAAGGGGGTTCAAGGGTTTGCGATTGAAAAGGGGGATGAAAATGGGGTTTAAGGGAGAATGGATTCAGAAAGGGGTTCAAGGGCGAAGAGAGAGGGAGAGGGAAACCACGGTTTAGGGTTTTAAATGGAATAAAACGAGTGGAATTTCGTGGAGGATCACTTATATAAGTTGTCATTCGTTCGAATGAATCAGTCAATTCATTCGAACGAATGACATATAAGGTGTCATTCGTTCGAATGAATTTAACCATTCATTCGAATGAATGACATTCCTAGAGAAGAACTGTCATTTTCCAGTCTTCTCTGATAAATTCGTTCGAATGAATCAGTCAATTCATTCGAACGAATGACAACTTATATGTCATTCGTTCAAATGAATTGACTGATTCATTCGAACGAATGACATATAAATGTCATTCGTTCGAATGAATGGGTTAATTCATTCGAACGAATGACATTCGAAAGAAAGGACTGTCATTTTCCAGTCCTCTCTGACACATTCGTTCGAATGAATCAAGTTATTTATTCGAATGAATGCACGTCTATATGTCATTCGTTCGAATGAATGGATTGATTCATTCTAACTAATAAACATAACTGTCATTCATTCGAATGAATCAATCCATTCATTCGATCGAAGGACTGTCATTTTCCAGTCCCCCTCTGATTCATTCATTTATTCGAATGAATGCACATCTATATGCCATTCGTTCGAATGAATGGATTGATTCATTCGAACGAATAAACATAACTGTCATTCATTCGAATGAATCAATCCATTCATTCGATCGAAGGACTGTCATTTTCCAGTCCCCCTCTGATTCATTCGTTCGAATGAATCAATCCATTCATTCGAACGAATGAACAACTTCTGCCCATTCATTCGAATGAATGGAATTTACACTTGGGCATTTGTTCGAATGAATTGTTCATTCGAATGAATGGAATTTACACATGGGCATTCGTTCGAATGAGTCAAAATCTCAGTAGGATGCATGTATTCATTCGAACGAATCCGAAATGAACTGGGAATTCATTCGAATGAATTAAAATGGAGGAGGTATGCGTCCATTCGTTTGAACGAATGCCGAAATGAATTGGAAATTCGTTCGAAACGAATGGAAACGTGGGGGTATGGTGGTAATTAGTCACCCGCACCTGGAAACGGGTGTGTGCGGCAGAAAAATAGGGTGTGTAAATCTCGCGCCTAAAAAAATTAAAAAAGGAATTTAAAAGAAAGGGCACTTTAGGTATTTTATAAAAAGTTACAAAGGAAAGTTTAACACTGCTTGAGGGATGTTGGGTCTGCGTTTGGATGGAGGGTAAATTTTCAGGAGGGTGCATGGTAGGGGTGCATCTAGGGCAAAGGGTATTCAAAATGCTTGAGGGATGTTGGAGTATTCAAAAAATGAGAAAAGGAAGATAAAAAGAAATGTTATTCTATTACCCTTCAATTACTCAACAAGAGTAATAAGGGGTTATTTCTAAAATTTCTCAATTATCTGGATTAATTAGGATAACTTGATAAAAATACTTTAAGACTTTAAGGTCTTTTGACACTCCTAAATATTTAAAACACAGTATTTTGCAAATAAGGGTATCCCTAGGGTGTGCCGAAAACACATTTAGGAGTGTCAAAAGACCTTGAAGTCTTAAGGTATTTTTATCAGGTTATTTTAATTAGTTTAGATATTCAATTTGAGAAATTTTGGAAATACACAGTGCTTAAAAAATAACGGTCTATATTTTAAAACATAGACCATTATTTTTTAAGCACTGTGTATTTCCAAAATTTCTCAAATTGAATATTTAGACTAATTAAAATAACCTGATAAAAATACCTTAAGACTTTAAGGTCTTTTGACACTCCTAAATATTTAAAACACAGTATTTTACAAATAAGGGTATCCCTAAGCTGTGTCGAAAACATATTTGGAAGTGTTAAAAAATCTTTAAGTCTTAAGGTATTTTTATCAGGTTATTTTAATTAGTCTAGATATTCAGAAATTTTGGAAATACACAGTACTTAAAAAATTTTGAATGAATGAGCCTCATTCATTCGAATGAATGGGCTGAGCAGTATTCCGTATTACTGCTCATCCCATTCATTCGACTCTGGATGTTTGCAAGTGCTCCCTTGTCCTTAGCTGTCAATTTCTTAGTTGTCAATTTCTTTATGCTCTGGTTTGACCATATAAATGAAATGAAATGAAATAGATAAATGTGATTTTTATCTTGAGCTATTCTGAAATGTCCTAAATAGAACGCCCTTTCTTTCACGAGCGAAACATGCAAAAATTGGCCATCTTGGTCCTAACCATTTTCACATTGGTCATTTCATTCTCTAATTATTTATTTTATTTTTGTTCTTTCTAATGAGTTCATTTTTTTTTTGTCAAATTCATAAAAATCATATCATCAAAATTAAAAGTAAACTTGATAAATTATAAATTAATTAGTTTTAGTCCAAAGTTCATTTTTTAACCATTAAATCTTAGTAAAAAATCAATATGCATATTTGAATTATTTGTATTTCATTAAGTCTATTTTCAATTTTTACTGTTGGTCTTCTTATAAATTTAAAAAAAAAATGGACAAGATAGAATATATATTTTAAGTTTTAACTTTTAATTTTGAATAAAATAAGAATTTAAATTTATGTTTTAAGTTTTTTTCTTATTATCATTTTTTATATAATTTCTTTTAAAAATAAAATTCAAACCTACTCAAAACTACTATTTAATAATAACTCTATTACGATTTGGAATTTCAACATGAGATAGATATCTAATAGTAATTTATTTATTTTTTCTTGTACAGATAAGTGTTAATAATAAAAATAATTAACTATAACTATTATTAATTTTTAGTGTTTCTCAATTTATTATATTTTTCAAAAATAAAATATCGAAATTTTGTTCAAAGTCTGGAAGATAAACTACTACAAAAAGCAGCTCACTGAAGCCAGCCATTTGGAGAAGTCTCGTTGGAGTTCTCTTTAAAAGATCAACATGCGGATCCCACCTTCATCAGCATGCCTTTCATGTGTTTGTCATTTTCCCATGTTATAGATCCTCTGCCGCATGCATATTCACCCGAGGAGACTCTCTGAAACACAAATCTTGAACTCCAACCGTAGTCTTGGAGAGAGAGAGAGAGAGAGTGAGAGTGAGAGTAGAGTTAGAGATGGCAGGTGTTGGGAGGATGAAGCTTGGATCTCAGGGTTTGGAGGTGTCCCAACAGGGTCTTGGTTGCATGGGCATGTCCAGCTACTACGGCCCTCCAAAACCAGAGCCTGACATGATCAACCTCATCCACTACGCTGTCAACAAAGGAATCACCTTCCTCGATACCTCTGACATCTACGGCCCTTTCACCAATGAAACCCTCCTTGGAAAGGTCCGCCCGCCCGCCCACTGTTTCATTCAATCTGGGTTTCTTCTCTTATCTCAAAATCCATGTCTTTTATCTTGATTTCGAGTTCGATTTTGATTTTATAGGCTCTAAAGGGGATAAGAAGTGAGGTTCAATTGGCAAGCAAGTTCGGGAACAGAATTGTTGACGGGAAGTGGGAGGTATGTGGGGATCCTGCTTATGTCAGGGCTGCCTGTGAGGCCAGCTTGAAGCGACTCGATATCGATTGCATCGACCTGTATTACCAACATCGCATCGACACTACCGTTCCCATTGAGATTACGGTGCGTGAAATTTTGTATTCTGTTTGTCTTATTTCTTGGGTTTTCTTTCTCGAGTTCTTATTGGGGAAAACACAACACAAATGGAGTAGATACTGATACTCTTTGAGAAGTGAAGTTTTAATAGTTTGGTGATTGATTTTCTAGAAACGCCTTAAGAAGGGAGTGAAACCCATTTTATAACGAGGTAAATATAGGGCTGAAACTCAGGTCAGGTCAGGTCGGTTTTAATAAATCCAATCCAACTCATGTCAAAATTTATTGAACCTGACCTACCGAAATATTCAATCCGACCCAACCCAAATTTCTGATTTCTGATTTCTGATATGCTGAAAATTAAATGTAATATAATTATCATATACGTTTTCTTTCAGTTGTTTTCCTGATTAATTTGAATGTTTGATACTTTTTATTTATTCAGTGAGAATCTGGCATTTCAATGTGCTCCTTCAGCTAGTCATATATTTTTAATCTATTAGAGATTGTTCTATAATTTATTTCTTCTTTGATGCTTAAGGTGGGAGAACTTAAGAAACTGGTTGAAGAAGGAAAAATAAAATACATTGGACTATCTGAAGCCTCTGCTTCAACAATCCGGAGAGCACATGCTGTTCATCCAATAACTGCAGTGCAGTTGGAATGGTCTTTGTGGACAAGAGATGTGGAGGAAGAAATAGTTCCTACATGCAGGTGTTTGGTAAACCTGCTACTCAAATTTCCAATTCTTAACTAAAATCACCATTTGAGCTCGGTTCTAATATTAAGCTTTCTATGTTATTCAGAGAACTTGGTATAGGGATAGTTGCATATAGCCCCCTGGGAAGGGGCTTCCTTTCTTCAGGGCCAAAACTTGTTGATAGTCTGTCAAATGATGATGTTCGGAAGGTATACATGTAACTTTTCTTATTAAATTTAGAGAACACGTTACAAACTTATTGCACTATTGCTTTAACTTAGTAATCTAGTATGACATGCATGTCTGCCAATTGAGCAATTGATTACTTCATTGTCACATCTTGCATTAGCGAAGCAATTAGCACTTTGTTTGTTACTAATCTAGTGCAACAAAGATCGTGTATTTTAGTTGGTGTTAATAACAAGCTTTGAGAACACATTCGGATTCAACTTCTGATCATAAAATCTTTACTTATCTGAGTTGAGCAGCAACTTAGGGTATAATTGAGTTGGGAGAATATAAGAGAAAGGAAATAAACTGTACTGTTTCCCTCAGGTAGCTGTATGGTAATTTGTAAGTGTAAAACTGCACTGATAACATCATGCCATCTCATCATCTTCACCTAGTTTAGGTGTTACAGAAGGTGCCTCTTATGAAAATCAAGAGGCAAAAACACATTCACCACTTTTCAAGAGATCAACATGATGTCAGAACCCTTTTACTTTTTGACCATTTGAGTTTGACAAGAAGACCTCCCAAATTTACCATGAAAGACTTTCTGATTAAGTGTGGATGGAAAGATTAGAGCAGCAAACAAGATATGTTTTCCTTGTGACCTTTAATAGGAATGTTATTTTGGGGAGGAAACAACAAACAAATGAAGTTGGTGTAAAAAGCAAAGCGATGCCATAAAAAGAAATTAGTTCTTCCCCACACCCACGCTATCCACACAAACATGAACACAAACCCGAAACACACAGACGGTGTAAGAAACTAGAAACTTTACCATGTTCATTCCCTCCATTGCCACAACCCTGATAGCTTGTGATCCTCTTCTGACGCATTGTCCTTCTACTCATTTGGAAATATCTCCAGCTGTGGTTCCAACTACATCTTGCATTCTACATCTTGCATTCTTGGATGACAGAGAAAACAGGATTGTTGCAGAGCAAGTTACCGTGGGCCTGGCTCTCTCTAGTGGAGAGGTTGTTTCTTTGATTTTTTGCAGTACTCCAAACCCTCAGCTACATGTAGTTATACTGTTATACAAATATTTTCCCATCTATACAAGTAAAAACGGCTCTCCACGAAGTATCCATTGCAGGAGACTAGAGAAGAAATGACTCCTCAACATTCCATTTCATTGAAGAACTTTTAGATGTAAAATACCGAGTTAAAAAACAAATATTTTGAAGCTCTTTGGGCCAAAACTTGTGGACCCCACAAGGGCCCATATGCCAACATATCTAACGTGTCATCCTTCCCTGCATTGTATTCATTTTTGAGGACGAGGAAGCTGATGCCCCCACCTGGCCTTGGGCAGGCCATCATCAGCTCCGACCCCAAGTTATCCAAATCAAAGGACAAGCACTGCAGAGGAGGAGAAGACAATGTCTGCTCCATCTACCAGAGTACCAGGAGGGCAAAATGTTGCATGCTACCTTTTGTATCCTTTTCTTGCATCTCTCCTGCATCGACATTTGGCTCCACCTCAACACTCTTTACCCTGTCTACTGCACCTCCCCTCTCCCATTCCCATCTCCACCCCTCTCCCCAAGCTTGTCCCTCCCAATTCTTGACTCCTTGGTGATGTCCTCCTCTATTCTCTGTATATTTTTGTTTTTTTCTCCCCTTTTTGAGCTTGTTTTTTGTTTGCAAAAGTGAGAATGTAGATAGTTGATTATCTGCAAAACTAAACTCTGTCCTGGAAGTGAGGTGAAGTGAAGACTACGAGAATACAAGGACACACTAGGAGTTTCTTCAAATATGGGATAGGAACGGAATTTGGAAAAAAATAAAAATTAGGTACAGTTGTGACTTTCAGTTTGAGTCATGGGAAATTGAAGAGGTTTTACATTTCCTATCGTTGAAGGAAGTTTCATAGGGGATTCAATTTGGGGGGGAGAGTTAGTTCCTGTCGTGAGATGCTATAGAAAATGTGGATTTGGGTAATAGTACGGTTTTAGTTTTGTTGTTCGAAAGGATTACACCTGAAGGAATTCTATGGTCAAAACAGGGCAGCATGGCAGCAAATGAGGTCTTCCACATCACCAATAGCATACCTCATTTTTCTTTGTTCCCCCTATTTCTCAGTTTCTCACTCACTGAAAATGCAAAAGCCTTTTCCCTTTCTCCCCTCGGTGCCATTCCTTAGTCTCTCTCTCTCTCTCTCTTCTCTCTCTTCTACAATTGAAGGAGTCCAAATCCATGAATGTTGTATCACCCTACCTTTCTCTCTTGGAAAACTGTCTCTTCTTTAAAGAATCTTTCATCTCTCTCTCTCTCTCCAGATTAGTTCTCAAAAATTTCCAATCTGTTTAATCTTATTTGCTGCATCATGGTTTTTAAAGAATTGGAAGATGACAAACAGAAACGTGGCGACACCAAATTTGCAATTTTCATCTAATAGACTAAATAGGATGGCAAGGTATGACACCAAATGTGCAATTTTCATCTAATAGACTAAATGGGATGACAAAGTAATTTTGATAATTATGATGATGATAATGACGACGACGACGACGACGACGACGATAATGATGATGATGATGATGATGGGTCTACTTGATTTGGTGGAAGGAGATGTGTACATGAGGTGCTGATGGGAGTCGAAGATGGAAGATTTGCTTGTGCTGCTTACACCAAATTTGCAATTTTCATCTAATAGACTAAATAGGATGGCAAGGTATGACACCAAATGTGCAATTTTCATCTAATAGACTAAATGGGATGACAAAGTAATTTTGATAATTATGATGATGATAACGACGACGACGACGACGATAATGATGATGATGATGATGATGGGTCTACTTGATTTGGTGGAAGGAGATGTGTACATGAGGTGCTGATGGGAGTCGAAGATGGAAGATTTGCTTGTGCTTTTGTGTGTGTGTGTGTGTGTGTGTGTGTGTGTGTGCCAAACTTGTTGCAAATGGCCAATGGGTGGGCCCTAGGCCCACATGGATGGGTGGGTTTGAAAGATCTTGGCTTGTATGTGCTCCTTATAGAATTTAATATTGATTTGATAAATGAAGCTATATTTTTTTAAGTCAGGTTAGAAAAATAGGCGTTCAAAGTTCGATTGGTGTCAAAATGGGTGTCAGTGCAGTTCACGGGGGTAGGTGGATGTGAGAGGGGATTTGGATCCATTGGGTTCACTGTGGGCTGGGTGTAGTTGTTGTTTCAACACCCAATCCACATAATACAAAAAGACATAATAATTGTAAAGTCATCTTGAAAAATGTGTAATCACTCATGTAATCTGAATGACCTGAATGACATAGACAACTAACAATGGTCTAAGAATGGATGTGTTTTTTCACTACTGTGCAGACAATTGGATCTCCCTCGTCATCTCCCAGAAACTTCTCCCAATAGAATGCAGCCTAGGAGTGTCAAAAAAAAAAAAAATTAAGATGCCTAAGACTGATATCATTTCTCTTTTGCATATGACTGTCCATGGAGAACTCTTGGTTGAATCAAGCAAAGCAAAGGTCATGTTAGCCTATAGCCAAATGACTTTTTTCAACTCACTCCATTAAGGCGTGAGTGATTTGGTTAAACCTTGAGTTCATTCTTATGGTTTTCTGACCTTGTTTAATATATTATCACAGTATGATGCGTATGAAGTTTGATGCTATTCTACTGTGTCCATAGAAACTTGTTTCATGGTTCGTTATTGACATTTGTGTTGAATTTACAGACTCTCCCGAGGTTCCAACCCGAAAATGTGGAACATAATGCCCTTATATTTGAGCGAGTAAGTGAAATGGCTAAGAAAAAGGGATGCACCCCTTCACAACTTGCATTGGCTTGGGTTCACCATCGAGGCAATGATGTGTGCCCAATACCAGGCACCACCAAGATTGAAAACCTCAACCAGAACATTGGAGCTTTGTCTGTGAAACTGACACCGGAAGAAATGGATGAACTGGAGTCTTATGCTTTGGCAGATCTTGTCAAGGGAGATAGATACTGGGCTGCAATACCTACATGGAAGCAATCAGAAACCCCTCCTGTCTCATCATGGAAAGGGAAGTGAGTGTTTAGCAGCTCACTTTAAGGTGTGTTCTATTAAGACGATTTATATAATGAAGTCTACAGTACTATATGAAAGGCATCGGGAATGCCTGGCCTATCATCATTTAAAGGTAAATAAATGTTTTGAGCTAATTTTTTTGGGTGTCTGCTATTCTGGTGATTCATATATTGCAACCTTATGTTAATATACTAGTATCACCTCCTTTATCGTTGTATTGAAGCCTATGGATTGGTAACTTGATTTGGCCTTTGATGTTTTCATTTGCTTGGCTTTTCCCTTCCCCTATCTTCGTCAGTGGAGCTTTGCTTACTTGTCTGTAAACTGGCTTCTCTAGCCTTTTTTAGGGCTGCATTTGGATGAGAAGTAAATTTTGTAGGAGTTTTCCTTCAACATTGATTTCTCTTATCTTGTTTGGTAATTACAGACTGCGTTTGGACGAGGGGTAAATGAGGAGAATGAGGTGTTATCCCTCATTACCCTTGTTTGGTAAGTGAAAGGTAAGGGTAAAAAATATCAATTTTACCCTTGTTTACCCTCCACTTCTACTTTTGAAAATCCTTTTGACGTAATGGGAATTCAAAATTGGTTACCCACCCCTACAAAATTCACCCTTCATCTAAATGCAGCCTATAGGGAAAAGTTATAAGAGGAAAAAAAACTTACCAGGGAGATGTAAAGTGATTATCTCTTGCACTGAAGGGGTTTTAAGATTTGTGCCGACTAGGGGGCATTTGAAATTTCTCTCCCTTTTCCCTCATTACCAAACGGGGAGAAATGAGGGGTACCCATGTTTTCACCCCTCTACCCCTAATCCAAACACAACTTTAGATGTTGGCATTCTCTGGATGAAGAGGTTTGGCTAACACGAAAGCCCAGCTGCGGAGGTGCTCCCACCGGTCATGTTTGAGAGCTGGTCCTATCGTATAATAAAAAAAATTGAATGGATGGATAGATCATCAAGTATGCTATTGAACGGATATTTATAAAAAGTATATTTGGATTGGCCGTCTGTCCGAGCTTCTCTTAATTTTCCTTAAAATATAATAGCTCACTCTATTCAATTCTCACTGTATTTGAAATCAATATAGTTTTGAAGAAGAAATTAAAATTTATTCTTTATTTATTTTTCTTAATGGTATAATTTATTTTTCTGTCATCTCCCACTGAAAACAGAAACGTGACTACGGTGATATGCTGTTCGATGGGAGCCCATATTATTATTTCATTTTTCCTCTTTTATTTATTATATAAATTAAAAACATGGAAAATGATTCTTGTATACTATGATGGAGCCACGTCTCATCTAAACTCTGCATGGCATGGATTAGTTGATCCGAACCATTGATCGGGTAGATCTTACCGTGCTTTGATCATTATTCAAAATGCAAATTGATTGAATGATCCCATCCACCTGATCAGTGTCTTAACTGTTGATTCATACATGATGGATCCAATGGTCTAGATCTAGGTTTCTCCTTTTCCATGTGTATGCTATTGAGGTACATCTTACTCATGATTCAAAAACTAAAAATAAAATAAAAAATCAGACGAGTCGGTTTGAGTTGATTTGAGTTGAGTTGAAATTTCGAGTTAAGGCAATCGATGAATTCTGCTGTGTTACTTTTGCCTAGCTGCTACTCAATGTTTGAAGTTATTGTATGATTTAATTGTCAATTACAAAGGTAAGAATTTCTTCTAAGGTTGTCCCCCGTTAACTATGGCATCTTATATTGCAAATAGAACATAAGACAAAACTAGCAAAATTTGAGTAGCTGAACGGCAAGGGGAGATGGGCAGGGCTGCCAAAAGACTTCATAGGAATTTGGAACAGAGAGGAGGGTAAATTTGGAAAAACGAAAATTTGTGTATATAAAAATATTTTCCAGGTGTATATATCATTACACATTATATAAATATACATCATCATTTATTGGGATGAATGAAATCTTGGATTATGGGTTGAGTCCATACATTTTGAATATTTTTTATGAACAAGATTGATTTTTAAAAATTGAGTAGTTTGAAAAGTTTGAATAGAGTGGAGTAAGGGTACAGATGTCAGCTGATACGAAACGCATCGGCCGATATATATCGATTTTTAATTGCCGTTTAATATCGACCGATACGTATTGTATCGGCCGTACAACCTATTTCCCGGCCGATATGGCCGATATATCGGTCCGATATCGGCCGAAATGATTTATATCAGTATTTTTAAAAAAATAAAAAATAAAACGGTGATAGGTCCGGGTCGAAATATTGGCCCAGATATTGGCCGATATTCAAAATATCGGCCGATATCAGCCGATATTTACGTTTTCAATTTTTTTTTAAAAAAAAAACATTTTCTTTTCGGTTTTTTTTTATATTTTTTAATTTAGAAAAAATAAAATAATAAAAAAATACTGATATTTGCAAAAAAACAAAAAACAAAAGAGGAGAGAGAAATTTATCGGCCGAAATATCGGCCCGACCGAATTTTTGACCACATTATATCATTGATATTTCAACTGAGATATCAACCGATATCTGCATATTTTAATTTCAAAAAAGTAAAAATAAATTAAAATTAACCTAAATTTTAGTTTTATTTAATTTGGAAATTTAAAAAAAAAAAAATCAGCTACAAATTCTAGCTAAAGTTTCAAAAATTAAGGGACATTTGTCAGAGAGTAATGGAGACGTTAAAGAGATTAAAAGAAATTTGTAAGAGATTAAAGAGAGAAATCAAACTTCGGCCCCAAATTTCGGCTCAAATTTTATCCTAATTATGAGAGATTTTTAGTTGTAATTTTATTCCAATTAGGAGGGTATTTTTATTCCAAATTTCAAAAATACGATAGTTAGGAGAATGCTTTTACTTGTTAATATTGGGTCAACCATACCCCAAGGGGTTATCCCAATTGGTTTGGAAGCAAGATCTTTAGAAGGAGGTCTTGAGTTCAAACCATGGGAACTCCAATGAAGGGTCACTTCCCATGAGAATATGTATAGAGTAAGGTCCCATTGAATTACTCGGTGTGTGCGGATAGGGGGGTTTTCACACACCCCGGAGGACTAGTTGGATGCGATGCCTGGACACCTCTAGACCTCAAAAAAAAAAAAAAAAATATATATATATATATATATATATATATATATATATATATATATATATATATTGGGTCAACCGTGATCAGGATTTAGGAGATATACTTGAGAGATAATCTAGGAAATAAATTTAAAAATCGGTTACAATAAAAAATACGGCAATTAAGAGTGTTTTTAGTTGTCATTTTATCCCAATTAGGAGAGTGTTAAATTTAGCTAAATTTTAGCTCTAAATTTAAAAAATACAGCAATTAGGATAAAGTTTTTCTTTGTAAATATTGGGTCAATTAGGAAATAAATTTAAAAATCGGTTACATAAAAAAATGCAGCAATTAAGAGTGTTTTAGCTATAATTATTGGGTCAACCGTAATTAGGAGATAAATTTGAGAGGTAATTTCGAAAATAATATTTGGTTTAAAGAAGTTAACATTTATTTACATTTAATAATTCTTCAATTGTCACACCCTACCCCGTGTGGATCTGAAAAACGTGATTAACTTTTTTTTTTTTTAAATATAGTAATTTCACTATCATAGTCATTTGATCAAATCATCAATTTATTCTCATACTACTTGTAACAACATCCTTCAAAACATCATCAGAGCTGACGATGTTAATTATATGTTTAGGTTACTGCTTAGAGTTTTCCCAAATACTAGAAATAAATCCCATGTAACGGAAACAACACTCTTGCTTTATGGCTCTAGTGGAGGTTCCTCTATTCCATCCTCTGTGTTATTCCCTGAAACGTGAGGGATATGAGCAACGAGGCTAGTGAAACAACAATGATCAAGCATATATTAACATTAGACGTATAAGCACATTCTTTTTTTTTTTATTATTATTATTATCACAAATGCATGTGTAATTCTCTATGTTGGGTCATATCTCTATGATGGGTCTTTTATCATTGAAAATTCTCTCTATCTTTCGACATTGCCGATCTATACTGGTGCAAGCAACAACCAGTACTTCACCAAAGCCAGCATACCCGATATATATATTGTGGCCAAGGCAGACCAAATACTTCACCAAAGCTAGGTTTTAACCCGTCTACACTGACAATCATCATAGACTCAGTGCTTCACCAAGCGAGCTAAGGATCAGTCATTTCAATATGCCTATATGATAGTCAACATGCATCATTATACAACAAATTACCCATGACCCAACATGATTTACCCCACACTCGGTATTATTTTATTCCTCACATAACTAGCATGTATTTCCTATCATGTTTCACATGATTTCACTTAAAATATAAACATGCTATAACATAACATAATCAGATAATTTGCAAAAAATAACAAAATTTACATAACTGGAACAGAGAACAATAAAAGACTATTTTACCTTTCTCAAGTTTCAACACGGAAACCGAGTAATTATACTTACCACCCACTCAACAATACCGATCATACCAAAATATCGTACAATTCTCAAAGAAATAATAATTTGGAGACTGACATCAATGTGTCTCTCCTCAATTAAAATTCCAACTAACTCCTCGAGCCTACAATTGATTCCCATACTGCATTTTAGACGTTTAGGCCTCGACTCTCGGACACCATTTATATGCTTACATCAGTATACTACAACTGACAAAATAATCTCTCACGAGTAAGCAGTGTCCAGTCTCGCATTCCAGTCTCTTTCACGTCTTTTCCATCCATTTAATTTCCATGTGTTTGAATCTATCCTATAGAGTTAGTGGTTATCAATTTTTAAAATAAAATACAATATGCAATGCATCTCTGAAGAACCGTGTAGTTGAATCTCCTCACTGAAGTTTGGCGGTTTTTCTGAAAAAGCTGACAATGAAACAATATGTAAATAGATTGCTTTGGAAATAAAGCGTGTAAAGATAATTTGTAATTAAAACACTAAAACAAGCACAAAAATCATATTTTCAAAATAAACTCTTCTGTCTTCTTCTTCATGGTCGCTGTGGAATTTCTTGCAGCTCTCTATTTGTGGCGGCATAGGAGCACTGATTCTTCCGTCACCAACACAGGCATTATCTCTCTCTCTCTCACTCTCTGTTTCTCTCTGTTATAGATTTTGACCGATGGCTGATTTTTTTTGAAATTTACTGATATTTTTAAATTCTGTCTAAAATTTTTGGTCCAAGTAAAGACCACAAATTTCTCCTGTCTGAAATTTTAACTCAGCTGCCTTAATAGAAGGTCTATAGAATGATGCGCGTTACTAGTAATTTGTTATCAGTTTTGTGTAAAAAAAGAAGAAGATAAATGTCTCTTTCTAATCAATCCTTTGAAATATAGGGCATAAGTTCTGTAAATGGTGCTTGTGAGGATATTAAGTTTACCTTTCACCATGGCTTGAACGGCATCGGAAGAAAATATGGTAAGAGTGAGCATTCTGCAAGTAAGATTATTGTCCCCTTTTTACCCATAATTTAAGTATTTATTAGTTTTTTACCATCAATACGCGTGCATGATGCATACATTTACGTGACATGTAATAATATTGTATTCTTCTATTTGAATGACTGATTTTTTTTATTCTTCTGTCCTTTCTTCTTCTTTGTATATGATATTCTATCCTGTCTTCTCTAAGATTTTTTAGCAAAACTTTTCCTTTCCTTTTCCTTTTGTTAACTTTTAGGGCGGCAACTCGGGTGGGGTGAGCCGGATTTTTTAAAACTCAATCTGACCTGAGTTGATATATATGGAGTCCTACCCGGCCCAACCCAAACTCTAGAACCCGACTGACCCGAATTCTAACCCGAATCAATCCAAATTCTGACCCAACCCTCATTCTGAACCCATTTTAACAGAGTCGGGTCGGGTTAACTTGTAAAATCCTCAACCTGACCTGACCCAAATTTCATGTGGATTTTTATCTTCTCAACCCGACCCGACCCGGCCAGAAATTCTTGACCCGACCCACGTGATTTCTCAGGTCGGGTCATGCGGGTCGGGCCAAAACCCGACCCGAGTTGCAGCCCTATAATAATAATTTTGAAACTAATTGATTCCCTTTGGCCCATTTTGATCCACCTCTAATTTAGAGTTGCTCGTTTCTACCTCTTGTACTTTTGGGCCTACGGTATCCCATAATACAAACATCCCACCTTTGCTTTGTTTGAATGTTGTTTAATTATCAATTAGGGTCCCCATTTACACACCTAGATTTTCTGCCTCTACACACCCGTTTTCGGGTGGAGGTGGCTAATTACCATTTTGCCCCTGCATTTTCATTCGTTTGAACAAATTCCCAGTTTATTTCGCCATTCATTCGAACGAATGGAATCAATCCCATCCAATTTTGATTCGTTCGAACGAATCACCCTTCTAAACCAACTCGTTCGAATGAATGAAGCGGGTGAACAGTAACGCGGGTTACTGTTCACCCATCTTCGAATGAATGAAATGGGTGAACAGTAACGCGGGTTACTGATCCCCTTCTGATTCATTCGAATGAATCAGTCTAATGAATTAGACTGATTCAGTTTTTTTTTAAATTTCAAAGTTATTTTTTAAATACTGTATATTTTTAAAATTTCTCAAATTAAATATTCAGATTAATTACTATAATCTGATAAAAATACTTTGAGACTTTAAGGTCTTTTGACACTCTTAAATATTTAAAACACAGTATTTTACAAATAAGGGTATCTCTAGGGTGTGTCGAAAACACATTTAGGAGTGTCAAAAGACCTTGAAGTCTTAAAGTATTTTTATCAGGTTATCGAAATTAGTCCGGATATTCAATTTGAGAAATTTTGGAAATACACAGTGCTTAAAAAATAACTTTGAAGTTTTAAAGGAGATTTTATTATTTAATACACTATGCACATTATTTTTTAAGCACCGTGTATTTTCAAAAATTCTCAAATTAAATATCCGGACTAATTACGATGACCTGATAAATATACTTTAAGACTTCAAGGTCTTTTGACACTCCTAAATATGTTTTCGGCATACCCTAGGGATACCCTTATTTGTAAAATACTGTGTTTTAAATATTTAGAAGTGTCAAAACACCTTAAAGTCTTAAAGTATTTTTATCAGATTATTATAATTAGTCCGGATATTTAATTTGAAAATTTTGAAAATACACAGTGCCTAAAAAATAACTTTGAAATTTAAAAAAAAATCGATTCATTCGAATGAATCAATTCATTGGTGATTCGTTCGGATGAATCACTGATTCATGCGAATGAATCAATTTATTGGTGATTCATTCAGTTCATTAAAATGAATGAGCCTGATTCATTCGAATGAATCAATCTGCTTCATTCGAAAGAATCAGCCTGATTCATTCTAATGAACTGATTCATTCGAATGAATCAGTTTTTTTTTTAAAATTTTAAAATTATTTTTTAAACACCGTATATTTCCAAAAATTTTCAAATTAAATATCTGGACTAATTACAATAATTTGATAAAAATACTTTAACACTTCAAGGTGTTTTGACACTCCGAAATATTTAAAACACAATATTTTACAAATAAGGGTATCCCTAGGGTGTGCCGAAAACATATTTAGGAGTGTCAAAATATCTTGAAGTCTTAAAGTATATTTATCAGGTCATCGTAATTAGTCCGGATATTCAATTTGAGAAGTTTTGAAAATACACGGTGCTTAAAAAATAATGTGCACAGTGTATTAAAAATAAAATCTCCTTTAAAACTTTAAAGTTATTTTTTAAGCACTATGTATTTCCAAAATTTTTCAAATTGAATATCCAGACTAATTACAATGACCTGATAAATATACTTTAAGACTTCAAGGTCTTGTGACACTCCTAAATATGTTTTCGGCACACCCTAGGGATACCCTTATTTGTAAAATACTGTTTTTTAAATATTTCGGAGTGTCAAAACACCTTGAAGTGTTAAAGTATTTTTATCAGATTATCGTAATTAGTCTGGATATTTAATTTGAAAAATTTTAGAAATACACAATGCTTAAAAAATAAGTTTGAAATTTAAAAAAAAATCGATTCATTCGAATGAATCAGTGATTCACCCTTCACGAGTGAACAGTAAGCCGCGTTACTGTTCACCCACTTCATTCATTCGAACGAATTGGTTTAGAAGGGTGATTCGTTCGAACGAATCAAAATTGGATGAGATTGATTCCATTCGTTCGAACGAATGGCGAAATGAAGTGAGAATTCGTCCGAACGAATGGAAACGCAGGGGTAAAATGGTAATTACCCACCTCTACCAGAAAATAGGTGTGTAGAGGCAGAAAAGTCGGGTGTGTAAACGGGGACCCATCAATTAATCTACTTGCAGCTCTGTAGTTCTTGGTAGCATTGGGATCCACCTGACTATATTAGCCTTCTCTTCTGGCTGTTTATATATCTTTTAGGGATTTTTGTATGGACATATTTTGAAATTTGAGTTTTTGTGTTGTAGTATCTTCAAAAAAAAATTATTCGATCAAGGTACTTCTTAAGCTCACTCAGACATTTTTTTTGATAAAAAAGGTCTCATATATGCAGTGCTCATTCAAACCAGCGTCAGTCCTGACCAGCACATAAGATGCAACGCTAGTATGTTGCATACTAGTCACAACTAGCGCATACATTGCTGTGCTAGAATAAAACCAGTTAGAACTAACGCATACAAAACAAAACCAGTGCATACTGAACCAACACTGTGTCAAAACTAGTGTATAAGTTACCAAAGCTATATACACTGCAACGCTAGGACAAAACCAGTGCATACTGAACCAACACTGTGTCAAAACTAGTGTATAAGTTACCAAAGCTACATAAAACTCAAAAAGTACATTTTGAATTGACAGATATTCACTTCAAACGATTTTGAATTTGACGGTTCATCACATCAAACCCAGTGCATAAACCAAGATAGTAGATATGCAATCCTGTCCACCACTTCATAAACTAATCCAAATTGGACTTGCTTCAAACCCAATCCACAACACAACTTGACTCAAAACAGATTTCACCTAATTTGTCCATACATTAACCAATAGAGATAAAAATCAAATCATTGAAACTAATTAGGATGCGCAACTTGTGTTGGGCTTGACTTGTACTGGTGGTTTCCAATCGGTCAAAACATAAACTTGAATTGAAATTAAGCTAAAAAAGTAAAACCCAATTTTATATCAGTTCAGTCCACGAGTCTCACATTATATGGGCCTGATCCAACCCCAAAGTTCTGATTAACACATGTATGTACCATATGTACTTTTATTTTATATATTTATCTTAAAAAAATATATTGATAATTAAATTTTCTAATATTTAATTTAAATAGTCTAAAATCCTTTCAATCTACATCTCTACATATACATGAAAATCCATATATGTTTACTTGTATACAAGCTTGTGCCATATCAAAAAATGACTAATTAGCAATATTGAGATAGTAATGGAAAATAACAAGAGAGGAAAAAGATGAATGTACAACGAGCCCAAAACCTGAAGGCCTGTTCAACCCTTATTTTTTAAGATCTGACCATTTTCAAGGAAACCTTTTTCTGTGAAATCTATTTTTTTTCTCATGAAAAAGTAGACAAGCATGCCTATAGAAAGTAATAGACAATGGCTGTTAAAAAAAATGGAAAGAATTATACTTAGCACATGAATCCATCTTATCAAATCAAAATACCATCTGTAGTTTGGATACATTCATAAATCATGAAGAGGTGAGACAGGAATTTTCAAACTTATTATTAAAGGAATGAGTAAAACTCATCCTTAAAAACTGGGAGCTTATGTGATTATAAACTCTATAACACAAAGATCCACGGGCGATGTGGGACTTTGCCAACAAAACCATGGAGAGGAAACAGTATGGTTGCATTTATTAGTCTCTCCATGACGATAAGGCAGGAGTATCTGAATTTCTCCTAGTATACATATTACCTCCATACGATCTATCTCCCTTGACAGCATCTCCTGAAGCAAAAGACTCCAGTTCAGCCATCTCTTCTGGTGTCAGCTTCACAGATAAAGCTCCAATATTCTGGTTGAAGTTTTCAATCTTGGTTGTGCCCGGTAACGGGTACACGTCATTGCCTTGGTGGTGAACCCAAGCCAGTGCAAGTTGTGAAGGGGTGCATCCCTTGCTCTTAGCCATTTCATTTACGCGCTCAAATATGAGAGCATTATGCTCAAGATTCTCAGGCTGAAACCTCGGGAGAGACTGCAAGTTCAACACACAGAAATCAAGCTTGTTAATTTATAGGCTTCACATTATGTCATTAACAAAGTCTGAGAATTCAGCAAAGGGACTCTGGACTCGGCAATACTGATTTCCCTTCATAAGTTTCGAGTTGCAAAAAGTCACCCCAACTGGGATTGAACTTGTCGGCTTGACTCAGCGAAGCTTTCCATCGACTCAGAAAGTCATGCACAACTTTTTCCCATGTAAATGAGGTGCTGGTTCAGCCATGAGTTGTACATGGCTTGGCTAAGTTTTGAGTCAGTATCATTATGAAAAGGATTCCTTTAACAAAATTTCATGAACTGAGGAATTTTTCTCAAGCAATTTTACATAAAAGTAAAAACATTTCTTTGCTAAAGAAGTAACTCAATTGTCTAGAAACAATAAACAATTAATTAACTATATAAATGCTGATGTAGTGACCCCATTACTTCAAGAATTTATAAGAATTATAGGAAAGGAAATAATTTTGTATAAATGTTAGATATTTTAAATATTTTCAAAATAATATAAATAGACAAACATGACAGTTGAATCACCACTTGAATATTAAAGTTTAAATTGGATCTCTTAAAAAAAAAAAAAGCCCCAAGTTTACTAATCTGGTTATTTTTTTTTGAAACAATGACAAACAATTTCATTGAATTGTGTAAAAGATACAAACAAGAATGAGCCAAGTATAAGAGAGTTATACATGGCTCTCCGAATAGGCAAAAAGAATAAAACCAATGTTATATGTATAATACACCACGGACAATGTAAGATACAATCAGAAGCCCCCATCTTCCCATATGCCCAAAGCAGAATCACAATCAAAATAGCTCCATCGCAGGTCGTTGCTTCTGTACTCCCATATTAATATAAAATCACGTCGTATTTGTTACCACTAGATTTGTTCTTACTACAGTAAAATTGCCGTGTAAGTGTAATAATACTACACTAGATTACTAGGCCAATAATACAATAAAATGCTCATAAGATTATAACAAGTTCTCTGAATCATAAAAGAAAAGGTTGACATACATACCTTTCGATGGTCATTATTTGAGAAACCTTCGACAATTTTCGTCCCTGAAGAAAAGAAGCCTTTCCCCACGGGACTGTATGCAACTATACCTACACCAAGTTCTCTAAATGGCATGAGAAATTTAAGATTAGAATAGAACTACAAATGCTAATTCTGTTTAAGCATTGGAAATTTTGTGTAGCTGATGAACTGAACCTGCAAGTAGGAATTATTTCTCCTCCACGTCACTTGTCCATAAAGATCATTCTAGTTGTACAGCAGTTATTGGATGAACAACATGTGCTCTCCTGATCGTTGAAGCAGAGGCCTAGATAGCCCAACATGTGCTTTCCTTCCTCAGATAGCCGTCTTCAAAATATTTTTTTTCGAAAATCTCAGTGAAATTGTTTTTTTTTTGAAAAATTCATTTAAAAAATAAAAATGCTGTTTTTAAAAAATTAAAAAATATAAATATCTGCCGAGATATCGACTGGGCCTACAACTGATTTTTTTTTTTATCGGCCGAGAGCTCGACCGAATTTTTTTTATCTAGCCGATACAATACGTATGGGCCAAATTTTATACCCCTGCCCTATGCATAGTTGCCGAGTTGCATATGAATGACATGTGATCATCTCACGCTTGTTTTTTTTATTGAATGAATCAATGAAACATTTGTTACACATTTGACATTAGGTTTAAGTGGCCAATGACCAGTTCTATGAAACTTCTATTATTCTTGCGATAAACATAACTTTTAGGAAAAATGTTTTGAAACGACGAGGAATGGAACCTTCTCTACAATTTTATGTTTTTTATGGACCAATCCTTAATTAATTTATTTATTTTTGTCACAAAATTATCTCATTAAACAAATGTATCCACTGTTGTGGGCCAGCCCCACTTATGGGCCTATTGCGCTTAGGCCCAGTAGGGCGACTTATATATTACTATATTTTTGTGTAAGAGAGAGAGAGAGGGATTAGAGAGAGAGTGAGAGACAGAGAGATCTGAAAGGAAGAGACCTTGTAATCCTCTGTACTTGTTTTTCTACATAGTAGATTTGATCTCGCTCCGTGGACGTAGGCGTTCTAGCCGAACCACGTAAATCTTGTGTCGTGTGATTGTGTGTTTGCATTAATTAATCCCTAATCCCCAACAAGTGGTATCAGAGCCAAAGGTTATCGGATTCAGACAAGGTTCAGTCGAATCATAGTCGGTAAAATCACACAGACCATCAGAGAACATCGGTCGGAAAACCAGCCCGTCGGCTGAAGAGAATATTGTTCCAGTCGGTCGTTACATCGATTGAGAAAAAAAAAACCGATCTGCTGAGAGCAGGTCGGCTGAAGGGTAAATCCAAATAGGTCGGCGTCGGCACAAGAAAAATACTAGATCCGTGAAGAGTTCCCTTCAATCCACGATCTGAAGAGATAAAAAAAAAAAAAGGAGCCGTGTGCCAGAATCCTATCGCCGCAGGAAGGAGGATTTCTGAATCCCCATCGCCAGAGAGGCCGGAAACTACAGAGTGATCGGCTGCTATCTGAGAGACGCCGGAGCAGATCTGAGACAGGGAATCATACAGATCAGCAGTAAGCCAGATCTGAAAATCGCAGAGCAGACCTGAGAAGCCTGTTCGGCCGGATGCCAAATCCCAGGGCCGAGCGAATCTGAGATCGGAACAGAGATCCCGTCGACGCCCAAGGGTTTCTACCGGAAAACCCAGATCTGTTACAGAGATACCAAAAAAAAAAAAAAGGGGTTCTTCTTGGTTCAACGAGAAGGGCGTGCAAAGACCGATTGACAGATCTGAGCGACGTCGTAGATCGGAGCCGGTTTCCAAGCCAGAAGCGCAGGAGCAGCACCGACCGAGCACTAGTAGCGGCGTAGACGGCCAGAATCAGGGAAGAAGACACCCAGATCAGAGAATCGCCGGCAGCCATAACTCTCAGAAAATCTGAGAAGAAAGAAACCCAGTTTGGGGTTTTTTCTCGGCAGCCGGAGGTGGTTGAAGCCAGGCACCTTCCCGTCGCAGACAGATCGCCGGATTTTGACCGGAGATCAAGATCTGTTCACAGATCTGAGAAAGAAGGAAGAAAAAGAAAAAAAAAAAAAAAAACCAGTGGTCCGCAGGACCACCATTTTCTATACACCCGCGGGACCACCAGTTCAGGTGCACCCGCGAGACCACCATTTCCAGTGCCCCGAGGGACTATAGATTCAGGTACTCCTGCAACGGGGAAATCAACGGTCCAGATTTGTTTTGCAGTTTCCGAAGTCACCAGGACTCGGAATTGAGATCCGTCTTCGCCTGTACGATCGTGGCAGTGTGATCTACACAGTGACCGGTGTGGATCTAGTTTCTGGAGAGTTGACAGTGAGCGCCAAGCAGTGGCGTTTGTAGAAAGGAGATCAGCTGACTTCTCTTTTCTCTTATTTTTTCATAACTGTCATTTTTTTTTTACACATTATTCTGTTATGTGTATGATTGAACCACCCAAGTGGTGAGGAGTTCGGGGGTAATCGGTTGGATGCCAGTAGTAGCACCCTAGGTTTGTGCAGGGCTACAAATCTACACTGTTGGTTATTTGCTTCCGCATTTGCGCACAAACAGAACAGAGGACAGTGACAGAATGGCATCCAGTTCCAGTTCCACAGTCATGAAATTAGTCCCGGGCAATTATCTCCTATGGAAGACCCGGATGCAAGATCTCCTGATTAAGCATGACTTATATTATCCCCTTTTAGGAGATGTATCTATGCCTGAAGATATGAAGGCAAAGCCCAAAGAATGAGAGTACAAGCATTTGAAGGCTGTGAGCCTGATCAGGGAGTATGTCGATGACAGCATTCTTCACCATATCACAGCAGAAAAGAAGGCAGATGAACTGTGGACCAAATTGTCTACAATGTATGAGAGCAAGGCGCCAGTGAACAAAGCCTCTGTTATCAAGAGACTGGTGAAACTGACATACAATGAGAACATGTCAATGTCAGAACACCTCAGTAACTTTCAGGGTATGGTGAACCAGTTGGCTAGTGCGAAGATCATATTTGTAGATGAGATTTTGGCTCTTCTTCTCATGGCGACACTACCAGATTCTTTTGAGACTCTGGTGATTGCCTTGAGTAACTCTGCACCCAGTGGCGAGCTATCCTTAGAAACAGTCAAGGAGTCATTGATGAATGAAGAGATGAGACGGAAAGAAAAGGGCATCGTAACTTCTTCTTCCGGAACATATGTGTCACAGGATAGGGGCAGGAGACACAAAACTCATGGTCGCCAAGACCATAGAAGCAAGAGCAGACCCGGTGGAGGTCACAGATCTCAGAGCAGAGGCAGAGACAGCAGAAAGTGTTTTCACTATGGCAGAGCAGGGCACTTTAAGAATCAGTGCAGGGTGTGGAAGAGAGAAAATAATCAGATTGTGCAGCATCAGGCACGAAAGCCAGATTCTTCAGACACCACAGCTACCACATCTCAGGAGCTGCGTACTCTTGTCATCATGACCACCAGTGAGGGGGAGAGTCTGTCCATTACCCCCTCCTCATCTGAGTGGGTCATAGACACTGGTGCCACTTATCATTATACGCCTCACAGGAGCTTCTTCTCCACATATACATCCGGAGATTTTGGAACAGTTCGGATGGGCAACGCTGCATGTTCCCCTATCACTGGAGTTGGGAACATTACTATAAAGACTAGTCATGGCTGTGAGATTCGTTTGAAGGATGTGAGACATGTGCCAGACATCAGATTGAACCTCATTTCTACGAGGGTACTCAGCACAGAGGGATACATCAGTACATTCAGCGGAGACCGATGTAAGATCAGCAAGGGGTCGCTTACCATGGCACGAGGGGTGATCAGAGATTACCTGTATGTTGTGACCGGCACAGTTTGCACCGGCCAGATGCACGCAGTACAGAGAGAGACTGCTTTCTCTCTATGGCACCGGAGACTTGCACATCTGAGTGAGAAAGGGCTGCAGATTCTTCAGAGGAAAGCCCTTATTCCACGGACTGAGTGTACCCGGTTAGACAGTTGCGAGCATTGCATCATGGGCAAGCAGACAAGAGCTTCCTTCAATCTAAAGGGCCACATAAAGGCCAGGAAGCTAGACCTACTATACTCAGACGTTTGTGGACCGATAGAGGTAGAGTCATTGGGCAAGAACAAGTACTTCGTTACCTTCATCGATGATTCTACGAGAAAGTGCTGGATTTACTTCATGAGATCCAAAGATCAGACTTTTTCATTCTTCCGTGAGTTTGTTGCCTCTGTGGAGAGAGAGACGGGTAGAAAATTGAAATGTCTGAGGACCGATAATGGTGGAGAGTACACATCGGGAGAGTTTAAAGAATTCTTCAAGAAGAACGGCATTCGACATGAGTTGACAGTACCAGGAACTCCCCAGCATAACGGTGTAGCAGAGCGCTACAACCGCACCATTGTTGAGCGAATGCGTTGTATAGTTCACAACGCAAATCTACCCAAGAGATTTTGGAGCGAAGCAGCGAGGACAGCAGTATACCTCATCAACCGCTCACCATCAGCTCCCTTAAATGGTGAAGTGGCAGAATGTTTGTGGACAGGCAGAAAAGTTTCCTACAAGCATCTCAGAGTTTTTGGCTGCGTTTGCTATGCACACATCCCTGATATGTCGAGGAAGAAATTGGATGTAAAGTCGACATTGTGTGAATTTATTGGTTATGGCGGTCCAGAGTTTGGATACAGACTGTGGGATCCAGCTCAGCAGAAAATGTTCAGGAGCCGAGACGTGGTATTCCGTGAAGATGAGTTCTTCAATGAGAACAATAAACTCACATATTCCAGTGACCTAGATCAAGGTCCCATCTCCACTCCTGACACATCTCAGTCAACAGCAACACCTTCTCCTTCACCTGCACCGCCAGTCAGTCAGTCAGACGACAGTGGGTCAGATGTTCCTTCTAGCAGTCACAGTGACAGTGTTAGTGGGCCAGCAGATACGTCTACAGATGAGACAGTTAATGAGCCGGTACATGATACAGTTGAGGACACAGTGGAGGATGATCAGGACAGAGATAGACAGTTGAACGAGGGGGAGCACCCCCCCAATACTTCTACATCAGAGGATGTTATACCACCGAGGAGATCCGTTAGAGAGCATAACCCATCCAGGAGATACCCGAGTTCCGATTATGTGTTGATGACCAGTGAAGGGGAGCCTGAGAGTTACTCAGAGGCTATAGGCGACAAAAACAGAATTCACTGGGGGAAAGCTATGGTAGAAGAGATGATGTCTCTTAAGAAGAACAACACATATGAGTTGGTTGATCTACCAGTTGGCAGGAAGGCCCTACAGAACAAATGGGTCTTTCGGGTGAAAAATGATGGAGAAAAAGTTCTGAAGTATAAAGCCCGTTTAGTGGTGAAGGGCTTTGGACAGAAGAAAGGAGTGGACTTCGACGAGATATTCTCACCAGTGGTGAAGATGAGCTCCATACGAGTTATGTTGGGCTTAACCGCGAGTCTAGATCTTGAGATTGAACAGATGGACGTGAAGACTGCATTTCTTCACGGTGACCTAGACGAAGAGATCTACATGAAACAACCCAAGGGGTTTGAGTTGAAGGGCAAGGAGAATCTTGTTTGCCGACTCAAGAAGAGCTTGTACGGATTGAAACAAGCACCGCGGCAATGGTACAAGAAGTTTCACTCTTTCATGACAGGACAAGGATACAAACATAGTTCAGGTGACTCATGTGTGTATTATCAGGAGTTCAAGGGTGATCAGTTCATCATCCTGTTATTATATGTGGACGACATGTTGATATTTGGAAAGAGTTCTGAATTGATCAAGTTGTTGAAGGCAGACCTGTCAAAGGCGTTTGACATGAAAGATCTTGGCCCTGTTAGACAGATTTTGGGTATGGAGATTCACAGAGATAGAAAGAAAAAGAAGATTATCCTGTCTCAAGAGAAATACATTGAAAAGGTCTTGGAGAGATTCGGCATGAAGGATTGCAACTCCGTTAGCACTCCTCTTGCCGCTCACTTCAAGCTCAGTAAGGAATGTTGTCTTTCATCAGAGACAGAGAAAGACAAGATGAGTCAGATTCCATATCAGTCAGAAGTTGGTAGTCTCATGTACGCGATGGTTTGCACGAGACCAGATATAACACATGCAGTTGGATTGGTGAGCAGATTTATGTCAGACCCAGGACATGATCATTGGGAGGCAGTGAGATGGATCTTCAAATACCTACGAGGTACATCGAGCATGGGCATCATGTTTGGTGGAGACCCTTTTATTACTGGCTACGCATATGCAGATATGGCTGGTGACCTTGATGGTCGCAAGTCCACTTCTGGTTATCTTTTCACATTTGCTGGAGGAGCCGTCAGTTGGCAATCCAAGTTACAGAAGTGTGTAGCACTTTCTACGGCAGAGGCAGAGTACATTGCTGCTATGGAAGCTGGGAAAGAGATGGTTTGGCAAAAGAGATTTCTTCGGGAAATAGGCATCAAACAGGAGGACTACACAGTGTATTGTGACAGTCAGAGCGCCATCGACTTGAGTAAGAATGCCATGTATCACTCAAGAACGAAGCACATTGATTTGAGATATCATTGGTTGAGAGCAGCTATTGAAGAGAAACAGATCAGTGTAAAGAAGATCCATACAGACCACAATCCAGCAGACACATTCACCAAAGTTCTTTCAAAGAACAAGTTTGAGTTCAGCGTAGGGGCATCTGGCCTCTACAGAAGATGACATCCATGTCAAAGTGTTCTCCTCCTCCTCGTGGGGCTGGAGGGGGAGATTGTTGTGGGCCAGCCCCACTTATGGGCCTATTGGGCTTAGGCCCAGTAGGGTGACTTATATATTACTGTATTCCTATGTAAGACAGATAGAGAGGGATTAGAGAGAGAGTGAGAGACAGAGAGATCTGAAAGGGAGAGACTTTGTAATCCTCTGTACTTGTTTTTCTACATAGTAGATTTGATCTCGCTCCGTGGACGTAGGCGTTCTAGCCGAACCACGTAAATCTTGTGTCGTGTGATTGTGTGTTTGCATTAATTAATCCCTAATCCCCAACATCCACATTGTCTAAGTTCTATAAAAGATGGCTGAGTGGAACCCTCTTTCTAAGATCAATTTTATATACCCTCAATTCATAGGTTTAAAATATCGACACTGAGACTTTTCATTTATACTTGAGAAATCTAAAATTTTAGTGAATTATTTTACCTACTCCACTCATCTATTTCTGTACTACTGCATAAACAATTTAGCCACCTCAGTCTCCTCTCAGCATTTGGAGAGACCTAGCAAATCAGGACCGTTGAGTAGGGTCAAGAAGATGGAATCAACGACCGAATCACGTAGGCACTTACGTTGGCTAGAGCTGCTGAGAGCTCCGGATGTGTATACAACGGAATCACTGGTCATCAGTAGCAGTTTAGCTTCAAAGTCAGCAATAGAAGACAGAGTCATCTATGTTGGGAAAAGAGAAAGAGACATGAATCTACATTTTAAATTATTCTTAAGAATAGTAGGAATATGTAGTATTTGTATTTTAATTGCCATTTCAATTTTCTTTTCTTTTTTGGAGAACTTCCCAAGTTCCATTAATTTTGGTATGGACAAGATAACAAAAAAATATAAAAAAGTGAAAAAATATCTATAAAAAGTTATGGACAGCAATCGTCTCATGAGATTTTTGTATAATCTGACACGGATTTTACTATATTGTCCAGTTTGTCTTTCGAACTGGCTCGCCGAATCCTTCGAATCGACTCGCTGGATCACTGACCCTTCCACTACGATATAAATCGGTACTGAAATTTATCTAACTGAGACTGGTTTTTCATTCAGAATAACAAATCGGAGCACTAACTGGATCACTGACCGGCTCACTGACTGGATCACTGAATTTTTTTAAAATGCTTTCGTACGCTAGTAGAAGGATAAAATAGGCAATACCCTAAATTCCGTGTCTCATTACACAAAATATCTATGAGAGAATTGCTACTCAAAAGTTATATTTAAAATAAATAAAAAAATGCACTGGAACAAGCCTAGCTAGACCCATTTTAGTCGAAATAGACTATATGGAATGAGAACAAACTGGATTGAGCATACCTATATTGAACAAAATTTGATTAAACTTTAATATACATATCTAAACATGAAAATCACTATGAACAGTTAAAATAAAATGGAATTGACAACTTAAACTATAAAAATCGCCACTAAAAAATATTTAAGAAGGAGAGAATGGTATCTCGCATATCATAAACGTTGGTGTCTAAGTTTTAACATCAACTATAAAAATATAAATCTACTAATTGTATAGTGGAGTGGTCAAGGAAGAGTGGGTGGCTACTGCCTTTGATTTAGCGAGTCGACTATGTTAATTAAGTGGTATAAGCTCTCGAAGATTATTTTTATTGGATAAATAACTAAAGGATACTCTCGTTAAAAAAAAAAATATAAAAAAATATAAAAATATATTATAAAAAAGTTAAGCAACATCTGTCCCCTTATATATTATGTTATTCATTTAGCAATCAAGTGAAGATGTTAATAAGTATTGCTTCTACATGATGTTTTCCCATTGCTTTTATTAAATATTTCCTTATTGTATCTTATAACCTATAGTACAAAATTTTATGTAGAAAGCCCTTAGATGAGAAAAGGAAACTAGGAAATTTTTTGAGATACTGTCCATTGATAATAAAAAGAGTCATATTTTACTTCAAGTTATGTTTAAATTTAGGAAATGTATTTGCTATAGCCGTTGTCATCCTTTGTATTTTTTTTGTTACTTGTATTTAAAAATGTGGGGCTGGCCATGCCCATGGAGGTGGACGCCCAGGGCACTGCCACAACACTTGAGATCGTGAATCAATCAACTAACAGTAACATCTGATGGATCTACACGTATACATCACCAATAAAGATTATTATTTTAGGGTGTCCATCCTAATACGGAAATAGTCTTTTAGAAGACAGGGGTTTTTTCGGACTTCCCACTTTGCCCACATCCATCCGTATGAAATTTTTTAAAAATTAGACATTCAGAAATCGGTGCACTAACCGGATCACTTTCCAGTGAATCGGTGTACAGATCTGGACTCTTTCACATCTCAAGAAATCGGTGCACCGATCAAATCACTTTTCTCAAATTCCCATTTTCCAATGATCCGGTCGGTATATCAGTCCAATCAGGCCCGGCCCTAGCCTTAGGCGAACTACGCCGTCGCCTAGGGCCTCCAAATAAATAGGGCCCTCAAATCCTGACGGGTTCATTTTTTATAATTTTAGACTTAATCTTTACTTTATTTAAAATAGCTTTACTTTTTACAATTTCTTATATATTTAGACATAATTTATAATTTTTCTTTAAGTAAAATAACTTAATTTTTTGCAATTTATTATAAATTTATACATATTTTTTCTTTAAATAAAATAACTTGGGAGTATCTATGTTGTTAAACTTTTTGCAATTTCTTATAAATTTAGACATAATTTTTCTTTAAGTAAAATAATAGACATACATTTTCTTTAAGTAAAATAACTTGGGAAGTATTTAAAGTCAACTTGAAAATGTTTGCCAAGACTCGTTAACTCGCTTGACTCGAATTCCAATCGAGTTTAGTCAACTCAGATTGATTTGGCCATTTTTTTTTTTCAATTTTAAATCTATAATTCTAATAAAATGAATTAAACACCATGATAAAAAAGCATTTATCCTATAGTTTTATTTTTATTTTAAACATTAAGAATTGAGATGAGTAATTAACTCTATTACAATATTAAAATTACTATATAAAGGTTAAACTTTAATTAATCATTATTCTCATCAATTTTTTCAGAAATTTTAATAAAAGTATAAGCTAAATAAGGCCCTAAACGAGGAAACTTAGTGTTCACTATAATATAGATGGTTTAATGAAAAGAAAATAGATTTAAATTTGAATGACCATTTTGTGCTTTATAGTTTAAAATTGAGTGATAATTTTTTAACATAATTTTATTTTATAAGTTGCTTTAAATGCATTATATACTTTAGCATGTCAACTACTCTTTTTAAATATAATAAAATAGTAATAAAAAATAAAAAAATCAACATGCATAGACAAGTGGAAATTAAATTTATTATAAGAAAAATTGAATGGATTAACTATCTTATCTATTGAAAAGATATGTTAAAAAATCTTAAATATAATAATTTAATTAATAATTTTGTATCTCAAAATCTGAGAAGAATAAATTTTAAATAATAATTTATTATAAATTTGATTATGATGTTTTATTTAGATATTTCATAATTTAAAAAATATATATATAATTTTATTTTTTATGAGTCTATAAAATACCTATCTTAGAGGTCTGTCTAGCTCTTGAAATCTCAAGATCAGTCCTGTGCACCTCGCTAAAAAGTGAATCATTTATGAATATTTAATTTTTCTCAATGGAAGTAAAATTGAGAAGTTCAAGGGAAGATTCTCAATCGAAATGGAGACAGGCTCATATTTCTGAAAAAAGAATACAGTACAGTCTTCTTTGTCAAATTTGCTACACTTGCGGACGAATTACGTGGGCGCTTACGTTGGCGTGGCCTGGGAAAGCTCTCCTTCCGTGTATAAGTAGCTTGCTATCGGCGCTAGCAGCAGAGCAAAGAAGGAGAAGAAAGAGTTTGAAAGGGAGAGGAAGATGGCCACCGTTGAAAGGATGAAGCTTGGGTCTCAGGGTCTGGAGGTGTCTAAACAGGGCCTTGGATGCATGGGCATGTCTGCCTTTTATGGCCCTGCAAAACCAGAACCAGATATGATAAACCTCATCCACCACGCCGTACACAAAGGTGTCACCTTTCTCGACACCTCTGATGTCTATGGCCCTTTCACCAACGAAATTCTCCTTGGAAAGGTGACCCGGCTTTCCTTTCCTCTTCTTTTTTTCTATCTGCTTTACTCTCTCTCTCTCTGTCTGTCTGTCTCCATTTGAATCCATTTTTCTGATATTGGATTTGGATTTTGCAGGCTCTGAAGGGGATAAGAAACAGGGTAGAATTGGCAACCAAATTTGGGGTCAAAGTTGTGGAGAAAAAGATGGAAGTGCAAGGCGATCCGGGTTATGTAAGAGCAGCATGTGAGGCAAGCTTGAAGAGACTTGATGTCGATTGCATCGACCTCTATTACCAACACCGCATTGACACAACTGTGCCTATCGAGGTTACGGTGCGTGTGCTGCAAATTAATTTTTCTTTCTCTCTTTTTATTCACTGCAAATTCTAATTAATCACTATATCAAATCAAGCAGTATTCTGATGCTTATAATTTGAAGGAAAAATAATACTGTTAGAAGAATACTCGAAATCGAACGTGTGGACTACTGTCGGATCTCAGGATCTGTCTTCTCTCCTCTCTGTTTGGGAGAACTCAGAGAATCTCCCAAACGCTCCTTTCATCTGTTCTGTTTACAGATCAGATAGCAGCTTTTCTCTTCTCCTCCCTTTGCTTTTTGGGCGGGTTTTGTTCCTCTCTCTCGATCTCGGATCTACTGTATTTCAGTCTCTCTCAGATGATCAGTTTGGCTCTCAGACCCCTCCGTCTGTGCCTAGTGCCATGGTCTCTGTTGAAGTCTCCAGCCTGTTTGCCGTGGTCTCTGTTCGCTTCTTTCAATCTCGGCCTCTCTGTTTTCTGGGCTTCTTCTCTCAATCTTGATCTCTCTCGCTCAGGCAAACTCGGGTTTTTCTCCTTTTCCCTGCTTTTGGTTTTTTTTCTCTCTCTCTCTCCGTATACGAACGAAGCCAGTGACTGCATTTTTCTTTCCTCTTTTCTTTCTTTCCTTCCATTCTCTTCTCTGGTTCTAATTCTCCTTATGTGAGCGGCTGGACCCACAACATTAACACCTTTTGTTTTATTATCTCTATTTTCCTTTAGTTTTTTTCTCCGATTTTTACCCGGTTCTTACAAAACACTTTTTATTCATGCGACTACAAAATTATGCTACTGATATGAGAAAGCATAAGTGAAACAACTTTCATTTCCCATATTTTATTCATTTATTCTACTGACCAATCAAAGATCAAGTAACTAAAAACTACTCTGTAAATTTTTTTTTCTTATTCTTCAAAAAAAAAAAAAAAGATGGGAGAACTCAAGAAACTTGTAGAAGAAGGAAAGATAAAATATGTTGGGCTATCTGAGGCTTCTGCTTCAACCATAAGGAGGGCACATGCTGTTCATCCTATAACTGCAGTGCAAATCGAATGGTCTTTGTGGGCGAGGGATGTAGAGGAAGAAATCGTTCCTACTTGCAGGTGTGATTTTTCTTACATGGAGATTTTCAAATGTTTTTAGGTGATTTACAGCATAAAGTTAATCTTACACTTTCTAATTTTCCTACAGAGAACTTGGTATTGGCATAGTTGCGTACAGCCCTTTGGGGAGAGGATTCTTCTCCTTGGGCTCCAAAATTGTTGATAGCGTGTCCAGTGATGACTTCCGAAAGGTATGAAAAATAGAAAAAGTAGTATATATTACATTTTTGTGTATATGCTCAATGAATGCTATTGAAATAGAAATTGCAATTGTAGGTTCTCCCAAGGTTTCAACCTGAAAATCTAGAGCATAATGAAGTTGTATTTAAGTGTGTGAATGAAATGGCTAAGAAAAAGGGATGCACGCCTTCTCAACTAGCATTGGCTTGGGTTCACCATCAAGGCAACGACGTCTGCCCAATACCAGGCACTACCAAAATTGAGAACCTCAATCAAAACATTGGAGCCCTGTCTGTGAAGCTCTCACCAGAAGAGATGGTTGAACTGGAGTCCTTCGCTTCTGTGGATGTTGTCAAAGGAGTCAGACATGGAAGTGTGACTCCTACTTGGAAGGAGTCCGACACACCTGAGCTTTCTTCATGGAAACCCTAATAAGTTGTTTGGTTATTTTCTTTGTGTTTTCTACGGTTTTATGTAGTAGAAATTTTGGATTGTTTGGCTTTGCTCATTTTGTAGCAGGTTTGCTTTTGTCCTTTCCTCCTAATCATAATGATCTACAATAGACAATTCAAACAATCTTGTCAAAAGATTAGTGTGTATTGAGGGAATAATGTACAAAATCCAAGACTTCACCGAAAGAAGGAAAGTTGATAGAGCAATATGTTGAAACTAATGCATAAACTCCGTATTAGTATCATTGAATGGTTTTCATGTTAATTGTAGGTGGAATCTACAAATGTATTGAGTCGTGTTTGATTTCTTTTGAGAGTTATCTACTACACTATCATCTAGGATATAAACTGCTATTCTTTTGATGGTAGAATAGTGGTTATGAATGTGGGACCGTGGTTATGAATGTGGTATAGTAGTTTTTTTTTATCAATAAGAGATTAGTTAATTAGGTGTCATTAGATGAATCATGATTGTTAGATCATGGCTAATTTGTTGCCCATGTTGTGGTAATGGGTCTTTAAAATTTAAGCGTTTTATGGTAATATTGTATTATTAACAGTAATTTAACGATAAAAATGTTGGAGTTGAAAAATTACCATTTTTAACGCGAAAAGAATATTTTGGCATTAAAAATGTGATAAATTTCATTTTACCTTCGAGATTTGTTACTTTGCTCTTTGGGACAAAATGTCTACCTTTTGCAACTACGATATGACTGTTTTTATAATTAAGCTCATCAAATCATAGCCACACTTTCTATTAAAAGAACCACTTCTTATTGCCAAATGTCCTCAACTAAGTGAGAAAGTGTACAAGAATCTTCTAACAATTGTGAGTGTGATTATTAGATAAGTGATTGAGTTTATAAAAATATGATCTTTTAACAATAGTAAATTCATGAGTCTCCAATGAGATATCCAGCTCAACAATTTTTGAAGAGTTAGTTTGTTAGAATAAACACAAACTATCGCATATTGACTTCAAAATTACATTCTCAAGGTTTCTTTATGGTTTTTTGATCTTCAAACTTCAAGGAAGAATCAATGGGTGTTCAATTTCAAAAGTGCAAGCTCAAAGTTAGGTCTTCAAAGATTAAAACTTGAATTTATAGATTATTGATTTTACACTTTCACACTTTCTACTTCATAGAGGTGACTATTCAATTGATGGTTATCATTGTTCAAAGTTTTTTCCTAATTTAGTGAGTCCATTCTAATAAATGTTCATTCAACATAGTTCAATGAGGTTGTAGATGATGATATTGCTAAATGTGGGCTATAACATAATGGCATGTAGTTAAAGTGTGGGTAGCCCATTGGCATTTCATTACAAGGGACATGCAAAGTGTTCAACACTTTAGGTATTTAAAAAAATTACAAAAGTAATTTAAAAGAAAGGGCACTTTAGGTATTTTATAAAAAGTTACAAAGGAAAGTTTAACCCTGCTTAAGGGATGCTGGGTTTGCGTTTGGATGGAGGGTAAATTTTCAGGAGGAAGCATGGCAGGGGTGCATCTAGGGCAAAGGGTATTCAAAATGCTTGAAGGATGTTGGAGTATTCAAAAAATGAGGAAAGGATGATAAAGAGAAATGTTATTCCATTACCCTTCAATTACTCAACAAGAGTAATAGGGGTTATCTCCCATCACCCCTTGTACCCCTGATCCAAACAAAGTTCATCATTTAACTGTTGATAAGGAGAGTTTGACAATGGTGTAAAAAGGTAGAGATGGCTTTTGCAAATACTGGAACAACAAAGGTACTTTTTGCCATTGTAAAAAGGAAAATAATTTTTCACAAATTATTTTTATCCTTAGCTGTCAATTTCTTCATGCTGAAATATTTTGGTTTGACCATATAAATGAAATGAAATAGATGAATGCGATTTTTGTCTCGAGCTATTCTGAAATGTTCTAAATAGAACGCGCTTTCTTTCGCGAGCAAAAGATGCAAAAATTGGCCATCTTGGTCCTAACCATTTTCACGTTGGTCATTTCATTCTCTAATTATTTATTTTATTTTTGTTCTTTCTAATGAGTTCATTTTTTTTTTGTCAAATTCATAAAAATCATATCATCAAAATTAAAAGTAAACTTGATAAATTATAAATTAATTAGTTTTAGTCCAAAGTTCATTTTTTAACCATTAAATCTTAGTAAAAAATAATATGCATATTTGAATTATTTGTATTTCATTAAGTCTATTTTCATTTTTTACTGTTAGCCTTCTTATAAATTAAAAAAAAAAATGGACAAGATAGAATTAAGTTTTAACTTTAATTTTGAATAAAGTAAGAATTTAAATTTATTTTTTTAGTTTTTTTCTTATTATTATTTTTTATATAATTTCTTTTAAAAATAAAATTCAAACCTACTCAAAACTACTATTTAATAATAACTCTATTGCGATTTGGAATTTCAACATGAGATAGATATATAATAGTAATTTATTTATTTTTTCTTGTACAGATAAGTGTTAATAATTAAAATAATTAACTATAACTATTATTAATTTTTAGTGTTTCTCAATTTATTATATTTTTCAAAAATAAAATATCGAAAATTTTGTTCAAAGTCTGGAAGATAAACTACTACAAAGAGCAGCTCACTGAAGCCAGCCATTTGGAGAAGTCTCGTTGGAGTTCTCTTTAAAAAATCAACATGCGGATCCCACCATTCATCAGCATGGCTTTCGGTCGGTTGTCATCTTTCCATGTCATAGATCCTCTGCCGCATTCGTATTCACCCGAGGAGACTGTCTGAAACACAAATCTTGAACTCCAACCGTAGTCTTGGAGAGAGAGAGAGTGAGAGGAGAGTTAGAGATGGCAGGTGTTGGGAGGATGAAGCTTGGATCTCAGGGTTTGGAGGTGTCCCAACAGGGTCTTGGTTGCATGGGCATGTCCAGCTTCTACGGCCCTCCAAAACCAGAGCCTGACATGATCAACCTCATCCACTACGCTGTCAACAGAGGAATCACCTTCCTCGATACCTCTGACATCTACGGCCCTTTCACCAATGAAACCCTCCTTGGAAAGGTCCGCCCGCCCACCCACTGTTTCATTCAATCTGGGTTTCTTCTCTTTTCTCAAAATCCATGTCTTTTATCTTGATTTCGAGTTCGATTTTGATTTTGCAGGCTCTGAAGGGGATAAGAAT
Source organism: Chimonanthus salicifolius (assembly GCA_013350335.1). NCBI lineage: Eukaryota > Viridiplantae > Streptophyta > Magnoliopsida > Laurales > Calycanthaceae > Chimonanthus > Chimonanthus salicifolius. The sequence goes on from CM023532.1 coordinate 5,402,726, forward strand.
TGGGGTTCAATTGGCGAGCAAGTTCGGGATCAGAACTGTTGACGGGAAGAGGGAGGTATGTGGGGATCCTGCTTATGTCAGGGCTGCCTGTGAGGCCAGCTTGAAGCGACTGGATATCGATTGCATCGACCTCTATTACCAACATCGTATCGACACTACCGTTCCCATTGAAATTACGGTGCGTGAAATTTTGTATTCTGTTTGTCTTATTTCTCGGGTTTTCTTTCTCGAGTTCGTATTGGGGAAAACACAACACAAATGGAGTAGATACTGATACTCTTTGAGAAGTGAGAAGTTTTAATAGTTTGGTGATTGATTTTCTAGAAACGCCTTAAGAAGGGAGTGAAACCCATTTTATAAGGAGCTAAATATAGGGCTGAAACTCGGGTCAGGTCAGGTCGGATTTTAATAAATCCAATCCAACTCATGTTAAAATTTATTGAACCTGACCTGACTGGAATATTCAATCCGACCCAAATTTCTGATTTCTGATATGCTGAAAATTAAATGTAATATAATTATCATATACGTTTTCTTTCAGTTGTTTTCCTGATTAATTTGAATGTTTGATACTTTTTATTTATTCAGTGAGAATCTGGCATTTCAATGTGTTCCTTCAGCTAGTCATATATTTTTAATCTATTAGAGATTGTTCTATAATTTATTTCTTCTTTGATCCTTAAGGTGGGAGAACTTAAGAAACTGGTTGAAGAAGGAAAAATAAAATACATTGGGCTATCTGAAGCCTCTGCTTCAACAATCCGGAGAGCACATGCTGTTCATCCAATAACTGCAGTGCAGTTGGAATGGTCTTTGTGGACAAGAGATGTGGAGGAAGAAATAGTTCCTACATGCAGGTGTTTGGTAAACCTGCTACTCAAATTTCCAATTCTTAACTAAAATCACCATTTGAGCTCAGTTCTAATATTAAGCTTTCTATGTTATTCAGAGAACTTGGCATAGGGATAGTTGCATATAGCCCCCTGGGAAGGGGCTTCCTTTCTTCAGGGTCAAAACTTGTTGATAGTCTGTCAAATGATGATGTTCGGAAGGTATACATGTAACTTTTCTTATTAAATTTAGAGAACACGTTACAAACTTATTGCACTATTGCTTTAACTTAGTAATCTAGTATGACATGCATGTCTGCCAATTGAGCAATTGATTACTTCATTGTAACATCTTGCATTAGCGAAGCAATTAGCACTTTGTTTGTTACTAATCTAGTGCAACAAAGATCGTGTATTTTAGTTGGTGTTAATAACAAGCGTTGAGAACATATTCGGATTCAACTTCTGATCATAAAATCTTTACTTATCTGAGTTGAGCAGCAACTTAGGGTATAATTGAGTTGGGAGTATATAAGAGAGAGGAAATAAACTGTACTGTTTCCCTCAGGTAGCTGTATGGTAAATTGTAAGTGTAAAACTGCACTGATAACATCATGCCATCTCATCATCTTCACCTAGTTTAGGTGTTACAGAAGGTGTCTCTTATGAAAATCAAGAGGCAAAGACACATTCACCACTTTTCAAGAGATCAACATGATGTCAGAACCTTTTCACTTTTTGACCATTTGAGTTTGACAAGAAGACCTCCCAAATTTACCATGAAAGACTTTCTGATTAAGTGTGGATGGAAAGATTAGAGCAGCAAACAAGATATGTTTTCCTTGTGACCTTTAATAGGTATGTTATTTTGGGGGAGGAAACAACAAACAAATGAAGTTGGTGTAAAAAGCAAAGCGATGCCATAAAAAGAAATTAGTTCTTCCCCACACCCACGCTATCCACACAAACCCGAAACACACAGACGGTGTAAGAAACTAGAAACTTTACCATGTTCATTCCCTCCATTGCCACAACCCTGATAGCTTGTGATCCTCTTCCGACGCATTGTCCTTCTACTCATTTGGAAATATCTCCAGCTGTGGTTCCAACTACATCTTGCGTTCTACACTTCAGGTATTCATCCAATAAAAATTGGAGTGGGGTTCAGAAGTGGTGTCATATTCTGTTGCAATGGCCTCCCATCATTTCTTTGGTTGTTTCATATTTTTTGAAGACTTTAATTTGATCATCTTGTATGAAGAATAAAAGAGACAACTTGGCAATTTCATCATCCTCGATAAATTTGTCATGTTTCCTCTTCTCCTTTTTTGGTAGGATGATGTCCTAGCTAGGCCTTTTCCATTGTCAAAACATACTTAACATGTTCTTGTATCAGCAAAAAACCATCTTTCTTTTCCAAATATCAAAGTTAGGGCCATTTAGTTTTTCAATTTTGATAATTCGGTCAAAACTACTTGCTATAATAATAATAATAGCAATAATAAATAATAATGATAATAATAATAATAATCAATTAATTAGTTAAAGATCAAATAAAATGATGTTTCAAAGAGATTGATCGTTCATCGCCAAAAAATATTTTACCGATTTGGTATGTTTTTAGTTAGCAAATTGAAAAGAAGTTTCTTCGTGGTCTAGATCATCAAACTAATATGGTGCATGAGTGCACAAAACTTGAATGACCATGAACTATTGTGGTTGTGAGAGCACCGAGCGAAAGGATGTCTTCCTCCAACAAAAGCACCCATACGTTCATTGTTCTGCAATAGAGACTATAAAAAACCATGACCTACCTATGTAGAGATGGATGCTGGGGGTCGCTTTGAAGAAAGTAGTTGTTGGAGAGGTGGGTCTACCAATCCTTTGCATAAACAACAAAAGCAGCAATGAAAACTCTGAATGCAGTCATTTTTTTAATCAAATTGAATTCTGAGTTTTTTATCAGTCAAAATCCAATCTAATAGAGTGATGATTTGGTTTGAAGATCAAAGGAAAACAAAGAAATTGTTTAGATCAAACGCCCCAAATCGGCGTTGCTCTCCACTCAGCTCAAGATGATACTAGTGAAGAATAAATAGGAAAAGATAAGGAACGAAGGAGATGACAGAGAAAACAAGATTGTTGCAGAGCAAGTTACCGTGGGCCTGGCTTTCTCTAGTGGAGAGGTTGTTTCTTTGATTTTTTGCAGTACTCCAAAGCCTCAGCTACATGTAGTTATACTGTTCCACAAATATTTTCCCATCTATACAAGTAAAAACGGCTCTCCACGAAGTATCCATTGCAGGAGACTAGAGAAGAAATGACTCCTCAACATTCCATTTCATTGAAGAACTTTTAGATGTAAAATACGAAGTTAAAAAACAAATATTTTGAAGCTCTTTGGGCCAAAACTTGTGGACCCCACAAGGGCCCATATGCTAACATATCTAACGTGTCATCCTTCCCTGCATTGTATTCATTTTTGAGGACGAGGAAGCTGATGCCCCCACCTGGCCTTGGGCAGGCCATCATCAGCTCCTACCCCAAGTTATCCAAATCTAAGGACAAGCACTGTGGAGGAGGAGAAGACAATGTCTGTCTACCAGAGTACCAGGAGGGCAAAATGTTGCATGCTACCTTTTGTAGCCTTTTCTTGCATCTCTCCTACATCGACATTTGGCTCCACCTCAACACTCTTTACCCCGTCTACTGCACCTCCCCTCTCCCATTCCCATCTCCACCCCTCTCCCCAAGCTTGTCCCTCCCAATTCTTGACTCCTAGGTGATGTCCTCTATTCTCTGTATATTTTTGTTTTTTTCTCCCCTTCTTGAGCTTGTTTTTTGTTTACAAAAGTGAGAATGTAGATAGTTGATTATCTGCAACACTAAACTCTGAGCTGGAAGTGAGGTGAAGTGAAGACTACGAGAATACAAGGACACACTAGGAGTTTCTTCAAATATGGGATAGGAACGGAATTTGGAAAAAAATAAAAATTACGTACAGTTGTGACTTTCAGTTTGAGTCATGGGAAATTGAAGAGGTTTTACATTTCCTATCGTTGAAGGAAGTTTCATAGGGGATTCAATTTGGGGGGGAGAGGTAGTTCCTGTTGTGAGATGCTATAGAAAATGTGGATTTGGGTAATAGTACGGTTTTAGTTTTGTTGTTCGAAAGGATGACACTTGAAAGAATTCTATGGTCAAAACATGGCAGCATGGCAGCAAATGAGGTCTTCCACATCACCAATAGCATACCTCATTTTTCTTTGTTCCCCCTATTTCTCAGTTTCTCACTCACTGAAAATGCAAAAGCCTTTTCCCTTTCTCCCCTCGGTGCTATTCCTTAGTCTCTCTCTCTCTCTTCTCTCTCTTCTACAATTGAAGGAGTCCAAATCCATGAATGTTGTATCACCCTACCTTTCTCTCTTGGAAAACTGTCTCTTCTTTAAAGAATCTTTCATCTCTCTCTCTCCAGATTAGTTCTCAAAAATTTCCATCTCTTTAATCTTATTTGCTGCATCATGGTTTTTAAAGAATTGGAAGATGACAAACAGAAACGTGGCGACACCAAATTTGCAATTTTCATCTAATAGACTAAATAGGACGGCAAGGTATGACACCAAATGTGCAATTTTCATCTAATAGACTAAATGGGATGACAAAGTAATTTTGATAATTATGATGATGATAATGACAACGACGACGACGACGACGACGACGATGATGATGATGATGATGGGTCTACTTGATTTGGTGGAAGGAGATGCGTACATGAGGAGCTGATGGGAGTCGAAGATGGAAGATTTGCTTGTGCTGCTTATGTTTTGAATAGGATTTTATGAGCCGAACTAAAATCCACTGCTACCTCAATCCAACACTAGTACTTGATTTGGTGAAGGAGATTCACATATGAAGGGTTGATGGGAGTTCAAGATGGAAGATTTGCTCGTCCTACTTGTGTTTTGACTAGGATTTGTTGAGCCAAACTAAAATCTAACCACTACGTGAATCCAACACTATATATTAACTAACAGCACAATTTGCTGCAGCATGGCTCGCAACTGAACATTCCTAAGAAATGGATGCGTGGGTGTGTGTGTGTGAGCGCAAACGGGTGCACATGCATGTGTATGTGTGTGGGACTGTGGGTGCATGTGTGTGTCCACATTGATGGGTGAATTTAAAAGTTTTTGGCTTCTATATGGCTCTTCTAAAAAATTTAATCTCAATGAAATGACTAAAGGCATGTTTATAACTATATATATATATATATAGAGAGAGAGAGAGAGAGAGAGAGAGAGAGAGATGAGCTCTCCCCTACAAATGAGTTTGTGCCAAACTTGTTGCAAATGGCCAATGGGTGGGCCCTAGGCCCACATGGATGGGTGGGTTTGGAAGACCTTGGCTTGTATGTGCTCCTTATAGAATTTTATATTGATTTGATAAATGAAGCTATGTTTTTTTAAGTCAGGTTAGAAAAATAGGCTTTCAAAGTTCGATTGGTGTCAAAATGGGTGTTAGTGCAGTTCACGAGGGTAGGTGGATGTGAGAGGGGATTTGGATCCATTGGGTTCACTGTGGGCTGGGTGTAGTTGTTGTTTCGACACCCAATCCACATAATACAAAAAGACATAATAATTGTAAAGTCATCTTGAAAAATGTGTAATCACTCATGTAATCTGAATGACCTGAATGACATAGACAACTGACAATGGTCTAAGAATGGATGTGTTTTTTCACTACTGTGCAGACAATTGGATCTCCGTCATCATCTTCCAGAAACTTCTCCCAATAGAATGCAGCCTAGGAGTGTCAAAAAAAAAAAAAATTTAAGATGCCTAAGACTGATATCATTTCTCTTTTGCATATGACTTTTCTCTTTTGCATATGACTGTCCATGGAGAACTCTTGGTTGAATCAAGCAAAGCAAAGGTTATGTTAGCCTATAGCCAAATGACTTTTTTCAACTCACTCCATTAAGGCGTGAGTGATTTGGTTAAACCTTGAGTTCATTCTTATGGTTTTCTGACGTTGTTTAATATATTATCACAGTATGATGTGTATGAAGTTTGATGCTATTCTACTGTGTCCATAGAAACTTGTTTCATGGTTCGTTATTGACATTTGTGTTGAATTTACAGACTCTCCCGAGGTTCCAACCCGAAAATGTGGAACATAATGCCCTTATATTTGAGCGAGTAAGTGAAATGGCTAAGAAAAAGGGATGCACCCCTTCACAACTTGCATTGGCTTGGGTTCACCACCGAGGCAATGATGTGTGCCCAATACCAGGCACCACCAAGATTGAAAACCTCAACCAGAACATTGGAGCTTTGTCTGTGAAACTGACACCGGAAGAAATGGATGAACTGGAGTCTTATGCTTTGGCAGATCTTGTCAAGGGAGATAGATACTGGGCTGCAATACCTACATGGAAGCAATCAGAAACCCCTCCTGTCTCATCATGGAAAGGGAAGTGAGTGTTTAGCAGCTCACTTTAAGGTGTGTTCTATTAAGACGATTTATATAATGAAGTCTACAGTACTATATGAAAGTCATCGGGAATGCCTGGCCTATCATCATTTAAAGGTAAATAAATGTTTTGAGCTAATTTTTTTGGGTGTCTGCTATTCTGGTGATTCATATATTGCAACCTTATGTTAATATATACTAGTATCACCTCCTTTATCGTTGTATTGAAGCCTATGGATTGGTAACTTGATTTGGCCTTTGATGTTTTCATTTGCTTGGCTTTTCCCTTCCCCTATCTTCGTCAGTGGAGCTTTGCCTATTTGTCTGTAAACTGGCTTCTCTAGCCTTTTTTAGGGCTGCATTTGGAAGTAAATTTTGCAGGAGTTTTCCTTAAACATTGGTTTCTCTTATCTTGTTTGGTAATTACAGACTGCGTTTGGACGAGGGGTAAATGAGGAGAATGAGGTGTTATCACTCATTACCCTTGTTTGGTAAGTGAAAGGTAAGGGTAAAAAATATCAATTTTACCCTTGTTTACCCTCCACTTCTACTTTTGAAAACCCTTTTGAAGTAAAGGGTATTCAAAATTGGTTACCCACTCCTACAAAATTTTACCCTTCATCTAAATGCAGTCTGCAGGGAAAAGTTATAAGAGGAAAAAAACTTACCAGGGAGATGTAAAGTGATTATCTCTTGCATTGAAGGGGTTTTAAGATTTGTGCCGACGAGGGGGGATTTGAAATTTCTCTCCCTTTTCCCTCATTACCAAACGGGGAGAAATGAGAAGTACCCATGTTTTCACCCCTCTACCCCTAATCCAAACACAACTTTAGATGTTGGCATTCTCTGGATGAAGAGGTTTGGCTAACACGAAAGCCCAGCTGCGGAGGTGCTCCCACCGGTCATGTTTGAGAGCTGGCCCTATCGTATAATAAAAAAAATTGAATGGATGGATAGATTATCAAGTATGCTATTGAACGGATTTATAAAAAGTATATTTGGATTGGCTGTCTGTTCGAGCTTCTCTTAATTTTCCTTAAAATATAACAGCTCACTTTATTCAATTCTCACTGTATTTGAAATCAATATAGTTTTGAAGAAGAAATTAAAATTTATTCTTTATTTATTTTTCTTAATGGTACAATTTATTTTTCTGTCATCTCCCACTAAAAACAGAAACGTGACCACGGTGATATGCTGTTCGATGGGAGCCCATATTATTATTTCATTTTTCCTCTTTTATTAATTATATAATTTAAAAACATGGAAAATGATTCTTGTATACTATGATGGAGCCACCTCTCATCTAAACTCTGCAAGGCATGGATTAGTTGATCCGAACCATTGATCGGGTGGATCTTACCGTGCTTTGATCATTATTCAAAATGCAAATTGATTGGATGATCCCATCCACCTGATCAGTGTCTTAAACTGTTGGTTCATACATGATGGATCCAATGGTCTAGATCTAGGTTTCTCCTTTTCCATGTGTATGCTATTGAGGTACATCTTACTCATGATTCAAAAACTAAAAAAAAATCAGACGAGTCGGTTTGAGTTGAGTTGAAATTTCGAGTTAAGGCAACCGATGAATTCTGCTGTGTTACTTTTGCGTAGCCACTCCTCAATGTTTGAAGTCATTGTATGATTTAATTGTCAATTACAAAGGTAAGAATTTCTTCTAAAGGTTGTCACCCGTTAACTATGGCATCTTATATTGCAAATAGAACATAAGACAAAACTAGCAAAATTTGAGTAGCTGAATGGCAAGGGGAGATGGGCAGGGCTGCCAAAAGACTTCATTGGAATTTGGAACAGAGAGGAGGGTAAATTTGGAAAAACGAAAATTTGTGTATATAAAAATATTTTCCAGGTGTATATATCATTACACATTATATAAATATACATCATCATTTATTGGGATGAATGAAATCTTGGATTATGGGTTGAGTCCATACATTTTGAATATTTTTTATGAACAAGATTGATTTTTAAAAATTGAATAGTTTGAAAAGTTTGAATAGAGTGGAGCAAGGGTACAGATGTCAGCTGATACGAAATGCATCGGCCGATATATATATATTTTTAATTGCCATTTAATATCGACCGATACGCATTGTATCGGCTATACAACCCATTTCTCGGCCGATATGGCCGATGTATATCGGTCCGATATCGGCCAAGATGATTTATATCGGTATTTTTTTTAAAAAAAAAAATCAAAACGGTGATGGGGCCCTGGTCGAAATATCGGCCTAGATATCAGTCGATATTCAAAGTATCGGCCGATATCAGCCGATATTTATGTTTTCAAATTTTTTTTTTTAAAAAACATTTTCTTTTTACGGTTTTTTATATTTTTTAATTTAGAAAAAATAAAATAATAAAAAAATATCGATATTTACAAAAAAAAAACAAAAACAAAAGAGGAGAGAGAAATTTATCAGCCGAAATATCGGCCCGGCCGAATTTTTGGCCACAATATATCATTGATATTTCAGCTGAGATATCAACCGATATCTATATATTTTAATTTCAAAAAAGTAAAAATAAATTAAAATTAACCGAAATTTTAGTTTTATTTAATTTGGAATTTTTTTTTAAAAAAAAAGCAGCTACAAATTCTAGCTAAAGTTTCAAAAATAAAGGGACATTTGTCAGAGACTAATGGAGACGTTAAAGAGATTAAAAGAAATTTGTAAGAGATTAAAGAGAGAAATCAAACTTCGGCCCCAAATTTCGGCTCAAATTTTATCCTAATTATGCGAGATTTTTAGCTGTAATTTTATTCCAATTAGGAGAGTATTTTTATTCCAAATTTCAAAAATACGATAGTTAGGAGAATGCTTTTCGTTGTTACTATTGGATCAACCATACTCCAAGGGGTTATCCCCATTGGTTTGGGAGCAAGATCTTTAGAAGGAGGTCTTGGATTCAAACCATGGGAGCCCCAATGAAGGGTCACTTCCCATGAGAATATGTATAGAGTAAGGTCTCATCGAATTACCTAGTGTGTGCGAATAGAGGGGATTTTCACACATCCCGGAGGACTAGTTGGGTGCGATGCCTAGACACCTCCGGACCTCAAAAAAAAAAAAAAAAAAAATAAAATAAAATAAAATAAAATAAAATATATATATATATATATATATATATATATATATATATATATATATATATATATATATATATATATATATATATATATATATTGGGTCAACCGTGATTAGGATTTAGGAGATATACTTGAGAGATAATTTAGGAAATAAATTTAAAAATCAGTTACAATAAAAAATACGGCAATTAAGAGTGTTTTTAGCTGTCATTTTATCCCAATTAAGAGAGTGTTAAATTTAGCCTAAATTTTAGCTCTAAATTTAAAAAATACAGCAATTAGGATAAAGTTTTTCGTTGTAAATATTGGGTCAATTAGGAAATAAATTTAAAAATCGGTTACATCAAAAAATGCAGCAATTAAGAGTGTTTTAGCTATAATTATTGGGTCAACCGTAATTAGGAGATAAATTTGAGAGGTAATTTAGAAAATAATATTTGGTTTAAAGAAGTTAACATTTATTTACATTTAATAATTCTTCAATTGTCACGCCCCGCCCTGCGTGGATCTGAAAAACGTGATTAATTTTTTTTTTTTTTTTTTTAACATTGTAATTTCACTATCATAGTCATTTGATCAAAGCATCAATTTATTCTCATATTACTCGTAACAACATCCTGCAAAACATCATCAGAGCTAACAGTGTTAATTACATGTTTAGGTTACTGCTTAGAGTTTTCCAAAATACTAGAAATAAATCCCATATAACGGAAACAACACTCTTGCTTTATGGCTCTAGTGGAGGTTCTTCTATTCCATCCTCGGTGTTATTCCCTGAAACGTGAGGGATGTGAGCAACGAGGCTAGTGAGACAACAATGATCAACCATATATTAACATTAGACGCATAAGCACATTTTTTTTTTATTATTATTATTATCACAAATGCATGTATAATTCTCTATGTTGGGTCATATCTCTATGATGGGTCTTCTATCATTGAAAATTCTCTCTGTCTTTCGACATTGCCGATCTATACTGGTGCAAGCACCAACTAGTACTTCACCAAAGCCAGCATAGCCGATATACATATTGTGGCCAAGGCAGACCAAATACTTCATCAAAGCTAGGTTTTAGCCCATCTACACTGAGAGTCATCATAGACTCAGTGCTTCACCAAGCGAGCTAAGGATTAGTCATTTCAATATGCCTTTATAATAGTCAACATGCATCATTATATAATAAATTACCCATGACCCAACATGATATACCCCACACTCGGTATTATTTTATTCCTCACATAACTAGCATTTATTTCCTATCATGTTCCACATGATTTCACTTAAAATATAAACATGCTATAACAGAACATAATCAGATAATTTGCAGAAAATAACAAAATTTACATAACTGGAACAGAGAACAATAAAAAACTATTTTACCCTTCTCAAGTTTCAACACGGAAACCGAGTAATTATACTTACCACCCACTCAACAATACCCATCAAACCAAAATATCGTACAATTCCCAAAGAAATAATAATTTGGAGACTGATATCAATGTGTCTCACCTCAATTGAAATTCCAACTAACTCCGCGAGCCTACAATTGATTCCTGTACTGCATTTTAGACGTTTAGGCTTCGACTCTCGGACACCATTTATATGCTTACATCAGTATACTACAACTGACAAAATAATCTCTCACGAGTAAGTAGTGTCCAATCTCACATTCTAGTCTCTTTCACGTCTTTTCCATCTATTTAATTTCCATGTGTTTCAATCTACCCCATAGAGTTAGTGGTTATCAATTTTTAAAATAAAATGCAATATGCAATGCATCTCTGAAGAACCGTGTAGTTGAATCTCCTCACCAAAGTTTGGCGACTTTTCTGAAAAAGCTGCAATGAAATAATATGTAAATAAATTGCTTTGGAAATAAAGCTTGTAAAGATAATTTGTAACTAAAACACTAAAACAAGCACAAAAATCATATTTTCAAAATAAACTCTTCTGTCTTCTTCTTCTTCATGGGCGCTGTGGAATTTCTTGCATCTCTCTATTTGTGGCGGCATAGGAGCACTGATTCTTCAGTCACCAACGCAGGCATCATCTCTCTCTCTCACTCTCTGTTTCTCTCTGTTATAGATTTTGACCGATGGCTGAATTCTTTTGAAATTTACTGATATTTTTAAATTCTGTCTAAAATTTTTGGTCCAAGTAAAGACCACAAATTTCTCCTGTCCGAAATTAAAACTCAGCTGCCTTAATTAAAGGTCTGTAGAATGATATGCATTACTAGTAATTTGGTATCAGTTTTGTGTAAGAAAAAGAAGAAGATAAATGTCTCTTTCTAATCAATCCTTCGAAATTTAGGACATGAGTTCTGTAAATGGCGCTTGTGAGGATATTAAGTTTACCTTTCACCATGGCTTGAACAGAATGGGAAGAAAATATGGTAAGAGATAGCATTCTGCAAGTAAGATTATTGTCCCCTTTTTACCAATAATTTAAGTATTTATTAGTTTTTTACCATCAATACGCGTGCATGATGCATACATTAATGTGACATGTAATAATATTGTATTCTTCTATTTGAATGACTGATTTTTTTTTATTCTACTGGCCTTTCTTCTTCTTTGTATATGATATTCTATCCTCTTTTCTCTAAGATTTTTTAGCAAAACTTTTCCTTTCCTTTTGTTAATTTTGAAACTAATTGATACCCTTTGGCCCATTTTGATCCACCTCTAATTTAGAGTTGCTCGTTTCTACCTCTTGAACTTTTGGGCCTACGGTAGCCCATAATATAAACATGCCACCTTTGCTATGTTTGAAAGTTGTTTAATTACCAATTAATCTACTTGCAGCTCTGTAGTTCTTGGTAGCATTGGGATCCACCTGACTATGTTAGCCTTCTCACGCTCAATCAGACTTTTTTAGGGATTTTTGTATGGACATATTTTGAAAATTGAGATTTTGTGTTATAATATCTTCCAAAAAAATTATTCGATCACGGTACTTCTTACGCTCAATCAGACTTTTTTAATAAAAAAGGCCTCTTGTATGCAGTGCTCGTTCAAACCAGTGCTTATATGCAGCGCTAGTCCTGACCAGCACATAAGATGCAATGCTAGGATGTTGCATACTAGTCACAACTAGCGCATACATTGCAGTGCTAGAATAAACCAGTCAGAACTAACGCATACACTGCAACGCTAGGACAAAACCAGGCATACTGAACCAACGCTGTGTCAAAACTAGTGTACGAGTTACCAAAGCTACATAAAAATCAAGAAGTACATTTTGAATTGACGAATATTCACTTCGAACGATTTTGAATTTGACGGTTCATCAAATCCACCCCAGTGCATAAACCAAGAAAGTAGACATGCAATCCTGTCCACCACTTCATAAACTAATCCAAATTGGACTTGCTTCAAACCCAATCCTCAACACAATTTGACTCAAAACAAATTTCACCTAATTTGTCCATACATTAACCAATAGAGATAAAAATCAAATCATTGAAACTAATTAGGATGCGCAACTTGTGTTGGGCTTGACTTGTACTGGTGGTTTCCAATGGGTCAAAACATAAACTTGAATTGAAATTAAGCTAAAAAAGTAAAACCCAATTTTATATCAGTTCAGTCCACGAGTCTCACATTATATGGGCCTGATCCAACCCCAAAGTTCTGATTAACACATGTATGTACCATATGTACTTTTATGTTATATATCTATCTTAAAAAAATATATTGATAATTAAAATTTCTAATATTTAATTTAAATAGTCTAAAATCCTTTTAATCTACATCTCTACATATACATGAAAATCCATATATGTTTACTTGTATACAAGCTTGTGCCATATCAAAAAATGACTAATTAGCAATATTGAGATAGTAATGGAAAATAACAAGAGAGGAAAAAGATGAATGTACAAGGAGCCCAAAACCTGAAGGCCTGTTCGACCCTTATTTTTTAAGATCTGACCATTTTCAAGGAAACCTTTTTCTGTGAAATCTATTTTTTTTCTCATGAAAAAGTAGACAAACATGCCTATAGAAAGTAATAGACAATGGCTGTTAAAAAAAATGGAAAGAATTATACTTAGCACATGAATCCATCTTATCAAATCAAAATACCATCTGTAGTTTGAATACATTCATAAATCATGAAGAGGTGAGACAGGAATTTACAAACTTATTAAAGGAATGAGTAATCCTCATCTTTAAAACCGGTTATTAAGGAAAGGGAGCCTATGTGATTATAAACTCTATAACACAAAGATCCACGGGTGATGTGGGACTTTGCCAACAAAACCATCGAGAGGAAACATACTGGTTGCATTTATTAGTCTCTCCACGACGATAAGGCAGGAGTATCTGAATTTCTCCAAGTATACATATTACCTCCATACGATCTATCTCCCTCGACAGCATCTCCTGAAGCAAAAGACTCCAGTTCAGCCATCTCTTCTGGTGTCAGCTTCACAGATAAAGCTCCAATATTCTGGTTGAAGTTTTCAATCTTGGTTGTGCCCGGTATCAGGCACACGTCATTGCCTTGGTGGTGAACCCAAGCCAGTGCAAGTTGTGAAGGGGTGCATCCCTTGCTCTTAGCCATTTCATTTACGCGCTCAAATATGAGAGCATTATGCTCAAGATTCTCAGGCTGAAACCTCGGGAGAGACTGCAAGTTCAACACACAGAAATCAAGCTTGTTAATTTATGGGCTTCACATTTTGTCATTAACAAAGTCTGAGAATTCATCAAAGGGACTCTGGACTCGGCCAATACTGATTTCCCTTTATAAGTTTTGAGTTGCAAAAAGTCACCCCAACTGGGATTGAACTTGTCGGCTTGACTCAGCGAAGCTTTCCATCGACTCAGAAAGTCATGCACAACTTTTTCCCATGTAAATGAGGTGCTGGTTCAGCCATGAGTTGTACATGGCTTGGCTAAGTTTTGAGTCAGTATCATTATGAAACGGATTCCTTTAACAAAATTTCATGAACTGAGTGAATTTTTCTCAAGCAATTTTACATAAAAGTAAAAACATTTCTTTGCTGAAGAAGTAACTCAATTGTCTTAGAAACAATAAACAATTAACTAACTATATAAATGCTGATATAGTGACTCCATTACTTCAAGAATTTATAAGAATTATAGGAAAGGAAATAATTTTGTATAAATGTTAGATATTTTAAATATTTTCAAAATAATATAAATAGACAAACATGACTGTTGAATCACCACTTGAATAGTAAAGTTTAAATTGGATCTCTAACAAAAAAAAAGCCCCAAGTTTACTAACCTTGTTATTTTTTTTTCAAAACAATGACAAATAATTTCATTGAATTGTGTAAAAGATACAAACAAGAATGAGCCAAGTATAAGACAGTTATACATGGCTCTTAGAATAGGCAAAAAGAATAAAACCCAATGCTATATGTATAATGCACCACGGACAACGTAAGTTACAATCAGAAGCCCCCATCTTCCCATACACCCAAAGTAGAATCACAATCAAAACAGCTCCATTTTAGGTTGTTCCTTCTGTAATCTCATATAAATATAAAATCATATCATATTTGTTACACTATATTTGTTCTTACTGCAGTAAAATTGCCATGTAAGTGTAATAATACTACACTAGATTACTAGGCTAATAATACAATAAAATGCTCATAAGGTTATAACAAGTTCTCTGAATCATAAAAGAAAAGGTTGACATACAAACCTTTCGATGGTCATTATTTGAGAAACCTTCGACAATTTTCGTCCCTGAAGAAAAGAAGCATTTCCCCAGGGGACTGTATGCAATTATACCTATACCAAGTTCTCTGAATGGCATGAGAAATTTAAGATTAGAATAGAACTACAAATGCTAATTCTGTTTAAGCATTGGAAATTTTGTGTAGCTGATGAACTGAACCTGCAAGTAGGAATTATTTCTTCCTCCACGTCACTTGTCCATAAAGATCATTCTAGTTGTACAGCAGTTATTGGATGAACAACATGTGCTCTCCTGATCGTTGAAGCAGAGGCCTAGATAGCCCAACATGTGCTTTCCTTCCTCAGATAGCCCTCTTTAAAATAGTTTTTTTCTAAACTCTCAGTGACTTTTTTTTCGAAAAAATTCATTTAAAAAATAAAAATGCTGTTTTTAAAAAAATTAAAAAATATAAATATCGTCCGATATATCGACTAGGCCCACAACTGATATTTTTTTTATCAGCCGATAGCTGGGCCGAATTTTTTTTATCTAGCTGATACAATATGTATGGGCCAAATTTTATACCCCTGTCCGATACATAGTTGCCCAGTTGCATATGAATGTCATGTGATCATCTCAGGCTTGTTTTTTTTATTGAATGAATCAATGAAACATTTGTTACACATTTGACATTAGGTTTAAGTGGCCAATGACCAGTTCTGTGAAACTTCTATTATTCTTGCGATAAACATAACTTTTTGGAAAAATGTTTTGAAACGACGAGGAATGGAACCTTCTCTACAATTTTATGTTTTTTATGGACCAATCCTTAATTAATTTATTTATTTTTATCACAAAATTATCTCATTAAACAAGTGTATCCACATTGTCTAAGTTCTATAAAAGATGGCTGAGTGGAACCCTCTCTGTAATTTCAATTTTAAATACCTTCAATTCAAAAATTTTAGTGGATTATTTTACCTACTCCACTTATCTATTTCTGTACTACTGCATAAACAATTTAGCCCCCTCAGTCTCCTCTCAGCATTTGGAGAGACCAGCAAATCAGGACCGTTGAGTAGGGTCAAGAAGATGGAATCAAAGACCGAATCACGTAGGCGCTTACGTTGGCTAGAGCTGCCGAGAGCTCCGGGTGTGTACATAACGGAATCACTGGTCATCAGTAGCAGTTTAGCTTCAAAGTCAGCAATAGAAAACAGAGTCATCTATGTTGGGAAAAGAGAAAGAGACATGAATCTACATTTTAAATTATTCTTAAAAATAGTAGGAATATGTAGTATTTGTATTTTAATAGCCATTTCAATATTCTTTTTCTTTTTTTTTTGGGAACTTCCCAAGTTCCATTTATTTTGGTATGGAGAAGATAACATAAAAATATAAAAAGCGAAAAAATATCTATAAAAGGTTATATTTAAAAAAAAAAATGCACTGGAACAAGTCAAGCTAGACCCATTTTAGACGAAATAGACTATATATAGAACAAAATTTGATTAAACTTTAACGTACCTATCAAAACATGAAAATCACAATGAACAGTTAAAATAAAATAGAATTGACCACTTAAACCTTAAAAACCGCCACTAAAAAATATTTAAGAAGGAGAGAATGGTATCTCGCATATCATAAATGTTGGTGTCAAGTTTTAACATCAACTATAAAAATATAAATTTACTAATTGTATAGTGCAGTGCTCAAGGAAGAGTGGGTGGCTACTGCTTTTGAATTATCGAGTCGACTATGTTCATTAAGTGGTATGAGCTCTCGAAAATTATTCTTGTTGGATAAACAACTAAAGGAAACTCTAGTTAAAGAAAATATAAAAATATATTATAAAAAAGTTCAGCAACATCTTTCCCCTTATATATTATGTTATTCATTTAGCAATCAAGTGAAGATGTTAATAAGTATTCTTCTGCGTGATGTATTTCCATTGTTTTTATTAAATATTCCATCCATCTCATTTTAATTGTTTCATTTAAAATATTTATATTTTTCAAAGAACTTTCTATATAGACAAGCATTACACGTGATCTCATTCATTTTCAACACACTTTATACTATTTCAATATAAATGAGACAATTATTTTAAAATAATTTTAAAATTCATATAGTAAAATTAATTGGGGACATAGGGAGTATTTTCTTATTGTATCTTATAAACTATAGTACAAAATTTTATGTAGAAAGCCCTTAGATGAGAAAAGGAAACCAGGAAAATTTTTGAGTCACTGTCCAATAAAAAGAGTAATATTTTTACTTCAAGTTATGTTTAAATTTAGGAAATGTATTTATTATAGCCGTTGTCATCCTTTGTATTTTTTTGTTACTAGTATTTAAAAATGTGGGGCTGGCCATGCCCATGGAGGTGGACGCCCAGGGCACTGCCACAACACTTGAAATCGTGAATCAATCAGCTAATAATAACATCTGATGGATCTACACGTTGATACGTTACCAATAAAGACTATTATTTTACGTCATCCATCCGTGTGAAAAATTTTAAAAATTAGAAATTCAGAAATCGGTACACCGATTAGATCACTCTCCAGTGAATCGGTGCACCGATTTAAACTCTTTTACATTTCAAGAAATCAGTGTATCGATCGAATCATTTTTTTTAAATTGCATGATTCAGTCATGGCACCGGTCTAATGCATCGATTCACTGGAAAGTGAATCCACTTCTTAATATTTGATTCGATTTCCTAATATTTGATTTTTTTTTAATTTTTTCGTACATATAGATGTTAGTAAAATTAGAAGTTAGCTAAAACCTGTATTGTGCCACACTTATTTTAGGCCACCCATTTAGACACCAGGGCTTTTTGGTCATCAGACATTATTTTTCAAAATTTTGAGGTAAATTACCTTTCTGCCCCTCCTGCATTTTATACTGCATTTTATACTTCGAATTAACGGCTGATATGCTACAATTAAAATTTTTAAACAGTAAAATCTCTTTTAAAATTTTAAAGTTATTTTTTAAGCACGGTGTATTTTTAAAATTTCTCAAATTGAATATCTCGACTAATTACAATAGACTGATAAAAATACTTTAAGAATTTAAGGTCGTTTGACACTCCCAAATGTTTAAAACATAGTATTTTACAAATAAGAGTATCCCTAAGCTGTACCGAAAATACATTTAGGAGTGTCAAAAGACCTTAAAGTCTTAAAGTATTTTTATCAGGTTATAGTCCGGATATTTAATTTGAGAAATTTTAGAAATACACAGTGCTTAAAAAATAACATTAAAGATTTAAAGGAGATTTTATTACTTAAAAAGTTATTTTTAAGCACTGTATATTTTTAAAATTTCTCAAATTGAATATCCGAACCAATTACGATAGCATGATAAAAATACTTTAAGAATTTAAATTCTTTTGACACTCTCAAATGTTTAAAATACAGTGTTTTACAAATAAGAGTATCCCTCTACTGTGCCAAAAACATATTTAGGAGTATCAAAAGACTTTGAAGTCTCAAAATATTTTTATGGTTATCGTAATTAGCCCGGATATTTAGTTTGAGAAATTTTGGAAATATACAATACTTAAAAAATAACTTTAAAATTTTAAAGGGAATTTTATTATTTAAAAAAATATTTTTTAATAACTGCGTATTTCCAAAATTTCTCAAATTATATATCTGAACTAATTACGATAACCTAATAAAAATACTTTAAGACTTTAAAGTCTTTTGACACTCATAAATATATTTTCGGTAAAGCGTAGGAATACCCTTATTTGTAAAATATTGTATTTTAAACATTTAGGAGTGTCAAACGACCTTAAATTGTTAAAGTATTTTTATCAGTCTATCGTAATTAGTTTGGATATTCAATTTGAGAAATTTTAGAAATACACTGTAATTAAAAAATAATTTTAAAATTTTAAAAGAGATTTTACTGTTTAAAATTTAAAAGATTTTCACTGCAGCAGGAAGGATCAACTGAAAAAACTGAAAAATCGTCCTAACGATAAAATGGGAGAGAGGGAAAAGGGTAATTTACCTTCAAATTTTGAAAACCGGTGTCTAACGATAAAATGGGAGAGAGGGAAAAGGATAATTTACCTTAGAAAACTGGTGTCTGATTGAAAAAAAAAAACTGGTGACTAAATGGGTGGCCTTACTTTAATATCGAAAAAGATACGTTCAAGAGGAGCTTCGCAATCGAATTGGAGACAGGCTCATATTTCTAAGAAAAGGATAAAGTGCAGTCTTCTTTGTCAAATTTGCTACAGTTACAGGCCGAATTACGTGGGCGCTTACGTTGGCGTGGCCTGGAGAAAGCTCTCCTTCAGTGTATAAGTAGCTTGCTATAGGCACTAGCAGCAGAGCAGAGAAGGAGAAGAAAGAGTTTGAAAGGGGGAGGAAGATGACCACCGTTGAAAGGATGAAGCTTGGGTCTCAGGGTCTGGAGGTGTCTAAACAGGGCCTTGGATGCATGGGCATGTCTGCCAATTACGGTGCTGCAAAACCAGAACCAGATATGATAAACCTCATCAACCACGCCGTCGACAAAGGTGTCACCTTTCTCGACACCTCTGATGTCTATGGCCCTTTCACCAACGAAATTCTCCTTGGAAAGGTGACCCGGCTTTCCTTTCCTCTTCTTTTTTTCTATGCTTTACTCTCTCTCTGTCTGTCTGTCTCCATTTGAATCCATTTTTCTGATATTGGATTTTGATTTTGCAGGCTCTGAAGGGGATAAGAAATGGGGTTCAATTGGCAAGCAAGTTCGGGAACAGAATTGTTGACGGGAAGAGGGAGGTATGTGGGGATCCTGCTTATGTCAGGGCTGCCTGTGAGGCCAGCTTGAAGCGACTCGATATCGATTGCATCGACCTCTATTACCAACATCGCATCGACACTACCGTTCCCATTGAGATTACGGTGCGTGAAATTTTGTTTTCTGTTTGTCTTATTTCTTGGGTTTTCTTTCTCGAGTTCGTATTGGGGAAAACACAACACAAATGGGGTAGATACTGATACTCTTTGAGAAGTGAGAAGTTTTAGTAGTTTGGTGATTGATTTTCTAGAAACGCCTTAAGAAGGGAGTGAAACCCATTTTATAACGAGGTAAATATAGGGCTGAAATTCGGGTGGGGTCAGGTTAGGTTTTAATAAACTCAATCCAATACCATGTCAAAATTTATTCAACGACCCGAATATACAACCCGACCCAATCCAAATTTCTGATTTCTGATATGCTGATAATTAAATGTAATATAAATATCATATACGTTTTCTTTCAGTTGTTTTCCTGATTAATTTGAATGTTTGATACTTTTTATTTATTTAGTGAGAAACTGGCATTTCAATGTGCTCCTTCAGCTAGTCTATTATTTTTAATCTATTAGAGATTGTTCTATAATTTATTTCTTCTTTTATGCTTAAGGTGGGAGAACTTAAGAAACTAGTTGAAGAAGGAAAAATAAAATACATTGGGCTATCTGAAGCCTCTGCTTCAACAATCCGGAGAGCACATGCTGTTCATCCAATAACTGCAGTGCAGTTGGAATGGTCTTTGTGGACAAGAGATGTGGAAGAAGAAATAGTTCCTACATGCAGGTGTTTGGTTAACCTGCTACTCAAATTTCCAATTCATAACTAAAATCACCATTTGAGCTCAGTTCTAATATTAAGCTTTCTATGTTATTCAGAGAACTTGGTATAGGGATAGTTGCATATAGCCCCTTGGGAAGAGGCTTCCTTTCTTCAGGGCCAAAACTTGTTGATAGTCTGTCAAATGATGATGTTCGGAAGGTATACATGTAACTTTTCTTATTAAATTTAGAGAACAAGTTACAAACTTATTACACTATTGCATTAACTTAGTAAACTAGTATAACATGCATGTCTGCAAATTGAGCAATTGATTACTTCATTGTCACATCTTGCATTAGCGAAGCAATTGGCACTTTGTTTGTTACTAATCTAGTGTGACAAAGATCGTGTATTTTAGCTGGTGTTAATAACAAGCGTTGAAAACATATTCGGATTCAACTTCTGATCATAAAATCTTTACTTATCTGAGTTGAGCAGCAACTTAGGATTTAATTGAGTTGGGAGAGTATAAGAGAAAGGAAATAAACTGTACTTTTACCCTCAGGTAGCTGTATGGTAATTTGTAAGCGTAAAACTGCACTGACAACATCATGCCATCTCATCATCTTCACCTAGTTTAGGTGTTACAGAAGGTGTCTCTTATGAAAATCAAGAGGCAAAAGCACATTCACCACTTTTCAAGAGATCAACATGATGACAGAACCTTTTTACTTTTTGACCATTTGAGTTTGACAAGAAGACCTCCCAAATTTACCATGAAAGACTTTCTGATTAAGTGTGGATGGAAAGATTAGAGCAGCAAACAAGTTATGTTTTCCTTGTGACCTTTAATAGGCATGTTGTTTTGGGGAGGAAACAACAAACAAATGAAGTTGGTGTAAAAAGCAAAGCGATGCCATAAAAAGAAATTAGTTCTTCCCCACACCCACACTATCCACGCAAACACGAACACAAACCCGAAACACACAGACAGAGTGTAAGAAACTAGAAACTTTACCATGTTCATTCCCTCCATTGCCACAACCCTGATAGCTTGTGATCGTCTTCTGACGCATTGTCCTTCTACTCATTTGGAAATATCTCCAGCTGTGGTTCCAACTACATCTTGCATTCTACACTTGAGGTATTCATCCAATAAAAATTGGAGTGGGGTTCAGAAGTGGGGTCATATTTTGTTGCAATGGCCTCCCATCATTTCTTTGGTTGTTTCATATTTTTCGAAGACTTTAATTTGATCATCTTGCATGAAGAATAAAAGAGAAAATTTGGCAATTTCATCATCCTCGATAAATTTGTCATGTTTCCTCTTCTCCTTTTTTGGTAGGATGATGTCCTAGCTAGGCCTTTTCCATTGTCAAAACATACTTAACATGTTCTTGTATCAGCAAAAGAACCATCTTTCTTTCCAAATATCAAAGTTAGGGCCATTTAGTTTTTCAATTTTGATAATTCGGTCAAAACTACTTGCTATAATAATAATAATAGAAATAATAAATGATAATAATAATAATAATAATAATCGATTAATTAGTTGAAGATCAAATAAAATGATGTTTTGAAGAGATTGATTGTTCATCGCCAAAAAATATTACTGATTTGGTTGTTTTTAGTCAGCAAATTGAAAAGAAGTTTCTTCGTGGTATAGGTCATCAAAGTAATATAGTGCCTGAGTGCACAAAGCTTGAAGGACCATGAACTATTGTGGTTGTGAGAGCACCGACCGAAAGGATGTCTTCCTCCAACAAAAGCACCCGTACGTTCATTGTTCTGCAATAGAGACTATAAAAAACCATGACCTACCTATGTAGAGATGGATGCTGGGGGTTGCTTTGAAGAAAGTAGTTGTTGGAGAGGTGGGTCTACCAATCCGTTGCATAAACAACAAAAGCAGCTATGAAAACTCTGAATGCAGTCATTTTTTTAATCAAATTGAGTTCTGAGTTTTTTATCAGTCGAAATCCAATCTAATAGAGTGATGATTTTGTTTGAAGATCAAAGGAAAGCAAAGAAATTGTTTAGATCAAACGCCCCAAGTTGGCATTGCTCTCCACTCAGCTCAAGATGATACTAGTGAAGAATAAATAGGAAAAGATAAGGAACGAAGGAGATGACAGAGAAAACAGGATTGTTGCAGAGCAAGTTACCGTGGGCCTGGCTTTCTCTAGTGGAGAGGTTGTTTCTTTGATTTTTTGCAGTACTCCAAACCCTCATCTACATGTAGTTCCTGTCGTGAGATGCTATAGAAAATGCGGATTTGGGTAATAGTAGGGTTTTAATTTGTTGTTCGAAAGGATGATACTTGAAAGAATTCTATGGTCAAAACATGGCAGGATGGCAGCAAATGAGGTCTTCCACATCACTAATAGCATACCTCATTTTTCTTTGTTCCCCCTATTTCTCAGTTTCTCACTCACTGAAAATGCAAAAGCCTTTTCCCTTTCTCCCCTCGGTGCTGTTCATTAGTCTCTCTCTCTCTCTCTTCTACAATTGAAGGAGTCCAAATCCATGGATGTTGTTTCACCCTACCTCTCTCTTGGAAAACTGTCTCTTCTTTAAAGAATCTTTCATCTCTCTCTCCAAATTAGTTCTCAAAAATTTCCAATCTCTTTAATCTTATTTGCTGCATCATGGTTTTTAAAGAATTGGAAGATGACAAACAGAAACGTGGCAACACCAAATTTGCAATTTTCATCTAATAGACTAAATAGGATGGCAAGGTATGGCACCAAATGTGTAATTTTCATCTAATAGACTAAATGGGATGACAAAGTACTTCTGATAATTATGATGATGATAATGACAACGACGACAATGATGATGATGATGATGGGTCTATTTGATTTGGTGGAAGGAGATGCGTACATGAGGCGCTGATGGGAGTCGAAGATGGAAGATTTGTTGTGCTGCTTATGTTTTGAATAGGATTTTATTAGCCGAACTAAAATCCACTGCTACCTCAAATCCAACACTAGTATTTGATTTGGTGAAGGAGATTCCGTATGAAGGGTTGATAGGAGTTCAAGATGGAAGATTTGCTCGTCCTACTCGTGTTCTGACTAGGATTTGTAGAGCCAAACTAAAATCTAACCACTACCTGAATCCAACACTATATATTAACTCAGCAGAATTTGCTGCAGCATGGCTCGCAACTGAACATTCCTAAGAAATGGATGCGTGGGTGTGTGTGTGAGTGGGTGCAAACGGGTGCACATGCATGTGTATGTGTGTGGGACTGTGGGTGTATGTGTGTGTTCACATTGATGGGTGGATTTAAAAGTTTTTGGCTTCTATATGGCTCTTTTAAAAAAATTAATCTCAATGAAATGACTAAAGGCATGTTTATAATATATATATATATATATATATATATATATATATATATATATATATATATATATATATATATATAGAGAGAGAGAGAGAGAGAGAGAGAGAGAGAGAGATGAGCTCTCCCCTACAAATGGGTTTGTGCCAAACTTGTTGCAAATGGCCAATGGGTGGACCCTAGGCCCACATGGATGGATGGGTTTGAAAGAGCTTGGCTTGTATGTGTTCTTTATAGAATTTAATATTGATTTGATAAATGAAGCTATGTTTTTTTAAGTCAGGTCAGAAAAATAGGCTTTCAAAGTTCGATTGGTGTCAAAGTGGGTGTCAGTGCAGTTCACGGGGGTAGGTGGATGTGAGAGCGGAATTGAATCCATTGGGTTCACTGTGGTCTGGGTGTAGTTGTTGTTTCAACACCCAATCCACATAATACAAAAAGACATAGTAATTGTAAAGTCATCTTGAAAAATGTGTAATCACTCATGTAATCTGAATGGCCTGAATGACATAGACAACTAACAATGGTCTAAGAATGGATGTGTTATTTCACTACTGTGCAGACAGTTGGATCTCCCTCGTCATCTCCCGGAAACTTCTCCCAATAGAATGCAGCCTAGGAGTGTAAAAAAAACAACTCAGATGCCTAAGACTGATATCATCTCTCTTTTGCGTATGACTTTTGAGTCCATGGAGAACTCTTTGTTGAATCAAGCAAAGCAAAGGTCATGTTAGCGTATAGCCAAATGACTTTTTTCAACTCATTCCATTAAGGCATGAGTGATTTGGTTAAACCTTGAGTTCATTCTTATGGTTTTCTGACCTTGTTTAATATATTATCACAGTATGATGTGTATGAAGTTTGATGCTATTCTACTGTGTCCATAGAAACTTGTTTCATGGTTCGTTATTGACATTTGTGTTGAATTTACAGATTCTCCCGAGGTTCCAACCTGAAAATGTGGAACATAATGCCCTTATATTTGAGCGAGTAAGTGAAATGGCTAAGAAAAAGGGATGCACCCCTTCACAACTTGCATTGGCTTGGGTTCACCATCGAGGCAATGATGTGTGCCCAATACCAGGCACCACCAAGATTGAAAACCTCAACCAGAATATTGGAGCTTTGTCTGTGAAACTGACACCAGAAGAAATGGATGAACTGGAGTCTTATGCTTTGGCAGATCTTGTCAAGGGAGATAGATACTGGGCTGCAATACCTACATGGAAGCAATCAGAAACCCCTCCTGTGTCATCATGGAAAGGAAAGTGAGTGTTTAGCAGTTCACTTTTAGGTGTGTTCTATTAAGACGATTTATATAATGAAGTCTACAGTACTATATGAAGGGCATCGGGAATGCCTGGCCTATCATCATGTAAAGGTAAATAAATGTTTTGAGCTAATTTTTTTGGTGTTTGTTATTCTGGTGATTCATATATTGAATCCTTATGTTAATATACTAGTATCACCTCCTTTATCGTTGTATTGAAGCCTATGGATAGGTAACTTGATTTGGCCTTTGATGTTTTCATTTGCTTGGCTTTTCCCTTCCCCTATCTTGGTCAGTGGAGCTTTGCCCATTTCTATGTAAACTGGCTTCTCTAGCCTTTTTTAGGGCTGCATTTGGATGAAAAGTAAATTTTGCAGGAGTTTTCTTTAAATATGGGTTTCCTTATCTTGTTTGATGATTATAGGTTGCATTTGGATGAGCGGTAAATAAGGGGAATAAGGTGTTATCTCTCGTTACCCTTATTTGGTAAGTGAAAGGTATGGGTAAAAAATCTCAATTTTATCCTTGTTTACCCTCCACTTTCACTTTTGAAAATCCTTTTGAAGTAAAAGGTATTCAGAATTGGTTACCCACCCCTACAAAATTTACCCTTCATCTAAATGCAACCTACAAGGAAAAGGTACAAGAGGGAAAAAAAACTTACCAGGGAGATGTAAAGTGATTATCTGTTGCATTGAAGGGGTTTTAAGATTTGTGCCGAGGGGGGATTTGAAATTTCTCTCTTTCCCCTCATTACCAAACGGGGGTAAAACGAGGGGTACCCACGTTTTCACCCCTCTACCCCTAATCCAATTGCAACTTAGATGTTGGCATTCTCTCGATGAAGAGGTTTGCTTAACACGAAAGCCCAGCTACGTAGGTGCTCCGACCGGTCATGTTTGAGAGCTGGTCCTATCGTGTAATAAAAAAAAATTGAATGGATGGATAGATTATCAAGTGTGCTATTGAACGTATTTATAAAAAGTATATTTGGGTTGGCTGTTTGTCCGAGCTTCTCTTAATTTTCCTTAAAATGTAACAGCCTACTCTATTCAATTCTCACTGTATTTGAAATCAATATAGTTTTGAAGAAGAAAATTAAAATTTATTCTTCACTTATTTTTCTTAATGGTATAATTTATTTTGGATAATTATTTAGACATTTCACTTTTATTTTAAGAGCCACTCTATTTCAAAATTTTAGTCGAAATTATCATTTTGTCCATCAGTTTTGTGTAGATGAATTGTCTTTTTTTTTAAAAAAAATTGAGAGGCAAAATGATAATTTTCATACAAAATTTTGAAATAAGATCTCTTAAAAGAAAATAGGGTACCTAAATGGCCACCTTTTATTTTTCTGACATCTTCCGCTAAAAACAGAAACGAAACTATGGTGATATGCTGGTCGATGGGAAGCCTATATTATTATTTTACTTTTCCTCTTTTATTTATTATATAAATTAAAAACATGGGAAATGATTCTTGTTACTATGATGGAGCCACCTCTCATCTAAACTCTGCATGGCATGGATTAGTTGATCGGAACCATTGATTGGGTTGATCTTGCCGTGCTTTGATCATTATTCAAAATGCAAATTGATTGGATGATCCCAGCCACATGATCAGTGTCTTAAATTGTTGGTTCATACATGATGGATCCAATGGTCTAGATCTAGGTTTCTCCTTTTCCGTGTGTATGCTATTGAGGTACATGATTTAAAAACTAAAAAACAAAAAATCAGACGGGTCGGTTTGAGTTGAGTTGAAATTTCGAGTTAAGTCAATCGATGAATTCTGCTGTGTTACTTTTGTCTGGCCACTCCTCAATGTTTGAAGTTATTGTATAATTTAATTGTCAATTACAAAGGTACGAATTTCTTCTAAGGTAGTCACCCGTTAACTATGGCATCTTATTTTGCAAATAGAAAATAAGACAAAACTTATCAAGGACGGAAACTTCGAAACCCTTTGAGTATCAGTGTCAGGTACGTATCTGAAACAGATACAGGTACGTATCTGAAACAGATACAGCCGGATACGTGTTGGATACGCACTCAATTAATTAAATATTTTTTCAAATACAGATACGCCTCTGATACGCGTAGGTGTACCAGGATATAGCACGCGACACGGTGGGACAGAGGAAGATGTGTATGGCTTTGGAAAAGGAGGAAGAAATGAATATCTTTCTTCCTCTTTTTTCTTCTTCTCTGTTTCTCTCTTCACTGTGTTGTCTCCGCCTCTTTCTCTCTTTAGTTCTATCGCCGTTTCTGCCTCTTTCTCTATTTCGCAATGTCGCTCACAATTAGGTCACCCTTTTTCGTGAGTGACTTTCATGCAGGCCTCTTTCCTTCTTCTTTCGTTTTGTTGCTCACACGTAAGTCTCCCTTCTTTCATACGTGACTTCCTTTCCATGTGGAAGTAACTGACCCTTTAACTCGAAATTGGAACTTCCATGTGCAGTCCGTAACCACCCTCCCCTCTTTTAACTCGAAACTGTGGCCAGGACAGTTTTAAGTTTCGATTCTTTAGATAAGAACTTTTTCTTTTCTTTTTACACTAGTTTTATATTTTAAATTTTTTATCATCATTTTTCATTTTTAATTAAAAACATCTCTTTTATTTTTTAATCTTTTATATCTATTTTGAAAAATTAAAAAACTATTTTTTTTTTATTTTTAAATTATCTGATGAATGCTAATAATTTTTTTTAAATAGCTTTACTTTATTTGTTTGACAACATTACTTTTTATCTCTTAGTAGAACTTGTGATTTTTTTATCCTAGTTTTTCAAAATTTTCCATATTCTCATATAGAATACGTGTGATATCCGATATGCGCACCAGTATCTGTGCTTCTTAAGACAAAACTAGCCAAATTTGAGTAGCTGAGTGGCAAAGGGAGATGGGCAGAGCTGCCAAAAGACTTCATTGGAATAAGATTGAGAGAGCGGAGGGTAAAATTGGAAAAACAAAAATTGGTGTATATAAAAAGATTTTCCAGGTGTATATATCATTACCCATTATATAAATATAAAACATCATTTATTGGGATGAATGAAATCTTAGATTATGGGGTTGAGTCCATAAATTTTGAATATCTTTTATGAATAAGATTGATTTTTAAAAATTGAGTAGTTTGAAAAGTTTAAATAGAGTGGAGTATAACTTTGAATAAGAAGTTTGATTGGAATTGGGACAATAAATATCGTAGCCTCCCAAAGGTTAAAATATCGGTATTTTACGCTTCACAATATATCACAGATATTTTAGTTAAGATATCGACCGATATTTGTATATTTTAATTTCAAAAAAGTAAAAATACATTTATATTGACCGAAATTTTAGTTTTATTTAATTTGGAAATTAAAAATAAATCAACTATAAATCCTTGCAAAATTAAGGGACGTTTGTGAGAGATTAATGGAGAGGTTAAAGTGATTAAAAGAAATTTGTAAGAGATTAAGGATAGAAATCAAACTTCGGCCCCAAATTTTGGCTCAAATTTTATCCTAATTACGAGAGATTTTTAGTTGTACTTTTATTCCAATTAGGAGAGTATTTTTATTCCAAATTTAAAAAATACAAGAATTAGGAAAATGTTTTTTGTTGTTAACATTGGGTCAATCGTGATTAGGATTTAGGAGATACACTTGAGAGATAATTTAGGAAATAAATTTAAAAAACGGTTACAACAAAAAATACGGCAATTAAGAGTGTTTTTAGCTGTCGTTTTATACCAATTAGGAGAGCGTTAAATTTTAGCCCAAATTTTAGCTCCAAATTTTAAAAAAAAAACAACAATTAGGATAAAGTTTTTCGTTGTAAATATTGGGTCAATTAGGAGATAAATTTAAAAATCGGTTACATAAAAAAAATGCAGCAATTAAGAGTGTCTTAGCTATAATTATTGGGTCAACCGTAATTAGGAGATAAATTTGAGAGGTAATTTAGGAAATAATATTTGGTGTAAAAAAATAGCATTTATTTACATTTAATAATTTTTCAATTCTCATGCCCCGCCCCTCGTGGGTCTGAAAAACATGATAAATTTTTTTTTTTTTAAACATCACAGTAATTTCACTATTGTTAGTGCCCTAGCTTTGTCGAGTTCCTATATTTGTCAATTCCATGACTCGGGGAGAAGCACTTATTTAAGAAGCTTGAAGACTAAAGGTGATCAAGATTGAAAATCATGCTCCATCGGATTGACGCTCATCGTTATGGTAATCACAAAAAAGGTATTTGGCCATACATGACTTTAGATGGTACCCACACTTTAGGAAGACAATTCCTATGCTTAGTTGAACAAATGGTAAAATCATAAAAATCCTATAGAGGAAGCTTGAGAATTGGAAGCAAACTTGGAAATATGAATTTAGTTCACTGTCAACTCGACCAGTCATTCTCACCGACCCCTCGGTGAAGACAGGATCAACCCATCGTGGTCAAAGAGTGGTTGGTCAGATTGACAAAGGTTCTAGAACATTGAACTGTCATTCTGGGTATGCCTCTGATCGAAAGTCTCGTATGCACCGACCCCTCGGTGATGAACTTAACGACCCCTCGTGGTCAACGACTCTCGATGATAACTTATGAGTTCTGGAACTTAGAACTCAAGTAGACTCTCGAGAAAACTGACATCTCAGTAATTCAAGACCGATCAAGAGTAGCAGGACCAACCCCTCAGTAAAGGGCGACAAGTCGTTTTGGGCAGGACAAGTTTCTGGATAGGAAACTCTATCTGCATGGTGTTGACCCAGATCGAGACCCTCGTATGGACCGACCTCTCGGTGCCATGATTATCGACCCATCGGTGACACCGACCTGTCAACCGTGATTTAATAATGCCGTTGGGAGTGCATTTAATGTGAAATGGTCGGGTGGTTGAATGGTAATAAATATGAACACTAACCCATCGGTGCCCTGACCTGTTGGCACTGGACAGTTTGAAAAACTGTGTTGACTCCTCTATAAATATGAGTGTTGTGTGATCATTTAAGGATATTCTTTGAACTGAAAAGAGTCACACACTCTAAGGAACAATCAACTCTCTTGTGCCTACACCTGATAATCAAATACAACCAATCTATTGATTGAGTTAGTGAAAGATAGAAAGAGAGGAGGAAGAAAAAAGATATAAACTAGGAAATATTTGGTAAAACCAGTTTCCTAGTCACCCTGAGATTGTGATTACTCAACGACGACTACAAGTGTCGGGATTAACTCGGGCACACATTGGGTGGATCTTTGAGAAGCACACTTCATCGAAATCAAGCTTCAAGGAAAGTACTTCTTGGTTTTAATTTTGTTTTAAAACCTTTGTCATGTGAAAGTGGATTAAGGAAGCTTGGCTCCGGAACCATTATAAAAAAATCTAGAGCGTAGTCTCTGGCACATGTGATGGGTGGAATTCCTATTTTACTTGTGGTATATGAAATTCTCAGCCGATTGAGTGATGTGGAATTCCTACTCTAATTGTGAGAGTATAAGGCTCATTTAGTGAATTTGGGGATATCTCAAGGTTGAGCTAGTCCTAACAGTGGATAAGGTTAGTTAACCGAACCACTATATATCTTGTGTCCATGTGCTTGTGGTGTTAGAGGTAATTTCTTATGTTGATTGCTTAAATCACATTTGCTAACACACACACACTTCATTGTTGTATCCGCTGCACTTAATTAATCAATCAAGTAAATTTTAAAAGGATCAATGATTTTTAGATTGACCTATTCACCCTCCTCTAGGATCAATCGTGTTCTAGAACCAAGGGAGAACTATCAACTGTCATAGTCATTTGATTAAAACATCAATTTATTCTCATATTACTCGTAACAACATCCTTCAAAACATCATCAGAGCTGACCGAAAACATGACGATGTTTATTACATGTTTAGATTACTGCTTAGAGTTTTCCCAAATACTAGAAATAAAATCCCATCTAACGGGAAACAACACTCTTGCTTCAAGGTTCTAGCAGAGGTTCATCTATCCCATCCTCGGTGTTATTCCCTGAAACGTAAGGGATGTGAGCAACAAACCCAGTGAAGAGAAACAACAATGATCAAGCATATATTAACATTGGACGTTTAAGTACATTATTATTTTTTTATTATTATCACAAAAGCATGTGTAATTCTCTATATTAGGTCATTCTCTATTATGGGTATTCTATCATTGAAAATTGTCCCTATCTTTCGACACTGCCGATCTATACTGGTGCAAGCAGCAACTAGTACTTCACCTACGCCAACATACCCTGCAGGTAAGCCAGGCTCAATATTTCACCAAAGCTAGGTTTTAGCCCATATACACTGACAATCATCACAGACTCAATGCTTCACCAAGCGAGCTAAGGATCAGTCATTTCAATATGCCTATATGACAGTCAACATGCATCATTATACAACAAATTACCCATGACCCAACATGATATGCCTCACACTCATTATTTTATTCCTCACACCACTAGCATGTATTTCCTATCATGTCCAATGACTAGCACAAGAAATTGACATATTTTACCTCTGAAATTAGACAAGTTAGCCTTTGTTTTATTTGTTTTCATTATCTTTAATGGGATTTTGGAGTTTTGCAGGGAATACGGAGAAATTCGAGAAAAGAAATTAAAATGGAAGAAGATGGTAGAAAATATGCTTAGTGCAAAGACTTGGTCCGAGTCTACAAATGGGCCTTCAAAGCTCACATGTCTAAGCCCACTGACCGAATCTAAGCAAATGTAGCAGCTTGAGGCAGGAAGTTGTTACAATGATCGAGTTAATACAATATCTACTGGACCTTTAAGAAGCTGTGCAGAAAAAGCAATAGCCATTGGATTTACTGATGTGATAATTGACTACTCATCAACCAATGCACCATTGCAAAAAGAAATATTGGTAGATGAAATTGTGCTCAAGATTTGAAGTGTGAAAGGATCATAAGAAGTTGATAAAAAGGAGAAGAGTAGAGGAGATAAGAAAGTTTCATCCTTCAAGCTTTTCTCATTTGGAGATCCATTTGATCAATCTTACAAGCAGCTGAAACAAAGACAATAGAAGGAAAGATGAAACAGAGAAAAAACAGAGGCAGTGGCCATTAGCAATGGTACATGTTGGGATCGGTTGTTGTTGTCCAACCCAATAATATGGAAGAAAGGAATTAAAAATACAGCAAAGAGATGAAAGCTACAACACCTGTTTCATACAGCAACACCTCTTCAACTGAAGCAAAAGAGAGCAACCGAGACCATTAAGGAATTCAAGCAGAGGGCTGAAATAGGCTTGGTTGGTCTAGGTGTAATCTCAGCCGAGATGAATAAGAAACACAACTAGTAGAGCAGCGCCAGAAGTAAATTGCAGCAGTTTCACAGCCAACATTCCAAATGACCAAAGATAAGAAAAGGAATTCAGTTGGCAAAGATTGGTGGCTGAAACAATAGACAATCGGCTAGACATGAAAGAAAATAACAAACAAAGAAAAGAAAAATCAACACCTAAATCAGCAATCCATCGAGGCTACCAATGTTTCAAGGAAAAAAACTACAGGTGATTTGCAAGCAACTTTACATCAGTGAGAACAAAGAGAAGATGAAATAGAAAGAAAGGAAAGGAAAGAAAACAAGAAAAGAAAGAGGAGGTGCTATGTTTTGTTTATAGCCACCGAATGAGAATAGAGAAAGAATAGAAGCTGAATGAAAATAACAGTAAAAGAGGACACGGTAAAGGCTTGATTTTCTGTGATATTGCCTTGTGGAAAGAAAGTTAAGAAAAGAAAGGAAGGCAGGTCGGCCACGTAGATACATATTCGGCTGGATTGACGTGAGACCCATGCTCTCTAAATTCCAGCCTCCCAACATCTGTAAATTAAGCACCTCTCCATAAGTACAATTCGAACCTGGTCTGTGATTTTTTGTGGAGAGCTTAGGAGCTTGAGACTTTGGCGAATTTAGAGAAGAGTTTTTGGAGTTTTTAAATTTTGTCTTCTAAGGTTAGTATTTTTATTTTTCTTTTGTAATTAATTTTTCAAGTTTAATTCATGTCTTATAAGTTAGTTCAATTAATAATAGTATAATTTTTTTATCTTTATTTTTCAATTCAATGTTAGTTTGTGATTAATTTCAGTAATAAATTCAAAAATTTCATGAATCTTCTTGTTTTGATTTTTCTTAAAACCAAGGTTTCAATGCATTGTAATTCTTAATTTATATTTTATTAATAAAAGAGAGGTGGATTTATTTAGAATCATGGTCGTCCAATTATTTAATTTATGTATGAAGAAAATTTGATTTTTTTTATTCTTGTTATAATTTTATGATTGAAATTATTCTACGATATTCAAGGAGAGTGGATAAAATATTTAGGATAGGTAAAGCTTGATTTTTCAAATTCAAGGCTCTTTTTAAAGAGTGGGTGAAATATTTGGATTCGGAATTACGAGTTGAAATTTTATCTAGACTAAGGCTTGAATTGAATTTTCTTATTATAATGGATTTCATAATTATTATAATAAAAGTTTTAATTAATGAAAAATTGGAATGCATGATTAATAATTTAAGTGAGCTTCATATTCTAGTCCTTGATTTTATTTTTAAAATTTGGAAAATAAAGCCTCCATGATTCTTTGATCCAGTTCCACTGCAAATATGTACAGAGGTAGTTTAGGTGTTTTAAATGTTATTTTTGTTTATTAATTAAAAAAAACTCTTGAAATTGGTGAACTAGGTTGGAAATAATTTAATTGCATCTTTTAAATTAGAATAAGATTGCTTATATTTTTAGATTAAATCCACCGTCTTAATTAAAATTAGGTAAAATTGTTAAATTTTATTTTTAAATCTCGAATATTTCTAAATTAATATTAAAATTTCTTGATTAGAGAATTAATCCAGTGTTTAAAATTCATTTCCATACTTTCTAAATTTCTTAATTTATATAATTCAATGGTATGTATTTTTACGGATATATTTTCCTACGTTCCGATGAGTTCGACTTCGTATCAATTACTATACTATATAATGGTTGTACGTTTGCGAGTTATAAATTTAAAATTTGCACAACTAGTTTTTGAAAATAGGACGGACCCTGTGGTAGCAGCTGGTATGGAGGATTTTGAGATGGATGGTATGATTGGTCTGAGGTGGTTGACCTTGATATTGAGAGGGTCTTTGACCTACTGGAGGTTGATTTTGACGCCAAGAAAAATTTGGATAGTTCCGTCAATTAGGATTGTATGTGGTAGAGAAAAGGATTCCCTGCTGTCTTCCAAAATTATTGAGTGCATTGGCTTGCTGAGTTGAGCACTCAGCATTCGATCCTAAGGAAGAACAATTTTGGGCACTGTGTCCTATTTTAGAACACATTGCGTAAAGCTCAGCATGCATTTTTAATGACGCCTGAGACATTGCTAAAACATCTACTTTTTTCGTTAGGTTTGCTAGCGCAATCTTAACGTCAAAGTCATTGTTAACCTTGTATAAACCTCCTCTTTTGAGGTTGTACTGAATTCTCTCATTGAGATAAGTCCCATCGTTTAGAACTTTCCGCCAATAATTCCAAGAAATTCTATCAATTGCTTGCAGTTAGCTGTAAAAATTCTCCACCCTTCATAGACTTGACCATTGTGAGGTTCGATATGGTTAAACTATCATAAAAGAATTGCACGAGTCTCCCTGTTTCATAGCTGTGGTGGGGACATTTACTCAACGAATCTTTGAATCTTTCCCATGACTCACAAAATTGTTCACCCTCCTTCTGATTAAAGTTTGAAATTTCTTTCCTGAGGGCGTTAGTTTTTTATAGCGGGAAAAACTTATTAAAAAATTTGTTGGTCAACTGATCCCAAGTTGTGATGGAATTTGCAGGTTGAGAATTTAGCCAAGATTTCGCTTTTTCTTTGAGAGAAAAAGGAAATAAACGAAGTTTAATGGAATCATCAGTGATGCCTTGAAGTTTGATGATGGTGCAGATCTCTAGAATTCTTTAACATGTAAGTAAGGGTCCTCACGATCAAGTCCATGGAATGCAGGTAAAAGATGTAAAAGGGCTGGTTTGAGTTCAAAGGCCACATTAGTTGCTGGAACAACTATGTCAGATGGTGTCTTGGGTGTGACTAGTGAAAAGTAGTCTTGGAGGGTTTTCTCTTCGACTCTTTCTCCTGCCATGTTAGATGATGGTGGTGGTACTGAAGGTGGATTGTCTATGTCTATGGCTGAGCTGGATTGAGCTCCGGACACAATGATCGGTAAATCGACTGAAAACTTAACTCTAACCAAGCGATTGTTAGAGTCACGACACCAATAATTCATACACAGACACGATCATTCACGCTCAATCAAATCCACACAAAATATGACCAAAACCTTAACTGACACATGGATCCTAGACTCTAGACTGCTTTTAATCTCCTTTTCCAAAAAATTTAGCCTCCGAGGAGAGTTTAACCACAAGCACGGCCAGGTAAATTTTCAGGTAAATGGATGAGCAAAATGGAAATCGACTTACGCTTCCACTTATCCTTTCGGTTATTTACATATTGTTGACAAAACTAGCCTATACACCGTGTTCGAAGAAAAATTATTCACCGGTGAAGTAAAAATAACTGAATTAAAGATGGTCCTAATGAGCATGAACAACTTTAAACGATGGTTCTAGATTGATTTAAATTGGGTAATGCATGAACCAGTTTTACTAATTTTTTTTTGAATTTTTCTATTTTGTGAATGCAAGCATAAATTACCAATGCAAAATTCAAGTAAATATGAAGACAATAATTAAACAATTTAACTCAATGCATGAACTAGCAACCTAAATGCATGAGCAAATTAAATATACAATTTTTTTTATGCAAAATAAATGCAAGACAACCTAATAAAATCTATATGAATGCATGAAAATTAAAAATTTAAAGAAGGAGATTGACTGCACGTACCTTGACTTTTTGTTTTTATTTATTAGCAAGCGCATTTTTTATTTTTTAGCAATTTTTTTTCGCATGAATTTTCAAAGCACCTACTCAAAACATAACTCAAAACCATGGTGAATCATTTAATCACATAAAACATGTATGATTTCTAAACTAAATGCAAATTTCCTAATGTTATAACTAGTGTAGGAAATTAAGTAATTGTAACCTAATTAAGAACTCTAAATTAAACTATGACTATAAAAATTTCTAAATTAATATCCACCAAATTAATCCAAATCACATTTTCAAGTAAGTTCAAAGTTGTTCCATGATTTTTTTTTTTTTTGACACTATAACTAGAACATTCCAAATTTAGACCTATTTTGTAAAAATAGAACATGACTAAATTGGATTAAAATTCTAAGATTAGAAAATGTTAAAAATAGAAACTACATATTTTTGGAAGTTTCTAAAAATAGAAGTCTCTAAAAATAAAAAATTTCTAAATTTAGCAGTGATTCCAAATTTAAATCATCTCCATATTTTTGTCATTTCAGGAAACTTCTAATTTAGGTAACATTCTAAAATTCGGGTTTCTAAAAAATAAAAACTTCTAATTATAAATAGTTGCCAAAAATAGAAATTTTCTAAAAATATCATTATTTCTAAAAATAAATAATTCAATGGCGACTGTCTAAGTTCCCCACAACGGCACCAAAAGGTTGTTGTGCAAATTTTAAATTTATAATTACTCGCAAGCGCACAAACCATTAAATAGTACAGCGATTGAATGCAAAGTCGAACCCATTGAAACTTAGGAAAATATATCCGTGAAAAATATACCATTGAATTATATATTTCAAGAAATTTAGAAAATATGGAGATAAATCATGAACATAGAATTATTTCTCTAATCTATGACATTTAGTTTTAATTTATAAATATTCTAGATTTAAACATATAATCTAACAATTTAACTAATTTTAATTAAGATGGTGGATTTAGTCTAAAAAAATTAAATAATCTTAATCTAATTTAAAATACAAAATTAAGATGCAATTACTTAATTACCAACCTAATTCTCCAATTTGGTGAGTTTTTGAATTTTAAAAATAAAAATAAAATTTAAAACACCTAAATTACCTCTATATATATTTACAGTGGAACTAGATCAAAGAATTATGGAGGCTTTATTTTTCTTATTTTTAAAAATAAAATTAAGGCCTAGAATATGGAGCTCACTTAAATTATTAATCATCCATTCCAATCTTTCACTAATTAAAACTCTTATTGTAATAATTATAAAATCCATTGTACTAAGAACATTCAATTCAAGCCTTAATCTAGATAAAATTTCAACTCGTAATTCCGAATCCAAATACTTCATCCACTCTTTAAAAAGAGCCTTGAATTGGAAAAATCAAGTTTTACCTATCCTAAATATTTCATCCACTCTCCTTGAATATCTTAGAATAATTTCAATTATAAAATTATAACATGAATAAATAAAAAAATCAAATTCTCATCAAGCATAAATTAAATAATTGGACGACTATGATTCTAAATAAATCCACCTCTCTTTTATTAATAAAATATGAATAAGAATTACAATGCATTGAAACCTTGGTTTTAAGAAAAATCAAAACAAGAAGATTCATGGAATTTTTGAATTTATTACTGAAATTAATTACACACTAACATTGAATTGAAAAATAAAGATAAAAAAATTATACTATTATTAATTGAACTAACTTACAAGACATGAATTAAACTTGAAAAATTAATTACAAAAGAAAATTAAAAATACTAACCTTAGAAGACAAAATTTAAAAACTCCAAAAACTCTTCTCTAAATTCCCCAAAGTCTCAAGCTCCAAGCTCTCCACAAAAAATCACAGACCAGGTTCGAATTGTACGTATGGAGATGTGCTTAATTTATAGATGTTGGGAGGTTGGAATTTAGTAAGAATGGGTCCCACTTCAATCCAGTCGAATATGTATCTACATGGCCGACCTTCCTTCATTTCTTTTCTTAACTTTCTTTCCACAAGGCAATATAACAGAAAATCAAGCCTTTACCATGTCCTCTTTATTGCTATTTTCATTCAGCTTCTATTCTTTCTCTATTCTCATTCTGTGGCTGTGATACCCTGCCTACACTTAACCGATGTGGGAGTCCCACATTGGTAGTGAAGGGAAGTCGATTGGGATTTATTTGAGGCCACACATTGTACTCTAGTGTGACGCGTTTTGGGCCGAGGCATGTGGGCCAGGGCCCAAGAGCAAAACCGTGCAGGTCCACGTGGGGCTCAAAGCGGACAATTTCACACTAAGTCAAACCCTCCCTATATTCGGGATGGGTCGTTATAGTGGCTATAAACAAAACACAATACCTCCACTTTCTTTTCTAGTTTTCTTTCCTTTTTTTTCTTTCTATTTCATCTTCTCTTTGTTCTCATTGATGTAAGTTGATTGCAGATCACATGTAGTTTTTTTCCTTGAAACATTGGTTGCCTCGATGGATTGCTGATTTAGGTTTTGATTTTTCTTCTCTTCTTTGTTATTTTCTTTCATGTCTAGCCGATTGTCTATTGTTTTAGCCACCAATCTTTGCCAACTGAATTCTTTTTCTTATCTTTGGTCGTTTGGAACGTTGGCTGAGAAACTGCTGCAATTTACTTCTGGCGTTGCTCTGCTAGTTATGTTTCTAATTCATCCCAACTGAGATTACACCCAGACCAACCAAGCATGTTTCAGCCCTCTGCTTGAATTCCTTAATGGTCTCAGCTGTTCTCTTCCTTCTCTACTTCAGCTGAAGAGGTGTTGTTGTATGAAACAGGTGTTGTAACTTCATCTCTCTGCTGTATTTTTAATTCCTTTCTTCCACATGTATTGGGTTGGACAACAACAATCGATCCCAACCTGTACCATTGCTAATGGCCACCGCCTCTACTTTTTCTCTGTTTCATCTTTCCTTCTGCTGTCTTTGTTTCAGCTTTGATCAAATGGATCTCCAAATGAGAAAATCTTGAAGGACGGACTTTCTTATCTCCTCCACTCTTCCCCTTTTTATCAATTTCTTATGATCCTTTCACACTTCAAATCTTGAGCACAATTTCATCTACCAATATTTCTTTCTGCAATGGTGCATTGGCTGATGAGTAGTCAATTATCACATCAGTAAATCCAATGGCTTTTGCTTTTGTTGCACAGCTTCTTAAAGGTCCAGTAGATAATGTATTAACTCAATCATTGTAACACCTTCCTGCCTCAAGCTGCTACATTTGCTTAGATTCGGTCAGTGGGCTTAGACATGTGAGCTTTGAAGGCCCATTTGTAGACACGGACCAACTCTTTGCACTAAGCATATTTTCTACCATCTTCTTCCATTTTAATTTCTTTTTTCGAATTTTTCTGTATTCCATGCAAAACTCCAAAATCCCATTAAAGATAATGAAAATAAATAAAACAAAGGCTAACTTATCTAATTTCAGAGGTAAATTATGTCAAATTCTTGTGCTCATCAAATATCCCCAAACTTAGATTTGCTAGTCCTCGAGCAAAACAAAAACTAAAAATTAAAAATCAAAATCCTAAACTAAACCATTTTCGCTGGTACTCTCGATTGTATTTAGCATATGTAACAAGCGTTTAAACCCCTAGCTCACCACTAGTGGACTAGTTATAGTCTCGTGAGAGCTTTCAGTGATGATACTCACAAACATAAAAAATTCAGCAAAAATATCCAAACAAAAATTTAAACATCATACAACTCCAAATTTATTTTAAAAAACTTATACTCAGAGTGTCGTGTGTGATAGTCAAATATTAACATAGCTTTATTTTTCAAAATACGCACAAGTTTTGCAACCACCAGCTGAAAATAATCTTCAACTCCAAATCTCACAAAGGTATATCACTCATAAAGACTTTCGCTCAAAGATTGGCTTAATTTCTCTCAAAAGTATATGTGAGCGGAATAATTTATCAAAGCAAATATCTCACATATTTATCAACAAATAACGAATAATATCAAAGAAAAATATAGATCTCATGAATGGATGCCACTTTCCTAAGAACGTTGAATTAAACACCATAATTCTTCTTTATTCTCTACTTAAAAACTATATTAACTGATGATTAATAGGACTTCTTAATAGGACGAAATGTGACTTAGGACCAAATTAGATCAAAGAAGGATAAAAATACTCAAAAATTAATATTTTGAACAGGAAAGGTCCAGGTCTTCAAAATTTTAAAGTGGGATATTATTCCTCTAGTTTTCTATTTCATCACTTTGACAACACATTTTTTTTTCCTCTTTTTTTTTTCACATCCTTCCTTTTTGATGTATGGATGTTCCCTTCCCTTTTTTTTCTCTCTCCTTTTTTTTATCAATGTTTTTCATTGATGCTTTTTTTTTTTCATGGACTTGAAACATACAATACTAACAAGTGTGACCCCTCAATACCCGTAAACTTAAATTGAATATTGTCCTCAATGTTTCCTAATCTACAATGGCCAGTTGCAAATTATACCGTATTCCCTGTAAAACTCCAAAATCCCATTAAAGATAATGAAAACAAATAAAACAAAGGTTAACTTATCCAATTTCAGAGGTAAAATATGTCAATTTCTTGTGCTCATCATCCCACATGATTTCACTTAAAATATAAACATGCTATAACAGAACACAATCAAATAATCTGTAGAAAATAACAAAATTTACATAACTAGAATAGAGAATAGTAAAAGACTATTTTCCCCTTCTCAAGTTTCAACACGGAAATCGAGTAATTATACTTATCACTCACTCATCAATGTTGATCATACCAAAATATCGTATGATTCCCAAAGAAATAATAATTTGGAGACTCACATCAATATGTCTCCCCTCAATTAAAATTCCAACTAACTCCTCGAGCCTACAATTGATTTCCATACTGCGTTTTAGACGTTTTGGCCTCCACTCAAAGACACCATTTATATGCTTAAATCAGTATACTACAACTGACAAAATAATCCCTCACGAGTAAGCAGTGTCCAGTCTCACGCTCTAGTCCCACTCACGTCTTTCCCATCCTTTTAATTTCCATGGGTTTCAATCTAGCCTTCAGAGTTATTGGTTATTAGTTTTTTACAATAAAATGCAATATGCAATGCATCTCTGAAGAACCGTGTAGTTGAATTTCCTCACCGAAGTTTGGTGGCTTTTCTGAAAAAGTTGACAATCAAACAATATGTAAATAGATTGCTTTGGAAATAAAGCGTGTAGTGATAATTTGTAATTAAAACACTACGAAAAGGTGCAATAAGTAGGAAAGGCCGCCACTTCTGGAAAAGTTAGTGAGTTATCTCCGAAGTGCGGTAACCATAATAAATACAAAAAGGTCCCCCCTACCTGAACGAGTTAGGTTCGGAGTGTGCTAGCCAGAATATGACCCCCATGCTCAAATGAGTTAGTGTTTAGTGGGTGATAAACGAATAATAACAATAATAATGAGTAAAGTAATAAATAGAATAAAAGTTAAAGACAAAAATTACAACTACAGGTAAGTTCATTAAATGAAAAACAACATAGGCTTTAAAATAAGTATTTTAGCTATTTTTAAATATTTTAAAATAACACAGATAATAATCGCTTTACCCTTGAACTATTCTAAAACTTGCATTTGTGTCCTTTTGATTATATTCTAAAATAAAGTTTTCTAACTAAAATATCACTCAACTAAAATAAATTTGCAGTAAGTAAAATCTTGTCATCTTAATTGAAATAGAAATAAAAATATTTTACTTAAATAAGATCTATGAAAATAAATTTCAAAAGAAAATATAATTAATTAAAATAAATAATTAAATTTAAGTCAGGTGTAATACCTGCTGAAAACACCTACTAGAGTGAGAGAGCTTTAATGACAAAACCTTGAGAGAGAGAATTTCTAGAGAGAGAAAATTCTAGAGAGAATTCTAGAGAGGAAATCTAGAGCGAGAAAGTGAGCTAGAGAGGGAGAATGAAAGAGTATGAAACGGTGAAAATGACTACACTCCTCATGCCTTTTTATAGTTGGGGTGAGGTGGTTTGGAGAAGTAAAATATATATATATATATATATATATATATATATATATATATATATATATATATATATTATTTATTATAATTTTTATTTTATCATTTAATATAGATATATGAAAAAATCTTAGATATGCAAGATGACACATCAGGGGTCTAGAGAGTAGACCCTCCACCCCCAAGGTGTAGCCCATTAAAAATTTATTATTTTAATATTTTATTAATTATTTTTATTATTTATTATTGTTATTGTTTATTAATTTCTTTATGTATTTATCTTTATTTCTCATCATGCAAGAGGACACATATCAGATCTACAAGAGTAGACCTGCCTCCCCTACTACCTAGTTTTTATTTTATTTTTTTTACCTTTTTTATTATTATTAAACAATAATAATATTAAATTTTTTTTCTTTCCTCCAAGCAAGAGGACACGTTTGAGAGTCAAAACAGTAGACTCTTTAACCATATTTCCAAGTTACTATTCATGTAAATGACAATTTTTTTCCCCTTTTATTCAGTTTTAAAAATTCTAGTAAATTAAAATTTGATCTGATAAATCTAACT
The DNA here is from genome assembly GCA_013350335.1 of Chimonanthus salicifolius. NCBI lineage: Eukaryota > Viridiplantae > Streptophyta > Magnoliopsida > Laurales > Calycanthaceae > Chimonanthus > Chimonanthus salicifolius. Next base: position 5,445,532 of record CM023532.1, read on the forward strand.
GGTCTATTGGGTTGGGTGTTGAGGGCCGGTCTTGTCATAAAAATTTGAAGAAAAAATCACTTTGGAAACCCAACGATTTAAGCGAAATTGGTGTTTTTCTTAAATCAACGACATAGGTTCGACTTTGGAGATTAGGCGTTTAGAAAATAAAAAATTGAACTTCTAATATAAAATGGTACATTGAAATATGGATTAAACACTAAAACTCTTTCAAAAAAATTCTGAAATTTTAAAATACAATTTTGTATAGTGAAACTTTGAAGGTCTTAAATAATTAGTAATATGTGAAATTATTTAGGTGAAACCAAAATTTCATAATACTTAGTTTTCCAAGGTCTTCAATGTGTGCAAGTTTGGAATCCAAATATCTCAAATCAATGCTTTTATTTTAGAGAGAAATTTTAAAGTTACTATGCATGATTTCTCAATTAAATAAATGATATAAAGTAAACTACGGGTTTGTCCTTCCAACTTCAACGAGTTCGATCACTGAGCTAACGATCTCAGATTGGGTCAAACTTGGACTTTTTCGGAAGCCCACGAGATGATGTAGGTATCTGGTCATTCATAAAGCATGATTAACGGTCCTAATACATAGTATTAGTCTAATTAAAGGACAGGTCCTACCCCCTTAAAGAAAATTTCGTCCCGAAATTTTAAACTAAAACTCGTACCTTTTGAGTGAACAATTTGGGATATTTGTTTCACATTATTGCCTCACGTTCCCATGTAGTATTCTCCGCTCCACGGTGTTGCCACACTACTTTGACTAAAGGACTTGTCTTTTTTCGAAGTTATCGGTTCCAAGTTTCTTTGATCTTTACCGGCTTTTCTTCGAAGGTCACATCGTCCGTAAGGTATTGATCTTCCTAGTTTATCACGTGAGAAGGAACTGGTTCATACTTTCTAAGCATTAACACGTGAAATACATTGTGCACTCGATCCAAATTTGGAGATAGCTCTAACCGGTAAGCCACTTCTCCAATCTTTTCTAAGATTTCAAAATGTCCAATATATCTAGGTGATAGTTTACCTTTACGCCCTAAACGTTGAACACCATGTCGCGGTGCGACACTAAAAAATACATGATCAACAACTGCAAATTCCAGCGGCCTACGCCTTTCGTCGGCATAGATTTTCTGTTGGCTCTGTGTAGTTTTCAGGCGTTACATGATCACTTCCACTTGTTCTGACGTCTCTTGGACCAAGTGTCCTAATAGTGCTTTGTCTCCTACTTTTGCCCAACACAAAGGTGATCTGCACGGTCTTCCGTAAAGAGCTTCGTTCGGAGCCATTTGTATGTTTGCCTCGTAACTATTGTTGTAAACGAACTCAATTAATGCCAAATAATCTTCCCAACTTCCTTGCATATCCATTACACAGACATGTAGCATATCTTCGGGGGTATGGATGGTCCTCTTTGATTGTCCTTCTGTTTGAGGGTGAAAAGCTGTACTAAAACACGCCTGAGTACCTAGCTCTTTCTGGAAACTCTGCAAAAAATGTGATACAAATCACATATCTCTATCAGAAACAATGGAGATTGATACTCCATGTAGTCTGACTATTTTTTTACATATAATTTTGCCAATGTAGGCAGAGAAGTTTTCACCTTTATTACTAGAAAATGGGCAAATTTGGTTAATCTGTCCACTCTTACCCAGATTGAATAATGTTCCTTGGTTGACTTTAGAAATTCTGTCACAAAATCCATACTGATATGCACCCATTTCCACTTAGCTACTGGAAGAGGTTGTAATTTTCCAACGGGTCTTTGATGTTCAGCCTTCACTTGTTGACAAATCAAGCGCTTAGACACAAATTCCGCCACTTCTCATTTCATCCCACTCCATATAAATTGTCTACGCAAGTCATGGTACATTTTTGTACCTCCAGGATGTACTGTAAATCGTGAATGGTGGAAATGTCGAAGTATATCTTCCCGGAATTCCTCTATGTCAAGCACAAATACCTGTCATTACAAGTTAATCCTCCATCGGCTCTGACCTTCCAGCCTTCCAATTCCCTTCCTTCGACTAGCTGAGTTTGAATTTTATGAGTCTCTAGGTCACTTTGTTGTACTTCCAAGACATTACCAATTAGTGTTGGCCGTACTATTTCATTATGTACTTGCACTGATTCACCATTTTCAACCATCTGCAAGTCATACTCACCAATAGTACTCAACATGTTCCATTGCAAAGATGCCATACATGCCACACTGCAATAAGAATTCCTACTAAAAGCGTCTGCTACCACATTTGCCTTGCCTGGGTGATAGGAGAGATCAAAGTCACAATCACCAAGTTAGTCCATTCATCGCCTTTGTCTCATGTTTAACTCCTTTTGAGTGAATAAATACTTGAGACTATGATGGTCAAAGTATACATTCAAATGCTCACCATACAGATAATGTCTCTAAATTTTCAATGCAAAGATTGCAACTAACAATTCTACATCATAAGTTGGGTAGTTTTGCTCATGTCCTTTTAACTATCTAGAGTCGTAGGCTACGACTCTGTCATCTTGCATTAATACACAACGTAATCCAATTTTGAGGCATCACAATATACAGTATATCCCCGTCCTTGCTCAGGGATTATTAAGACTGTAAAGGTAGTTAATTTCTCTTTCAACTCCTTAAAAGATTTCTCACAAGCCTCGTTTTATTCGAACTTCATGTCTTTCTAAGTCAATTTGATCATTGGCACAACAACCTTAGAGAAATTCGGTATGAACCTCCTATAATAGCCTGCTAAACCTAGAAAACTCTGGATTTCAAAGACGTTCTTTGGCTGTTTCCAATTTATTACTACTTCTACTTTAGCAGGATACACCATTATTCCATTTGCAGTTAATACATGACTCAAAAATTGAACTTGAGTTAACCAAAATTTCCACTTACTGAATTTGGCATATAGCTGATGGTCTCTCAAGGTTTGGACCGTAAATGTTGCTTATACTCTTCTTCCATTGAAAAGTAAATTAAGATATCATCAATAAATACTATCACAAAATTCCCCAGATATGGTCGAGCAATCCGATTCATTAAATCCATAAAAGTGACCGATGCATTCATCACTCCAAAAGGCATAACTAAAAATTCATAATGCCCATAACGAGTATGAAATCTTGTCATGGGAATATCCTCATCCTTCACCCTTAATTGGTGATATCCCGATCTCAAATCAATTTTGGAGAAACATCTAACTTCTTTTGATTGATCAAACAAATCATCATTTATGAGCAATGGGTATTTATTCTTAATTGTCACTCGATTCAACTGAAGATAGTCGATATATAATCTCAATGACCCATCATTCGTTTTTGACAAAAAGAATCGGTGCACCCCAAGGTGATTTACTTGGGCATACGAAACCCATTTTAAGCAACTCATCTATCTGAATCCACAGTTCTAGTTTTTCTGCTAGTGCCATTCTATAAACGTTATGGAGATAGGTAACGATCCAGGCTGTAGATCTATAACAAACTCAATTTCTCGGTGTGGAGGTGAACCGCTCAACTGGTCAAGACATACATCCTCAAACTCACATACTACTTGAGGTATTTCATAGCCAACACCTCCTACGTCACCCCATTCCGTATCATCTATTGTGCGACCCCGATGCGCACTCAGCCCATAATTTTTGACATTTCGTTCTTCACAAGGCTTTAATTTCTCCAGAAATTTGCCTTTGGACAAAGAATTGCCTAACACATTTCTCTTAGAACAATCCAACAATACTCTATGTTTGGTAAGCCAATCCATTCCAAATATGACGTCAATACCCGTCATATCTAAAACATACAAATCAGAGGTTATATCTAACCCTCTGAGCTTCACTACACATGATCTACATATGCGATTTGCCAACACCTTTCGCCTTAGTGGTGACTGTACCTCTAACGGGTTATTGGCGCGGTCTAACTCTAGGTCCAAAATTTCAACACATGAAGAAGAGATAAAAGAACGAGAGGCGCCAATATTGAATAGTACATGACCTGGGGAGCTAAAGAGGGGTACCGTACCTTCCATTACTGCATGATCCATAGGCTCATTCAATGAAGATCCAATAGTGTAGACTCTCCCCTGAGTCATTGCACGTCCACGTCCTCTTGCCTGACCGGGCCTCTACTGCACACTTAATGTTGCCATTGAACCTCTAGAAGCCTGGGGTGTCGCCACTCTGTAAGATTGCGTCGGCGGAGGATTCTGGCTTGAACCTTCCACACTATCTGCACTTTTTAGGTAAGGGCAACTTGCCATAAAGTGTTCTGGCTTCTTACAGTAGAAACACTGCCTTTCTCTGCTGGGCTTAGGGTTAGGACACTGCCTTGTCATGTGCCCAGGTTGATCACAGGTGTAACAAATAATCTGCTTTGGTGCAGACCTGCTTAACTGCCCGGTCGATTGCTGACTCTTCTTGAAAACGAATCCCTTCAACTGGAACTTTCTTTTCTTATCAAAGCGGCTGGCTTCTGAGGATTTCCCGTTTGAGAATGACGATCATTCCTTCTGTCAACAAAGTCAATCAGGAATGCTCTTTCTATGGCCTCATCCACATTGGTAAGTCGGTGGGCAATTACTTGGTGTTGCAGGAATGGGCGAAGTTCACGCTCAAAGTGTCAAACTTGTTCAGCCTCGTCCTCCAGCATACGAGGAACGTATTGGGAAAGGCTGATGAATTTGGCCACATATTGTGCCAAAGAATTACTTCCTTCTTGAAGGTTGATAAACTCTCGTCATTTGGCTTCTCTTGCCACAGAAGGGTAAAAGTGTCCTAAGAAAGATGTTGAGAATTCCGTCCAAGTCATTGGAATCCCACTGCGGGCTGCATTGTTCCCCTTGAACCATTTGTATGCATCTCCGGCCAGTTGATAAGTGGCCAATGTCACCCTCAAATTATCTGCAATAGCTAGAGTGTCAAACATTTGGTAAATCTGCGTCGGCCAATTTGCTACAGCCATCGGGTCCACTTCACTCGAGTAAACTGGAGGCTTTAGTCCCAAAAGTCTTAAAGAGCAGCAGTTGCTCTTTCCTCATGGTTTCGCATAGGAGGTGATTGTCTATCCTCCGTTTTTTTCTCAAATACTTCCATGGCTATCCTTACCATCTCATATAGTGCTTCTTGATCCACATGAGGCGGTTGTGAATGAGGTACAGAGTTTTCCCCTTGACCCCTAGAACTTCTAGTAGATCTTGACATTTTCTCCAAATCATGACAATAATCATCAAACGTGAATTCATGATCAAATACAAGATAAAGGAAAAGCAAGTGCTTTTATTTATAATACATTCATGTGGTTACGGTAGTTATGTTAAAACAATATTCATAAAAGAACCACATACAAAAACTTCTGGCTAGTCCTACCAACTAACCCTCTATCTACTCTAATTTTCAGTAGAGGACATAGCGTCATTCCCATAAAAGGGGCACAATTCTATCTCATGGCCATGCTCTCCACAGAAGTCACACTAGTAGTTATCCATTTTGTAGGGACAATCATAGCACAGATAGGACAAATTTGGTCATATGGATACAGGCAATAGTCAGCGGTGTGTCCCATCTGCTAACAAGTCTGACAGGGAGTCGGCTTGAAGGACCCCAAAGATTCCAATGGTGGTGGTGTCGATGGTGTATAATAAGGGGATGGTGGGTAAGATTCAGAGGAAGATGAGATCTTTATGATCTCTTTTGGTTTTGGAGACCACATCCATATACTGGAGACACTTTTGGATGAAGGGTCTGCGACAGGTCTCTTCCCTTTTTCGTTGTTTTGTCCAATTGCTTGCCTGAGGATCTGATTGACGTTGCTTGACATGTCTGTTCAAAACAATCATCAAACAATGAATTATAATTTGCCAGAGCATAATATGACAAATAGTAGGTCAGGGTCAAGACAAACTCTACCGAAAACTCTGTCCTATAATAAGTGTCCCTATTCTAAACATGAAATTCCTTTCACATTCCGAGAGCTTGAACGAAAGCTTTTATACCAAGGTGTCACGCTCCACCTCTCGTAAGTCCGAAAAACGTTATTAAATTTTTTTTAAAAAAAAATCACAGTAATTTCACTATCATAGTCATTTGATCATAGCATCAATTTATTCTCATACTACTCGTAACAACATCCTTCAAAACATCATGAGAGTTGGCACTGAAAAGATGACGGTGTTAATTACATGTTTAGGATACTACTTAGAGCTTTCCCAAATACTAGAAACAAAATCCCATATAACGGGTAACAACACTCTTGCTTCAAGGCTCTAGCGGGGGTTCCTTTATCCCATCCTCGGTGTTATTCCTTGAAACGTGAGGGATGTGAGCAATAATCCCAGTGAAGAGAAACAACAATGATCAAGCATATATTAACATTAGATGTATAAGCACAATCTTTTTTTTTTTTTAATTATTATTATCACAAATGCATGTGTAATTTTCTATGTTCGGTCATATCTCTATGATGGGTACTCTATCATTGAAATATTATTCTTGTTTTTCAACATTGCCGGTCTATACTAGTGCAAGAAGCAACCAGTACTTCACCTAAGCAAGCATGTAACACCCCGACCCGTTTAGTGGGCCCAGATTGTTACAATTTTTTTTTTTTTTAATAACCTCCAATCAGATAAGCTTCTAGTTGAGGAAGATCATTAAGGTCTACAGTAAAGCCCAGAAATAAAATGTCACACATGCTCTTTACATGTTGACTCAAACATATACCATATATCTACCCATGTATAATACATATCATACAAACAAATATTTCCATCACATGATTCAACATAATCATATTCATATCAAACCAGAGTTGCTAACAGAAACATGGAGATTTAATACATGTTTAGACTAAGTCCCACAGACAGTACTTAATACAAAATATGGTTTATCAACCAACATAACAAAATAGAATGTATTTCCCGTTTGTGGGAGATACAAGCAACAACATCAACTTTATCATCCTAAAATTGCAATGGAGGTTCCTTCTCCTCGGGTACATCTCTTGAAATGTGAGAGGTGTGAGCTAACTAACCCAGGGAAGAGAACATAACATAATACAATAATCATCATCAGGTTAGTATGTGCAGATAATTCAATGTCATCATAATGGTCTACTGTTACAATTTTCATAATTGAGATCATAATTGGTCTGCTATACCAATATATCGAAGTTACAAGTATCACTGTCAATATCCACCGTAACACCTAACCACTACACTGACAATAAATGCATTAAGTCTAGACACGGTCAAAATGCAGTATCTTGCAAGAGCATAACCGACACATCTGGCCCGGTAAAAGCATAACCGACACACCTGGACCTACAAAAGCATAATATATGACCATCTCTGGTCTACCATAGCCCAGCAGCTGAGTGTATGTGGAGACAGTATCAACATCATAGTTCCATCATCATAATGCTCAAGTTCTCATAATGGAGCATTTCATAGTCAATATCACAAAATATCATCAGTTCCCATAAGACATTTCATAACAGTTTATCATGTCTAGGCATATAAGTGGGTTCATTATAAGAAATCATTCATTGCACAAGATCATTTTAACCTGATTTACCCATATTGTATCATTAAGTGTCCTCACCGAAATATATGAGATTTCACGCTACCTGTTAAACACACAAATAGAAATACAATGAATCATACATTTATTAATCAAACATAGTACACAGTTATATACAATACAACATACATTCATAGTATTTCAAATCCTCCTATCCTACTTTCTGAAAAATCTCTAAGGGATATGGATATGAGTCTCCTTAATGAGTTACTATTCCTTTTTAGTTAGAATAATCCATCAATCAATTACTATTCCTTTTTAGTTACAATAATCCATCAATCAATAAAATACTCAGTGCCTAGTCTCATATTTCTTCCTGGCCAGGGTAGAGTATTGAGACTTTGCCCAGAGGGTACAATAAATGTGTTCAGGCCACTACACATAGTGTCTTCTGTAAATGACCATGAAGACATATTGAGTTATGCCTAGAGATATAAGATGCTCAGGCCATTATTCGTATTATCTTCTGGATTGGACCATGGAGATATATTAAGTTAGGTCTAGAGATAAAAAGAAAATCACTCAGTGCCCGAACCCTTCTTTTCTATTGAGCGGCGAAGTTAATCGCTCAGCTACTGATAACTATCGGGCTGCATTTCCTCTGCGCCACAGATAGAGAGTATTGGCCTGAAAGTGAATACATAATATAATAATAATAATAATAATAATACAAACAAAGGTTAATATCACTTTTAATTAAGAATCTGGTATAAAAAATATCACATTAAAATATAAGGTCTAAACCTAACATGAACTTAGGATAAATCTCAAAAACCAGTTCTGGGTTCTTCAGAACATGCATCAGAACTAAGTATTGTGGCTTCGGAACTTCTGAGTCACTGCCTAAATTCTGGATTTTCACAGCACTTTCGAAACTTGGTCAGTTCCTTTGGAACTATGTTCTATACATCAGAACATCCAAAGTTCAGGTCTTGGAATGTCTGAGCCTGCTTCCGAACAGAAAAACAACAAATCAGAAAACAGTGAGTCTCAGTCTGTCTCGGAACCTTCGAGGTCTGCTCAGAACTTCCGAGCAGGTCGAAATGTCCGAATGGGTCTCAGAACGTCCAATCTGTCTAGTTGAGGCAGAGGGAGAAACAGTTGGGCTCTCCTTGCTTCGGAACCCCGAACAGAAGTTCGGAACTTCCGAAGTCTCACCTTCGGAACTATAAATGGCCGATTCTCGGAACTTCCGAGATTCGTCTTCTTCCTCTGTCACCTGCAACAGCGCAGTGAGGGGATGGATAGAGTGAATTACGAATTCAAAAACAGTGAATTTTCTAAGTTCATTTTTCACATCCTTCTGGTCAGATGAGTTATACATTGAGTCTAGTGTAATTTCAAATAAATTAGATAATTAACATTGATTAAAAACATCAGATCTTAAGAGAAAAACCAATAAAACACATGGAAATCTATGTTTTCCACTAAACTTCAAAATCACTTTTAAGAGTCAAATCTAAACCAAAATCACTTCTGTTTGAGTCTAAACATGATAAAATTTAAAAACGAATCTAATGTACACATCCACTTTGCAAATCGGTGGAGATTTCAGCAACTGGAAAATTTTCCAATTCCAGCCATTGTTTTGAAACGGAAAAAGATTGTAGAGAAACAAAAGGAAACAACAAACAAATTTTAAACTGGGATTTCTCCCTCCCTCTCAGTGGTATTTATAGCCATGGAAGGAGGATGAGGTGTGGCCTTCAGGCAGCCACGGTATCCAAGCTACCATAGCCTAGCCTGCATGAATCATCACATAGAACGATGATTCAAGCGTACGCAGCTGGTTTTGGCGCGTCATCTACTACGCCGGCAATTTAAAATTTTGAGTATTTGTAGTTTAGTCCTTCACAATTTATTTGCATTTTAACCTTCCTTCATTTATTTCTTATATTTAACTATTAAAAGATTTAATCCATCAGATCCAAAATATTGGGTTTCAAAATCTTTAATTACCATAAAATTTTGGAGATCCATAATTCATTAAAATAAATAAAAATCACCTTTTAACACTATTCCCTTAATTTAAATTGTATTTATTTGAAGGGTTTAAACCTTTATTTTTAAAATATAAAAACATTAAACAACAATTTAAAACATAATTTAACAACACCTATTTTGTTAGAATTTTTTAACTTCTAAAATTGCTTAAATAATTATTTCTTAGTTTTCGGGATATTTTTGGGTAGTTTAATAATATTTTCTAAAATTGAAAATATAATAAAAATACCTATAAATTCCAAAATATTTAAATCCCTAACAAAGAGATCAATTTCACTCAATCAACAATCAAACAATTATTAAAATAATAAAATAACACTGTCTATGGCAAATTACCATTTTGCCCTTCCAACTTAAGTGAGTTGGATCTATGAGTTATCGAGCTCCTATTGGACCGATCCTGGACTTTTCACAAAGTCCTAACTGTAATCCTCATGATTTACAGGTCAAAACATGATTTTTTAAAATAAACCATATTAATTAGGCTTAATCGAGTCAGGATATTACACAACATACCCATATATATGTTGCGGCCAAGGCAGGCTCAATACTTCACCAAAGCTAGATTTTAGCCCATCTACACTGACAGTCATCACAAACTCAGTACTTCACCAAGCGACCTAAGGATCAGTCATTTCAATATGTCTATATGACAGTCAACATGAATCCTCATACAACATGATATGCCCCACACTCAGTATTATTTTATTCCTCACACAACTAGCATGTATTTCCTATCATGTCCCACATGATTTCACTTAAAATATAAACATGCTATAACAGAACACAATCAGATAATCTATAGAAAATAATAAAATTTACATAACTGGAACAGAGAACAGTAAAAGACTATTTTACCCTTCTCAAGTTTCAACACGGAAACCGAGTAATTATATTTATCACCCACTCATCAATGTTGATCATACCAAAATATCGTATGATTCCCAAAGAAATAATAATTTGGAGACTACATCAATGTGTCTCTCCTCAATTAAAATTCCAACTAACTCCTCGAGCCTACAATTGATTCCCATACTGAGTTTTAGACTTTTAGGCCTCGACTCTCAGACACCATTTATATGCTTAAATCAGTATGCTACAACTGACAAAATAATCCCTCACGAGTAAGCAGTGTCCAGTCTCGCATTCTAGTCTCGTTCACGTCTTTTCCATCCATTTAATTTCCATGGGTTTCAATCTAGCCTTTAGAGTTAGTGGTTATCAATTTTTAAAATAAAATGCAACATGCAATGCATCTCTGAAGAACCGTGTAGTTGAATTTTCTCACCGAAGTTTGGCAGCTTTTCTGAAAAAGCTGACAATGAAACAATATGTAAATAGATTGCTTTGGAAATAAAGCGTGTAAAGATAATTTGTAATTAAAATACTACGAGAAGCACAAAATCATATTTTCAAAATAAATTATAAAACAAAGGTGCAGTAAGTTCGAAAGGCCCTCACTTCCGGATAAGTTAGTGAGTTAGCTCCGGAGTGTGATAGCCATAATAAATACAAAAAGGTCCCCCCTGCCTGAACGAGTTAGATTCGGAGTGTGTTAGCCAAAATATGGCCCCCATGTTCAAATGAGTTAATGTTCAGCGGGTGATAACCGAATAATAATAATAAGTAAAGCAATAAATAGAATAAAAGTTAAAGAGAAAATTACAACCTCAAGTAAGTTCATCAGGTGAAAATAACACAGATAGTAGGCTTCAAAATAAGTATTTTAGCTATTTTAAAATATCACAAATAGTGACCATTTTGCCCTTAAACTTTTCTAAAAATTACATTTGTGTGCTTTTGATTATATTCTAAAATAAATTTCTCTAACTGAAATACCACTCAACTAAAATAAATTTTCAGTAAGTAAAATCTTGTAAGCTTAATTGAAATATAAATAAAAACATTTTACTAAAATAAGATCTATGAAAATAAATTTCAAAATAAACTTTAATTTTTTTTTTTTGAATTTACGAGTGGGATACCGTGGGAAACCTAGCGTAAAACCCCCACATGTGATACCCACTGCCCTAATGGTATACCAGGTTAGGTTATGGCGGCTCGAACTTAGTACCTACTAAGTAAAATCTAATTAATTAAAATAACTATTTAAATTCAAGTTAAGTGTAATACCTGCAGAAAACACCTAGTAGAGTAAGAGAGATTTATTTAGAAAACCTTGAGAGAGAGGAAATCTAGAGAGATAAAGTGAGCTAGAGAGAGAGTGAAAGAGTATGCAACGGTGAAAATGACTGCACCCCTCACCCCCCCTTTTTATAGTTGGGGTAAGGTAATTTGGAGAGGTAAAAATATTTTTTTATTTATTTATTATAATTATTATTTTATCATTTAATATAGATATGTGAAAAAAATCTTCGACATGCAAGATGACACATAAGGGGTCTAGAGGGTCCCCTAAGATGTAGTCCTTTAAAATTTTATTATTTTAATATTTTACTAATTATTTTTATTGTTTTATTATTATTATTATTTATTAATTTCTTTATTTATTTATCTTTATTTCTCATCACTCAAGATGACACATATCACATCTACAAGAGTAGACCTGGCACCCCTACTCCTAGCTTTTTATTTATTTTATTTATTTTTTTATCATTATTAAACAATAATAATATTAATTATTTTATTTTTCTTTCCTCCATGCAAGAGGACACGTTGGGAATCAAAACAGTAGAATCTTTAACCATATGTCCAAGTTACTATTCATGTAACTGACAATTTATCTTTTTTTTTTTTTTGTCTTTTACCCTTTTATTCATTTTCAAAAATTCTAGTAAATTAAAATTTTATGTGATAAATCTAACTGGTCCATTGGGTTGGGTGTTGGGGGCCGGCCTTGTCATAAAAATTTGAAGAAATCACTTTGGAAGCCTGACGATTTAAGCGAAATCGGTGTTTTTCTTAAATCGACGGCATAGGTTCGACTTTGGAGATTAGGCATTTAGAAAATAAAAAATTGAACATCTGACAATATAAAACGGTGCATTGAAATATGGATTAAAAACTCAAGCTTTTCAAAAAAAATCTGAAATTTTAAAATATTTTTAAAATACGATTTTGTAAAGTAAAACTTCGAATGTCTTAAATAATTAGTAACTTGTGAAATTATTTGCGTGAAATCAAAATTTCATAATACTTAGTTTTCCAAGGTCTTCCCTGTGTGCAAGTTTGGAAATCCAAATATCTCAAATCAGTGCTTTTATTTTGGGAGCCAATATAGACACCTGAGAAATCTTTCCCTATACACCCGTTTCTCAAAAGTTGATGGAAATTAACCTTTTGCCCTTCCACTGAATGAAAAATTTCATTCGAACGGAAGTGGGATTTTCAAAAGAAGTCGTTTCTCGACCGATTTCTACAAACAAGATATCAAAATTCATCTATTCTGAATTTTATGAACTCCGGGACTGATTTTAAGTGAAACTTCCCCCTTAATTCTTTGGGTAGGATTTTTGAAGCCCAAAACTATACCATTTTCACTTAAAATCACTCATAGAGTTCATAAAATTCAGAGTAGATGAACTTTGATACATTGTTTGAAAAAAATGGTAGAGAAACTGTCTCGTTTGAAAATCCCACTCTACAACCCACTTCATTCGAACGAACCTTCGACCTTCGTTCGAATGAAGTGGGCTGTAGAATGGGATTTTCAAATGAGACCGTTTCTCAACCGATTTCTACAAACAAAGTATCAAAGTTCATCTACTCTGAACTTTATGAACTCCGGGACTGATTTTAAGTGAAAAGGGTATAGTTTTGGGTTTCAAAATTGTACCGAAAGAATTAAGAGGGAAGTTCCTCAATTATTTGGGTACGATTTTTGAAGCCCAAAAATATACCCTTTTTGTAATGACCCGACTCGATAATTCGGGGTTTTAGGTGGTTTTGTGGATCTCCAAGCTATACTTGGCGCTTGGTAGCATTAGGGGTGGTGTGGGCCCCAATGTGCTTGATTTCGAGTTCGGGAACTCGAATGGTTTTTGGTAATTTTTCTAATTTTCAGTGTACTATGTCATGAAAAATATTTAAAATCACACATTTTTTTCTCGCTCAACATTCGACATTTGAGTTTTTTTACGGGTTCTCGATTTTAATGTGTTTTCTTTTTCTTTTTTTTTTTTTTTTTCTCTCTTGAAAAAAAAAAGGATTTAAAAATACTCAAACCCTTATCCCTTCCCTAAAACCCTAGACAACCTAACCCTCTTAAATACCCTCTTTTGTTGCACTGTAGCGATTTGCTACAGTGCCGCCGCAACCCATTCCCTTATTTCTTCTCTTCCCCCTTTGGATCTCCCTCATTCTCGAAAAACTCTAGAAAGGAGCCCTTTCCTTCAACAGCCGCCGTACCCCCGCCCTTTCCCTTTTCACTTCAGATCTCTCTCCCTCTCTCTCGCTTCTTTTCTCTTCTCTTTCTTCCTCTCAGTCGCCTTGAGCAGTCGCTGCTGATCCTGCTCCAGCCGGTGGAAGCCAACCCTCCTCACCGCTTGAGATTTGTCAATCCCTGCCTCCCTTCGCCAACCCTACCGATCCCAGGCAGTCTTTTTCTTCCCCTTCTTTTTCCCCCCCTTCTTTTTACTCGATTTTTTTTTTTCTGGGTTTCCTTCGATTTTCCTTTCCTCTCCCATTCTTCCCGACTCAGTTGGGCAACTGAGTCAGCTCGGCTGAGTCCCCAAATGGACTCAGTTTGAGCTCGAGTTAACCCAGTCTTGGTCTCGGCTCGGCCCAGTTTGGCCAGGCCCAGACCCAATCTGATCCAGCCTTGGGTTTGGCCCAGCCAGACATGGTCCAAACCAGCCAGTTTTGATCCAGCCCAACTCGGCCCGTTTTCAGGCCCGGCCCAATATTAGGCCCATTTTCATTTTGGTCTCGTTCTAGCACATTTTACCTTATTTGCTTATCCGCTCTTCCTTGTTTCAACAGATCGAGCTCCCTTTAACCAATCAAGTCGTCTACTCACTTCGGTTTCGACTCCACACACTCTGTGAGGGGACTTATCACTGTTTTAGCATGCACTTGCATATATTAAACTGTTATCTCTGGACATAGATTGACCGGGGGTGACCCTCTATTTATTTAGCCACTCGATAAGGGAAAACTATTGTAATAAATATGTGGCAGAGGGTCTGCTCGGGGGTACTCCAGTCAACTATATGCTTTGTAGAGAACTTCAATTGGACAATTGGAATTGAATATGATACTTGGAAAATTACTGATGATACTTGGAAAATTGCTGGTGATACTTGAAATGTTTATTCGTTAGATGTTGTTGGAATCGCGTGGAACATAGACACGTGTGACTAAATAACTTATTATAAGCTCTTGACTCGCACGATGAAATATATCGTTGATTCTGAGTTAGTTGCATTAGAATGTAGTCTTACCGTTGCATATGATCATGGCATCATGTGTATGCCTTGGGGACGTTGCTTACATGAGTATATGGTTATGATGATGATGATGGTTTGGGTATTGGGAGGACTTCCTCGTTACGCTCAAGCGGTCGAGACCCCCATAGGAGATGCAGATTTCCCCGTTGCGTCTTGGTGGTTGAGGTACCTGGCCCCTTGAGATTGGCTTCCCCGTTATGCTCCGGCGGTCAAAACCCCCGTAGGGGATGCAGGTTTCCCCGTTGCATTCTGGCGGTTGAGGCGGTTGTGTATTATACGGTCTCCCATTTATTTTGGTAAGGAGATCGGGGTTGTTGGAGGACAATTGTTGGCTATGGAGATTATGTCTCTGATTGGTCGGTGGGACCATTGGTCAATTGTGTAGTTGAGTACTCTCGTACGTAGACATTCATTCTATTATGACGTCCATCTTTTTCTATACATGTGATACATATATATGTTGTTGATGTATGGACTAGTTAACTCACCTCTTACTCTCCAGGAGTTTGTTAGAGGACCCGAGTGGGCCACCGAGATGATGTCGCGGACTAGTCGGTGGATTATTGGTTGGTGGTGCAGTTGGATCTCATATATATGAGCACCCCTTTTATTATGATATTTTTTTTGCATTCATACATATGATATCTACTTATATTGCTGATATGTGATATGCATTATCTCTTCACTGGGCCGGTTAGCTCACCCCTTACCTTTCAGGTACCCGATTGCAAAGGGACTGGGCAGGCCCCTTGAGCAGGCGCTAGTAGAGGAGCAGTGGTTAGACATCTTATAATTACGTTGTTTTTAGTTGAGAGACCTTGTTTTATATGACCCCCTCTTCGTATGTTGATTGATTTCGAATGATGTAGAATTGTGTTCGAATAGTCTATGACTGTTTCATGTTATGTTGGTGTGTTCAACCTTATTGTCAGTTTTTGAGCGGGAGGTAGTTGCCCCGTTTCAAAAAAAAAAAAAAAATACCCGTTACCTTTTCCTTTGTGATCTTTGAGATATTTCGGAGATAACGTGCCCGTAGCTGGACAGGACGTTACAATTGGTATCAGAGCACGGTTCAACTCTCGGACTGTGCATGGGACGGACATGGATGTGATGGTAACTAGAGATTAGGTTCACCCCCTGTGTGATAGGGTAGATTGAATCGGGTTATGGGGTGTTGCATAGACACCCTAGGTTTGTGTGATGTGATTAGTGCATTATCTTTCGGTTAGCATACTTGAGACGTGACTTGTAGCGAGTTCTCGCTCTGTGAGACTCTCCACTATTTGATTCATGGGTGAGTCAATGGTGAGATAGATCACTTGTTTGAGTGGGTGCAGCACCGTGGCGTGGTCACAGGAACTGTGGGATGCAGATCTCTAGGTTTGGAGTCATGTTGGTCTTACTCCCTAAAGTAATTAGAGGTGTTCCTCGGTGGGACCCACATCAAGAGGAGTCCTCACCTTTGAGGTACGTTGGTGATTTTTTTTTTTTTCCTTTCAAGTGGCTTGAGTACCGTGGTGGAGTCAAGGGGGCTTCAGACTGTGATTGAAGTGAGATCGTTCGGGGTTCCAATGTTGATGGGAGAAGACTATATTGTGGGTCCACCTCCTAGGTTCATAGGAGGCTTGTGTTTGGAGTGTGAGGCCATTGTATGTGGTCCTCGCTTGTGACTATATAGTATGAAGATAGACTCATTGGAAATTTATGGGCGTCTACTGAGTGAGTCCGGCCAGCTAACTCTGTAGATGGCCGATGGAGTTCCATGAGGGGTTAATGGGCTTGGTATGTTTGAGTTATTAGATAGGCCCGTTTGGTGCTTTGGATTACGGGTAGTGTCTGAGGGCTGAGCCAGTGGTTGTATGTCTGGTTCTAGGAATCCCGCGAGTCCAGTGTTACAGTTAAAGGTGCTTGTGACTTTGTTAAGGGCTTGTTTAGGTCAGACTGGTAAGGTTGACCGTTGAGACTCAGGTGGGACCGATGTACGGTCCAATTCCAATGTATGAGTGAGTTGGAAGCTCGGTTTCTTGAACAAGGCAAGTGAGTGTTTCTTAGCTCTTGACCTGCGTATTGAATGTTTCCAGTGTTCCCTCTCTTTTTCCTTGAGTTTCGCTAGTTGTGGACCAAATCTATGGTGTTTTGACCTTTGGAGTTAGAATTGGTGGTCAGTTTACAAGTTTTGCAGATGTCAGAGTTCGACGTCATCTAGGGACGGATTGGTGGTTCTCCCATCAGGTTACCTTGGATTGTTACCGTAAGTGAATGACAAGTCAGTTCCTCGCGGGGTGCTTTCGTCAAGCAACTTACAGCTCATAGTCCGGACATGGAGGAGTTGTGCAGTTTGGTGACTAGCTTGGGTTGGAGGAGAGTTCGGGGTTAGCGGATGTTGAGATGCCCCGCGTAGTCGAGGATTCCCAGATGTCCTTCCGGAGAAGCTCCTTGGATTGTCGTCACATCATGAGGTGGGTTTTGTTATGGATCTGCTCTCTCGATGCGGCGCCTATTTCGATTACTCATTATCGGGTGGTGCCAGTAGGAGTATTGGAGCCGAAGAGTTACTTCGGGGAGTTGGAATCTCTTGGCTACAATTGACCCAGCGCCCTCCTTGGAGCGCACCGACCTTGTTGACCAAGAAAGGGATGGCTTTATGAGTTTGTGCTTTGATTACCGATAGGGGTTTTGGAGTTGGAGAAACAACTCAGGGAGTTAGAAATCCTTAGCTTCATTCGGCCTAGCACTTCATCCCGGGGTGTACCGGCGTTGTTTGCTAAGAAGAAAGATGGCTCCATGAGACTGTGCATTGACTATCGGCAGTTGAGCAGAGTTCAATGAAGCATAAGTATACATTGCCAAGGATTGATGATTTGTTTGACTAATTGATAGGATCTAAGTGCTTCTCCAAGATAGATCTTTGCTCGGGTTACCATCAATGAGGGTTCGGAGGTGTGATATTGAGAAAACTACCTTCCGTACTCGTTTTGGACTCTCGAGTTTGAGGTAATACCATTTGGAATAACTAATGCCCCCACGACATTCATGGACAAAGAAAAAAGGGATATTCAGACCGTGTTTGGGCCGGTTGTAGTGGCGTTCATCGATGATATCTTGATATGTTCAGCATCAGACGAGGATCATGAGCAGCATCCGAGAACCATACTTCATGTCTTGAGGGATCACAAGCTTTGTGCGAAGTATAACAGGTATGAATTTTGGTTGCCAGAGGTTCAGTTTCTTAAGCACATGATGTCAGCTGGTGCTATGGCCATGGATCCGGCCAGGGTTGAAGCTATTCTAAGTTGGGAACAACCACAGAGTGTTCTTGAAGTTCGCAGCTTTTTCTTGGGTGTTGCGGGGTACTACCGGCGGTTTGTCCAGGATTTCTCCACGATCATCGTACCTAGGGCAAGTTTGACCAACGAGAATGTGCTATTTGTTTGGGACGAAGCTTCTGAGACAGCCTTCTGGAGGTTGAAAGAGAGTCTGACTTTCGCTTCATTGTGGATTATGCCAAGAAGAGTCCACGACTATGCGGTTTCCTAAGATGCTTCAAGTAATAGTTTGAGTTGTGTTCTGATGTAGAATGGAGAGAGATAATATATGGTTCGAGACTTTTAAGACCTAAAGAACCGAAATATCCTAGTTATGACTTGGAGTTAGTGACACTGGTATTGCACTCAAGAAGGAGCTGAACATGAGGCAGAGACGGTGGATGGAGTACCTTGGTGACTATGACTTTGTGTTGTCTTACCACTCCGGTAAGACGAACATAGTTACAGACGCCTTGGATCGCATGGCGAGAGGAGCTCTGTCAAGTCTGATCGGAGGTTAGAACAACCAGATTCGTGCAACACGGTTGTCCAGACAGAGTTTTATCATAGGGTTTCAAGAGTTCAGTAGATAGATTAGAGTTGCATTGCATTGAGGAGTGTTGTGGTCAGTGGCAATTGACTTTTTGGATGGACTGTGAGACAAGATAGTGGTTTGACCTTTCAGGGTAGGCTTTTAGTACCCAAGGAAGGGCAGTGCCGCGAAGAGGTATTACGGCACTTCTATCACTCTAGATTTGTTGTACGTGCGGGACGTGCAAGGATGTGTCTTGAATTGCTTCAGCGGTCCTAGTGGAGATGTATGAAGAGGTCAGTGGCTGAGTCTGTGACCCAATATTTTGACTTGCCATCAGGTTAAGATAAAGCACTCGGGAACCGGTGATAGATTGCAGTCTTTTAGATCCCCAAGTGGAAGCAGAGTCATATTGTTATGGATTTCGTGACTGGATTGCCGAAGTCACCCCGAAGACATGATGCAATATGGATCATAGTGGATCAATTGACTAAGTCGGCCCGGTTTGTTGGCATGAAAATGTCAGATTCTCTTGAGACTTGGAGTCGGCTATTTTTTTGGCCGAGATTGTCAGGCTGTATGGTGTACTTATGTCGATTATTTCAGTTTGGGACCCGAAACTTGTTTCCCATATCCGACGAAGCTTGCAGAAAAAGTTGGACATGTTCCATCCATAGACGGACGGCCAGTAGGAGTGGACCATCAAGATCTTAGAGGATATCCTCCGGGTTTGTGTTTTTTTTTATCGTGACAGTAGTTTGGAGAGTTCGTTACTCTTGGTTGAGTTCGTCTACAATAACAAAATACCAGGCTAGTATCAAGATGGCTTCGTATGGGCCTTGTAGGCCAAACCATGCAAATCACCCTTTTGTGGGTTGAGATCAGTGATACAGTGATGTCAGGACCAGGCATGGTCAGTGAGACTACTGAGCAGGTGAGTTTGATCAAAAAAAAAAATTGTTGGTTGCCCAGAGACAACAGAAGTGTTATGTTGACCGTCAGAGGAGGGCACTTGAGTTGTTGTTGGAGACCGTGTTTTCCTTTGGGTCTCGCCCTGTCATGGGATTCAGAGGTTGGGGCGTCAGGGGAAGCTGTCACCTTGGTATATTGATCTGTTTGAGGTACTAGAGAGAACCAGGGAAGTGGCTTATAGACTTGCACTCCCTCCGCGTCTCGCCGAAGTACACAACGTTTTCCATATTTCGATGCTTCGGAAATATCATCAGGATCCGTCGCATGTGCTTAATTGGGAAGACGTGGAACTCAACGAGGACGTTACCTACGAAGGAGGACCACTGTGGATCGAGGATTCTAGAGAGCAAATGCTTCGTGGTAAGACTATCCGTCTGGTTTTAATGGTTTGGCAGTGCCAGGGGCAGAGAGACTTCTATTTGGGAGGATGAGGCAACGTTGCGGAAGCAGTTCTCAGCCTTGTTTGAGACAGGAGGTATGAGTTCAGCTTGAAATTCGGACGGATTTCCTTAAAGGGGGTAGTGTTGTAATGACCAGACTCGATAATTTGGGGTTTTAGGTGGTTTTGTGGATCTCCGAGTTGTACTTGGCGCTTTGGTAGCATTAGGGGTGGTGTGGGCCCCAATGTGCTTGATTTTGAGTTCGGGAACTCGAATGGTTTTTGGTAATTTTTCTAATTTTAGTGTACTATGTCATGAAAAATATTTAAAATCACACATTTTTTCTCGCTCGACATTCGACATTCGAGTTTTTTTACGGGTTCTTTATTTTAATGTGTTTTCTTTTTCTTTTCTTTTTTTTCTTTCTTGAAAAAAAAAAGGATTTAAAAATACTCAAACCCTTATCCCTTCCCTAAAACCCTAGACAACCCAACCCTCTTAAATCCCCTCTTTTGCTGCACTATAGCGATTTACTACAGTGCCGCCGCAACCCATTCCCCTCTTTCTTCTCTTCCCCCTTTGGATCTCCCTCATTCTCGAAAAACCCTAGAAAGGAGCCCTTTCCTTCAACAGCTGCCATACCCCCTCCCTTTCCCTTTTCACTTCAGACCTCTCTCCCTCTCTCTCGCTTCTTTTCTCTTCTCTTTCTTCCTCTCAGTCGCCTTGAGCAGCCTCTGCCGATCCCTGCTCCAGCCGATCGAAGCCAACCCTCCTCACCGCTTGAGATTTGTTAATCCCTACCTCCCTTCGCCAACCCTACCGATCCCAGGTAGTCTTCTTCTTCCCCTTCTTTTTCCCCCTCCTCTTTTTACTCGATTTTTTTTTTCCTGGGTTTCCTTCGATTTCCCTTTCCTCCCCCCTTTCTCCCGACTTAGTTGGGCAACTGAGTCTGCTCGGCTGAGTCCCCAAATGGACTCAGTTTGAGCTCGAGTTAACCCAGTCTTGGTCTCGGTCCGGCCCAGCTTGGCCAGCCCAGACCCAATCATATCCAGCCTTGGGTTTGGCCCAGCCAGACATGGTCCAAACCAGCCAGTTTTGATCCAGCCCAACTTGGCCCGTTTTCAGGCTCGGCCCAATATTAGGCCCATTTTCAGTTTGGTCTCATTCTAGCACGTTTTACCTTATTTGCTTATTTGCTCTTCCTTGTTTCAACACATCAAGCTCCCTTCAACCAATCAAGGGCCTACACGCTTCGGTTTCGACTCCACACACTCTATGAGGGGACTTATCACTGTTTTAGTATGCACTTGCATATATTAAACTATTATCTCTGGACATGGAGTGACCGGGGGTGACCCTCTATTTATTTAACCACTCGGTAAGGGAAAATTGTTTTAATAAATATGTGGCAGAGGGTCTGCTCGGGGGTACTCCAGTCAACTATATGCTTTGTAGAGAACTTCAATTGGACAATTGGAATTGAATATGATACTTGGAAAATTGCTGGTGATACTTGAAATGTTTATTCGTTAGATGTTGTTGGAATCGCGTGGAACATAAACACGCGTGACTAAATAACCTATTATAAGCTCTTGACTCGCACGATGAAATATATGGTTGATTTTGAGTTAGTTGCATTAGAATGTAGTCTTACCATTGCATATGATCATGGCATCATGTGTATGTCTTGGGGATGTTGTTTACATGAGTATATGGTTATGATGATGATGATGGTTTGGGTATTGGGAGGACTTTCCCATTACACTCCGGCGGTCGAGACCCCCATAGGAGATGCGGGTTTCCTCGTTGCGTCTCGGTGGTTGAGGTGCCTACCCCCTTGAGATTGGCTTCCCCGTTATGCTCCGGCGGTCAAAACCCCCGTAGGGGATGCGGGTTTCCCCGTTGCATTCCGGCGGTTGAGGCGGTTGTGTATTATACGGTCTCCCATTTATTTTGGTAGGGAGATCGGGGTTGTTGGAGGACAGTTGTTGGCTATGGAGATTATGTCTCTGATTGGTCGGTGGGACCATTGGTCAGTTGTGCAGTTGAGTACTCTCGTACGTAGATATTTATTCTATTATGACGTCCATCTTTTTTCTATACATGTGATACATATATATGTCGTTGATGTATGATGTGGTTATTCCCTTTGCTGGACTAGTTAACTCACCTCTTACTCTCCAAGAGTTTGTTGGAGGACCTGAGGTGGGCCACCGAGATGATGTCGCGGACTAGTCGGTGGATTATTGGTTGGTGGTGCAGTTGTATCTAATATATATGAGCACCCCTTTTATTATGATATTTTTTTTGCATTCATACATATGATATCTACTTATATTGCTGATATGTGATATGCATTTTCTCTTCACTGGGCCGTTAGATCACCCCTTACCTTTCAGGTACCCGATTGTAAAGGGACTGGGCAGGCCCCTTGAGCAGGCGCTAGTAGAGGAGCAGTGATTAGACATCTTATAATTACGTTGTTTTTAGTTGAGAGACCTTGTTTTATATGACCCCCTCTTCGTATGTTGATTGATTTCGAATGATGTAGAACTGTGTTCGAATAGTCTATAACTGTTTCATGTTATGTTGGTATGTTGAACCTTATTGCCAGTTTTTTAGCGGGAGGTAGTTGCCCAGTTTCAAAAAAAAAATACCCGTTACCTTTTTCCTTTGTGATCTTTGAGATATTTCGGAAACAACGTGCCCATAGTGGGACGGGACGTTACACTTTTCACTTAAAATCAGTCCCGAAGTTTATAAAATTCAGAGTATATGAATTTTGATACATTGTATAAATCGGTCGAGAAACAGCTTCATTTGAAAATCTCACTTCACAGCCCACTTCGTTCAAACGAATTTTTGAATTCGTTCGAACGAATTTTTTCATTCGGTGTGTAGGGAAAGATTTCCCGGGTGTCTGTATGACTTCCCTTTATTTTAGAGAGAAATTTTAAAGTTACTATGCATGATTTTTCAATGAAATAAATGATATAAAAATAAACTACGGGTTTACCCTTCCAACTTCAACGAGTTGGATCACTGAGTTAACGAGCTCGGATTGGGTCAAACTTGGACTTTTTGGAAAGCCCACGAGATGATATAGGTATCGGACCGTTCATAAAGCATGATTAATTGTGCTAATATACAATATTAGTCTGATTAAAGGACAGTGTATTACATCTTACATCTCTTAAAGAAAATTTCATCCCGAAATTTTAAACTAAAACCGGTAAACCACTTCTCCAATCTTTTCTAAGATTTCAAAATGCACAGAGTTGCGATAATAAATATTTCAAATTTAAATTATAAATATAAAATTTATAGTTAATCTAATAGAAAGCAATTTCTTAGATGCATGTATGAGTAATAGTTTATATTATGTAAAATTTTAATTTTTGAAAAATTTCATTATTTTTAAAAAACTTTTGAAATTTTCAAGTTCGTACCTTAAAAACAATACATGTGCAATAAACATCCCAAAAGAAGTTCATTTGGTTCTGGTGGTGGGGCAACAATTATATAAAGCCCTTTCCTCTTCTATGCCCAAAAGCAGAGTCACGTTCCTTCTGTCTTCTTCTTCTTCTTCTTCATGGTCGCTGTGGAATTTCTTGCATCTCTCTATTTGTGGCTGCATAGGAGCACTGATTCTTCAGGCACTAACATAGGCATCATCTCTCTCTCACTCTCTGTCTCTCTCTGTTATAGATTTTGACCGATGGCTGAATTGTTTTGAAATTTATTGATATTTTTAAACTGTCTAAAATTTTTGGTCCAAGTAAAGACCACAAATTTCTCCTGTCCGAAATTATAACTCAGCTGCCTTAATAAAAGGTCTGTAGAATGCATTACTAGTAATTTGGTATCAGTTTTGTGTAAGAAAAAGAAGAAGATAAATGTCTCTATCTAATCAATCCTTTGAAATTTAGGACATGAGTTCTGTAAATGGTGCTTGTGAGGATATTTAAGTTTACCTTTCACCATGGCTTGAACAGCATCGGAAGAAAATATGGTAAGAGTGACCATTCTGCAAGTAAGATTATTGTCCCCATTTCACCAATAATTTAAGTATTTATTAGCTTTTTACCATCAATAGTGCATGATGCACACATTTATGTGACATGTAATCATATTGTATTCTTCTATTTGAATGACTGATTTTTTTTATTCTTCTAGCCTTTCTTCTTCTTTGTATATGATATTCTATCCTCTTTTCTCTAAGATTTTTTAGCAAAACTTTTCCTTTCCTTTTGTTAATTTTGAAACTAATTGACTCCCTTTGGCCCATTTTGATCCACCTCTAATTTAGAGTTGCTCGTTTCTACCTCTTGTACTTTTGGGCCTACGGTATCCCATAATACAAACATGCCACCTCTGCGTTGTTTGAAAGTTGTTTAATTATCAATTAATCTACTTGCAGCTCTGTAGTTCTTGGTAGCATTGGGATCCACCTGACGATGTTAGCCTTCTCTTCTAGCTGTTTATATATTTTTTAGCGATTTTTTTATGGACATATTTTGAAAATTGAGATTTTGTGTTATAGTTGTTAGCGTTACGCGTGGAAAAAAGAAAAATCGAACGGAAATAAAAACACAACACAACATAATATTTTAACGTGGTTCAGCCCACCTGGCCTACGACCACGGAGCGACAGAATATTCACTATAAGAGAGAGAAACAATACATGTACAATATAAAGACTCCCCCTTGAGTCATGAGCCCAAACCCGAAGTCCCGAGCCCCATTTACACCCATGTATAAGAAACACCAACGTCACCTCTCGGTTGATGTCAATCTCTCTCATACCAAGAATAGTGAACCCAACTTCTGTGTTGCTCCCTCTACGCTTCCTGCATTCTACGAGCAACTCCCGATATGCTTCTCAAGCGTGAACGTCTCCGATGATGGTGTCCCACACACATAGATCTGCACTTCTGCTCTAGCGAAGGGGCTTCGTCTTTCCAACCGTACTTCTACTGGCTGCCACTCACAGATTTGAAAACCCAAATCTGCAACGGTATTGCACTGTTGCTTCCGCCCCCACTCCTGCCATCAAGCTGTCCTCCAGACAGTATCAGATCTGCGGCTCCTTCCATGGATCTTCACTGTTGAGAGCAAACCTCTATTGCCTCCACTGCATTGGACCACTCTATGAGGCTATTAGAGGCCCACGGCCAAAGACCGTATTTTTGCTCTCCCTCTCTCGGTGTCCACTTGGGATTCCACACACACTCACGTTGGTGAGTTCCATCTTTTATAAACCAGTCAGACGATCCTCTGTCCTAATGTCATTAGGAAAGTTGCCTTGCCATAGATAAGGAAATCCATCCAGTTTCCTTCTAAGTTGCCGCAAGTCTCAGTATAGCAATTCCTATATTGTCTCATTAGACAATTACCTCACTTAGGACAGAGAAGTCCAATTCACGCCATCTCAAGCCAGACTAGTTCTGGTTGTATCAAATCTTCTCTTGCAACATGTAATAGAGGTAGATTCCCGATCGAATTAGGAGACATGAATTGTGCCACATATCCTAACAATCTCCACCTTGGCAAAATTCACCAACCTCCGAAGATGGATTGTGTTACCGTCTTATTCCCTACCAGCAGCTCCGCACACTGGCCGCTCTCGGCCTTGCTCCACCTCAACATAGGTTGCTGCCTCTGTTGTGTCTGATGCTCGTGCCACCAATACACTTTCTTTCAGATACACATCTGTATCATGTTGTTGCAGTCCTCTGAAAAACCAAGTGCGTTGGCTGCACCTTAGTGCTGCACTCCTCTCAGCAAACCCTCCAACAACGTCTCTACTGTATGTGATGAACCCACCTCCTTTGTCACCTTGCGACAACACTGCCTCACAGGTCTGGCCCAACGCTTGCAGCCCCTCTGTATCCAGATCTGAGCAGTGTTATCTCTCTGTTCAGCGCCCACTGAGACCAGGGCCCCTTCTTCATTCAGTCGATCTCCTTCTGTATCGAGAACTGCCACGATTTGAACAGTATTACATTGTTTCGCCCTTTCTCAGGTCAGTCCCGATGGTGAAGACCCTTGCTGCTGTATCGCTGATTTTCCCGACTGAAAAACAGCAGTAACAAAACTTGTGTTGAATTTCATTCATTCCGTTCACCCACGAGTCCCTGGTCTCCAACCAAAGCTACTGATACCACTTGTAAGCGTTACGCGCGGAAACAAGAAAAATCGAACGGAAATAAAAACACAGCACAACACAATATTTTAATGTGGTTCGGCTCACCTAGCCAACGTCCACGGAGCGACAGAATATTCACTATAAAAGAGAGAAAAATACATGTACAATATAAAGACTCCCCTTGAGTCATGAGCCCAAACCCGAAGTCCTGAGCCCCTTGTACACCCAAGACACACCGACGTCACCTCTCAGTTGATGTGAATCTCTCTTATACCCAGAATAGTGAACCCAACTTCTCTGTTGCTCCCTGTACGCTTCCTGCGTTCTACTGGCAACTCCCGATATGCTTCTCAAACACAAGCGTCTCCGATGATGGTGTGTCCCACATACACAGATCTGCCCTTCTGCTCTGGTGAAGGGGCTTCGTCTTTCCAGCCGTACTTCTGCTGGCTGCCACTCACAGATTTGAAAACCCAGATCTGCAAAGGTATTGCACTGTTGCTTCCGCCCCCACTCCTGCCATCAAGTTGTCCCCCAGACAGTATCAGATATGTCACGCCCCGACCCGACCGGTGGTCCCGGAACACAACTGATTTTTTTTTTTTGGTGAAGATAACTGAACCTCAAATATTCTTACTGGGTCGGATCAACAGTTAGGCCCAGTGGTTACACATTAGCCCGTTAAGTGGACTCAAACATGTACCATATGCTTCCCAAAAACCAAGACATAATAACAACATTGATTAATACAAAGCATAAGAAAATTAATCATTGATTCATCATTCAAAAGCATTGTCTCAAAAGGCAACATTGCCTATTACATCAAATTAACATAAATTAAGTACCACATCCGGTACTTAATAAAAATCAACGGTTCCAAGAACCAACAGAAAAGATCAGGGCATTCCCCTCCGGGGGAATCCCAAGACACTGCCTCAGCTAAATCGCCCTAAGCCTGAAAGAGAGGGTCCTCCTCCTCGGGTTCATCGCCTGAAAGGTGAGTGGTGTGAGCTAACTAGCCCAGTGAAGGATAATTAACAATGCACATTAAGTAAATAGTAAAACAGATTTGCAACAGTTCAATATCACATGCTTGATAACAGTAAGCATAATCTCAAGTAATATATCAACATCATTAAACCACTGCCATTATTCACCGTAACGCCTGCCGACTACACTGAGACCAGTATTAAGTCTCGACACGGTCAAAATACATCCTTCCAAGTACATCTCCGGCTCTAACTTAGCAGATACTGACACCCTCAAGTCAGCAACTGACGACAGCATGGTCCGCCCATGGTCCAGTAGACATAAACCATCTCTCATATGGCCGATATTTGTTCAATAGCCCAGTACGTGGAAGCACTCTTACATACACATACGATCAACACCGTAATATCAAATCATCACAGCACTCTTACCATAGTGCATCATGTATAGGCACATGAGTGTGTTCATCAAAACCGAAATCACTCATTGCTCAATATAATACCTGTTTACAAAATCTGCAGAGTTAAGTTCCCTCACATTGATCGTGTGGTTACGCAGTCTCTGTTCAAATAACATACAAGTGCTCAATCAATATACATAACGAATACGTACACATACGTAGTATTTTGGAAATCATACATTTTCCCACAAAATATCCCTGGTTAATGGAAATGAGTCTCCTACTTGGTTTCTATCCTTTTTAAATCATCCACAAGATAATAATATAATAAAAAGGGCTCAGTCCAAAACTCGTATTGTCTTCTGGGCATTGACCAGATTGACCTATTGAGTTAGGTCTTAATCCTCGAGTCACTTCTCGGTTGTCTTCTGGATAGGACCAGAGCTTACATTTTGAGTAGGCCTCGAGGTCACTCAGTACCCGACTATAGTGTCGTCCTGAAAGTGAATCACTCAGTTCCCGACTATAATGTCGGACTGAAAGCGGATACAATAGTATTTACACTATAAATAATAAGAGAAAAGGGGTTAGTACATTTTTAATTAACAAGGGGGTATAAATACTCATAAATAAACAAACACATTAAATAAATAATAATCAAGATTAAAATAGTAATCAAACAATATTTTATTATTTAAAGACTGTGTTCCTCGGAACATCTCCTCGGAACTGGGTGCAGTGGCTTCGGATCATCCGAACCACTCTAAACTGAGTCACTGGCCTCGGAACTTGGGCCTGACTTCGGATCGTCCGAAGACTGGGTCTCGGACCGTCCGAAGTCCATCCGAAACAGGAAAAACAGAAAACAGAAAGTCTCGGTGGGTATGAAGCCTCGGAACGTCCGAACACAGGGCTCGGAACGTCCGAGAGGGTCGGTCCTTCCGAGCTGGGCTCGGTGCATCCAAAAGAGGTTTGGCTCGCCTCGGGCGAACTGGGCTTCGGGTGAAGCTCGGAACGTCCGAGGGGCACGGCTCGGACCGTCCGAAGATCGGCTCTCGGACCTTCCGAGAGTCGTCTTCTCCAACTGTCTACAACAGCAGACAGTCACGGCGAATGCACAGTAAAATACGATTCCAGAAAGGGAGGGCTTCCCGGATTCAGTTTTCACATCCGTCTGGTTTGATGGACTCCTCTGGGAGTCCTCTTTCCATAGGGAGAGGTTTGGAGCTCAGAAGCTCAAAGGGTCATCTGATTTTAACAGTGAAAGCTCACGGGTACATGGAACCCATGGTTTTTCTTAAAACTTGTTTTTCTCAATCAAAACAGGGTCAAAATCGGTTTTGTTTTATTCTAAATCGGTTAGAATTAAGAGAGGAATGTAATGGATACCTTTGCTTAGGTTCTTGGTTTGAAATTCTGAGATTTGAAAATTTTTCCTCAAGCTTACTGTTATGGAAAAACAGAAGCTTAAGCAAGGCTAGCGGACCGAAATTACAGAGAGGTGAGGGAGAAGAGAAGATGCAAATTTGCTGGGAGTTTCAAACGATCGAAAGGGGCCTCAATTTATAGGTTTTCTGGCCGGAGAATCGGATGGGACGGGACGACGGGAGATCTCATGATGACCGGAAATTCGGCCGAACGGCAGTGCACGCGCCTGCATAGCGTGTGCAGGTTTTCTGCTGTTTGCAGATCAGTCCCTCGAGGGTTTCCAAATTGCAGAAAGGGCCTCATTTTAAGAAAATTTGATTCTAAAACTAAAAGTGATAAATTAAAAACTCAAAAACCTGATCCAACCTCACAGATGGGTTGGGTTTTGAAAACCTTGGCCACCATAAAAATTTCAGATTTTATCTCTCAATAACAACCCTTGATTTAACAAAAATCATATTTTACCCATAATTTCTTAATTAAACAAATGTAAAAATAACCAATTTGTAGATCTTATTTTGAAATGAAATGAAATATCTAGTTCATTCTTAAAATGGTCTATCATCACATACCATTTTCAAAATTTATCTCTTTCCCGAAATTATTTAAAATAATTAAAACTCTCTTTCGGGGTTCCGACGGGCGGGTTTTAAATGCCATTTTCTTAAAATAATTTTATTTTAAAAATCAGAAATGTAAATCCTTCATTAAGGAGAACATTATTCACCAATAATATTCACATATCAATATAATTTATAAAAACACATCTAAAAGTGGTAAATTACCAAAATACCCCTCCAGCTGGCGGGCTGGATCTCTGAGCTCACGAGCTCGGATTGGGCCTCGCTTGGGCTTTCCTCAAAGCCCTAACCGAAAACCTCAAGATCAACAGGTTAAACACGATTAACGAGGTAAAACACACCTAATCTGGGGCAGGGTATTACAAGATATGTCGCTTCTTCCATGGATCTTCACTGTTGAGAGTAAACCTCTATTGCCTTCACTGCATTGGACCACTCTATGCGGTTATTAGAGGCCCACGGCCAAAGACCGTATTTTTGCTCTCCCTCTCTCGGTGTCCACTTGGGATTCCACACACACTCACGTTGGTGAGTTCCATCTTTTATAAACCAGTCAGACGATCCTCTGTCCTAATGTCATTAGGAAAGTTGCCTTGCCATAGATAAGGAAATCCATCCAGTTTCCTTCTAAGTTGCCGCAAGTCTCAGTATAGCAATTCCTATATTGTCTCATTAGACAATTACCTCACTTAGGACAGAGAAGTCCAATTCACGCCATCTCAAGCCAGACTAGTTCTGGTTGTATCAAATCTTCTTTTCCAACATGTAATAAAGGTAGATTCCCGATCGAATTAGGAGACATGAATTGTGCCACATATCCTAACAATCTCCACCTTAGCAAAATTCACCAACCTCCGAAGATGGATTGTGTTACCGTCTTATTCTCTACCTGCAGCTCCGCACACTGGCCGCTCTCGGCCTTGCTCCACCTGCTCCACCTCAACATAGGTTGCTGCCTCTGTTGTGTCTGATGCTCGTGCCACCAATACAATTCCTTTCAGATACACATCTGTATCATGTTGTTGCAGTCCTCTGAAAAACCAAGTGCGTTGGTTGCACCTTAGTGCTGCACTCCTCTCAGCAAACCCTCCAACAACGTCTCTACTGTATGTGATGAACCCACCTCCTTTGTCACCTTGCGACAACACTGTCTCACAGGTCTGGCCCAACGCTTGCAGCCCCTCTGTATCTAGGTCTGAGCAGTGTTATCTCTCTGTTCAGCGCCCACCGAGACCAGGGTCCCTTCTTCATTCAGTCGATCTCCTTCTGTATCGAGAACTGCCACGATTTGAACAATATTACATTGTTCCGCCCTTTCTCAGGTCAGTCCCGACGGTGAAGACCCTTGCTGCTGTATCGCTGATTTTCCCGACTGAAAAACAGCAGTAACAAAACTTGTGCTGAATTTCATTCATTCCGTTCACCCACGAGTCCCTGGTCTCCAACCAAAGCTACTGATACCACTTGTTAGCGTTACGCGCGGAAACAAGAAAAATCGAACGGAAATAAAAACACAGCACAACACAATATTTTAACGTGGTTCGGCTCACCTAGCCAACGTCCACGGAGCGACAGAATATTCACTATAAAAGAGAGAAAAATACATGTACAATATAAAGACTCCCCTTGAGTCATGAGCCCAAACCCGAAGTCCCGAGCCCCTTGTACACCCATGTATAAGACACACCGACGTCACCTCTCACTTGATGTGAATCTCTCTCATACCCAGAATAGTGAACCTAACTTCTGTATTGCTCCCTCTACGCTTCCTGCGTTCTACGAGCAACTCCCGATATGCTTCTCAAACACGAGCGTCTCCGATGATGGTGTGTCCCACATACACAGATCTGCACTTCTGCTCTGGTGAAGGGGCTTCGTCTTTCCAACCGTACTTCTGCTGGCTGCCACTCACAGATTTGAAAACCCAGATCTGCAAAGGTATTGCACTGTTGCTTCCGCCCCCACTCCTGCCATCAAGCTGTCCTCCAGACAGTATCAGATCTGTGGCTCCTTCCATGGATCTTCACTGTTGAGAGCAAACCTCTATTGCCTCCACTGCATTGGACCACTCTATGCGGCTATTAGAGGCCCACGGCCAAAGACCTTATTTTTGCTCTCCCTCTATCGGTGTCCACTTGGGATTCCACACACACTCACGATGGTGAGTTCCATCTTTTATAAACCAGTCAAACGATCCTCTGTCCTAGTGTCATTAGGGAAGTTGCCTTGCTATAGATAAGGAAATCCATCCAGTTTCCTTCTAAGTTGTCGCAAGTCTCAGTATAGCAATTCCTATATTGTCTCATTAGACAATTACCTCACTTAGGATAGACAAGTCCAATTCACGCCATCTCAAGCCAGAATAGTTCTGGTTGTATCAAATCTTCTTTTCCAACATGTAATAGAGGTAGATTCCCGATCGAATTAGGAGACATGAATTGTGCCACATATCCTAACAATCTCCACCTTGGCAAAATTCACCAACCTCCGAAGATGGATTGTGTTACCGTCTTCCTCTCTACCTGCAGCTCTGCACACTGGCAGCTCTCGGCCTTGCTCCACCTGCATCGCAGCTCCACCTGCTCCACCTCAACATAGGTTGCTGCCTCTGTTGTGTCTGATGCTCGTGCCACCAATACACTTCTTTTCAGATACACGTCTGTATCATGTTGTTGCAGTCCTCTGAAAAACCAAGTGAGCTAGCTGCACCTTAGTGCTGCACTCCTCTCAGCAAACCCTCCAACAGCGTCTTTACTGTATCTGATGAACCCACCTCCTTTGTCACCTTGCGACAACACTGCCTCACAGGTCTGGCCCAACACTTGCAGCCCCTCTGTATCCAAATCTGAGTAGTGTTATCTCTCTGTTTAGTGCCCACCGAGACCAGCGTCCCTTCTTCATTCAGTCGATCTCCTTCTGTATCGAGAATAGCCACGATCTGAACAGTATTACATTGTTCTGCCCTTTCTCAGGTCAGTCCCGACGGTGAAGACCCTTGCTGCTGTATCGCTGATTTTCCTAACTGAAAAACAGTAGTAACAAAACTTGTTCTGAATTTCATTCATTCCGTTCACCCACGAGTCCCTGGTATCGAACCAAAGCTACTGATACCACTTGTTAGCGTTACGAGCGGAAACAAGAAAAATTGAAAGGAAATAAAAGCACAGCACAACACAATATTTTAACGTGGTTCGGCTCACCTAACCTACGTCCACGGAGCGACAGAATATTCACTATAAAAGAGAGAAAAATACATCTACAATATGAAGACTCCCCTTGAGTCATGAGCCCAAACCCAAAGTCCTGAGCCCCTTGTACACCCATGTATAAGACACACCGACGTTACCTCTCAGTTGATGTGAATCTCTCTCATACCCAGAATAGTGAACCCAACTTCTGTATTGCTCCCTCTACGCTTCATGCGTTCTACGAGCAACTCCCGATATGCTTCTCAAACACGAGCGTCTCCGATGATTGGTGTGTCCCACACACACAGATCTGCACTTCTGCTCTGGCGAAGGGGCTTCGTCTTTCCAGCCGTACTTCTGCTGGCTACCACTCACAAATTTGAAAACCCAGATCTGCAACGATATTGCACTGTTGCTTCCGCCCCCTCTCCGGCCATCAAGTTGTCCTTCAGACAGTATCAGATCTGTGGCTTCTTCCATGGATCTTCACTGTTGAGAGCAAACCTCTATTGCCTCCACTGCATTGGACCACTCTATGCGACTATTAGAGGCCCACGGCCAAAGACCGTATTTTTGCTCTCCCCTCTCTCGGTGTCCACTTGGGATTCCACACACACTCACGTTGGTGAGTTCCATCTTTTATAAACCAGTCAGACGATCCTCTGTCCTAGTGTCATTAGGAAAGTTGGCTTGCTATAGATAAGGAAATCCATCCAGTTTCCTTCTAAGTTGCCGCAAGTCTTAGTATAGCAATTCCTATATTGTCTCATTAGACAATTACCTCACTTAGGATAGAGAAGTCCAATTCACGCCATCTCAAGCAAGAGTAGTTCTAGTTGTATCAAATCTTCTTTTCCAACATGTAATAGAGGTAGATTCTCGATCGAATTAGGAGACATGAATTGTGCCACATATCCTAACAATAGTATCTTCAAAAAAAATTATTCGATCAGGGTACTTCTTACGCTCAATCAGACATTTTTTGATAAAAAAGGCCTCATATATGCAGTGCTCGTTCAAACCACAGCGCTTATATGCAGCGCTAGTCCTGACCAGCACATAAGATGCAATGCTAGTATGTTGCATACTAGTCACAACTAGCGTATACATTGCAGTGCTAGAATAAAACCAGTCAAAACTAACGCATACACTGCAACGCTAGGACAAAACCATTGCATACTGAACCAACGCTGTGTCAAAACTAGTGTACAAGTTACCAAAGCTACATAAAAATCAAAAAGTACATTTTGAATTGACGGATATTCACTTCGAACGATTTTGAATTTGACGGTTCATCACATCAACCCCAGCGCATAAACCAAGAAAGTAGATATGCAATCCTGTCCACCACTTCATAAACTAATCCAAATTGGACTTGCTTCAAACCCAATCCACAACACAATTTGACTCAAAACAAATTTCACCTAATTTGTCCATACATTAACCAATAGAGATAAAAATCAAATCATTGAAACTAATTAGGATGCGCAACTTGTGTTGGGTTTGACTTGTACTGGTGGTTTCCAATCGGTCAAAACATAAACTTGAATTGAATTTAAGATAAAAAAGTAAAACCCAATTTATATCAGTTCAGTCCACGAGTCTCACATTATATGGGCCTGATCCAACCCCAAAGTTCTGATTAAGACTAGAGCACATGTATGTACCATATGTACTTTTATTTTATATATTTATCTTAAAAAATATATTGATAATTAAAATTTCTAATATTTAATTTAAATAGTCTAAAATCCTTTCAATCTACATCTCTACATATACATGAAAATCCATATATGTTTACCTGTATACAAGCTTGTGCCATATCAAAAAATGACTAATTAGCAATATTGAGATAGTAATGGAAAATAACAAGACAGGAAAAAGATGAATGTACAAGGAGCCCAAAACCTGAAGGCCTGTTCGACCCTTATTTTTTAAGATCTGACCATTTTCAAGGAAACCTTTTTCTGTGAAATCTATTTTTTTTCTCATGAAAAAGTAAACAAGCATGCCTATAGAAAGTAATAGACAATGGCTGTTAAAAAAAATGGAAAGAATTACACTTAGCACATGAATCCATCTTATCAAATCAAAATACCATCTGTAGTTTGGATACATTCATAAATCATGAAGAGGTGAGACAGGAATTTTCAAACTTATTAAAGGAATGAGTAAAACTCATCCTTAGAAACCGGTTATTAAGGAAAGGGAGCCTATGTGATTATAAACTCTATAACACAAAGATCCACGGGCGATGTGGGACTTTGCCAACAAAACCATCGAGAGGAAACATACTGGTTGCATTTATTAGTCTCTCCACGACGATAAGGCAGGAGTATCTGAATTTCTCCAAGTATACATATTACCTCCATACGATCTATCTCCCTTGACAGCATCTCCTGAAGCAAAAGACTCCAGTTCAGCCATCTCTTCTGGTGTCAGCTTCACAGATAAAGCTCCAATATTCTGGTTGAAGTTTTCAATCTTGGTTGTGCCCGGTATCGGGCACACGTCATTGCCTTGGTGTTGAACCCAAGCCAGTGCAAGTTGTGAAGGGGTGCATCCCTTTTTCTTAGCCATTTCATTTACGCGCTCAAATATGAGAGCATTATGCTCAAGATTCTCAGGCTGAAACCTCGGGAGAGACTGCAAGTTCAACACACAGAAATCAAGCTTGTTAATTTATAGGCTTCACATTATGTCATTAACAAAGTCTGAGAATTCCGCAAAGGGACTCTGGACTCGGCAATACTGATTACCCTTTATAAGTTTTGAGTTGCAAAAAGTCACCCCAACTGGGATTGAACTTGTCGGCTTGACTCAGCGAAGCTTTCCATCAACTCAGAAAGTCATGCAC
This sequence comes from Chimonanthus salicifolius, assembly GCA_013350335.1. NCBI lineage: Eukaryota > Viridiplantae > Streptophyta > Magnoliopsida > Laurales > Calycanthaceae > Chimonanthus > Chimonanthus salicifolius. Next base: position 5,481,308 of record CM023532.1, read on the forward strand.
AACTTTTTCCCATGTAAATGAGGTGCTGGTTCAGCCATGAGTTGTACATGGCTTGGCTAAGTTTTGAGTCAGTATCATTATGAAAAGGATTCCTTTAACAAAATTTCATGAACTGAGTTAATTTTTCTCAAGCAATTTTACATAAAAGTAATAACATTTCTTTGCTAAAGAAGCAACTCCATTGTCTTAGAAACAATAAACAATTAACTAACTATATAAATGCTAATGTAGTGACTCCATTACTTCAAGAATTAATAAGAATTATAGGAAAGGAAATAATTTTGTATAAATGTTAGAGATTTTAAATATTTTCAAAATAATATAAATAGACAAACATCACTGTTGAGTCACCACTTGAATAGTAAAGTTTAAATTGGATCTCTAACAGAAAAAAAAAATGCCCCAAGTTTACTAACCTTGTTAATTTATTTTTTTTCGAAACAATGACAAATAGTTTCATTGAATTGTGTAAAAGATACAAACAAGAATGAGCCAAGTATAGGAGAGTTATACATGGCTCTCAGAATAGGCAAAAAAGAATAAAACCAATGCTATATGTATAATGCACCACGGACAACGTAAGATACAATCAGAAGCCCCCATCTTCCCATACGCCCAAAGTAGAATCACAATCAAAACAGCTCTATTGCAGGTCGTTGCTTCTGTACTCCCATATAAATATAAAATCACATCATATTTGTTACCACTAGATGTGTTCTTACTACAGTAAAATTGCTGTGTAAGTGTAATAATACTACACTAGATTACTAGGCTAATAATACAATAAAATGCTCATAAGGTTGTAACAAGTTCTCTGAATCATAAAAGAAAAGGTTGACATACATACCTTTCGATGGTCATTATTTGAGAAACCTTCGACAATTTTCGTCCCTGAAGAAAAGAAGCCTTTCCCCAGGGGACTGTATGCAACTATACCTATACCAAGTTCTCTGAATGGCATGAGAATTTTAAGATTAGAATAGAACTACAAATACTAATTCTGTTTAAGCATTGGAAATTTTGTGTAGCTGATGAACTGAACCTGCAAGTAGGAATTATTTCTTCCTCCACGTCTCTTGTCCATAAAGACCATTCTAGTTGTACAGCAGTTATTGGATGAACAACATGTGCTCTCCTGATCGTTGAAGCAGAGGCCTCAGATAGCCCGACATATTTTATCTTTCCTTCCTCAACCAGTTTCTTAACTTCACCCATCTAGTGGATAAAGAAAAAGAAGAATATATTATGCATCCATCAGTGAAAAATGCAGAATGTCAACCAAAATCATGCCAAAAGAAAGCATGAAAACTACCAGATTACTCACTAAATAAATTTTATAATCATCAAAAATAAACTAATTGGATAAGATAGCTAAAGAGACATTACACTGTAATGATGTTACACTTGACATTCATCATATCAGGTATTATAGTCCATATTTTGGTTACCAGCCATGAACTGCTTAAATAAATGGAAGAAGAGTGGATCACCATTATGAGAAGGGGATATTTTAACTACAATACTGAACTACCTAAGAAAATGAACATCCTAGATCCATACAAAGTCCTGAATACAAATTATACGGCAGCCAAAATCAAAAGGGACCTTGAGGCATGTTCTTCTGCGGACATTCAGCATAGTTAATGATCGATGTCAGGTGACATATAGTAGCAGATTAATGGGCAACTCTGTAGTGGTAGTAGCAGTTTCATAACTAAGGAGTAAACTGAGTAGTTACTATCGTCTTATGACATCTCTTGGCAGAGAACGATGTCATGACAATATGGTTAGGTAGGAAGCAAGAGCAAAGTTTATTTGAAGAAGAAAATTATTTTGTTGAAAAGGTGTTAGAGAACTATCTTTATACTTTTAAAACTTCATAACATGACTAATTAACCCTCTGTTCATTAACCTCTTTTAGAAGGTTGATCATCATAGGGCCACTAATCTCATCTATCTAGAATTGACATTTTGAGCTCTACTTTGTTGCACTACATCCAAAACCATAGCCTCCTCCAATTTGCATTCAACCATGTTGTTTATCTATAGAAGCCAAGTAGAAGGCCTTCTTTTCTCCGTGAACCTTTTAACTGTAGTTCTCTTAGAAGCTTCAAATTAGTAATATTTTATATTCTAATTATAATCATGTAGACTCAAATATACTAATTATTGGATTCTTAGTCCACAAATTGTTTAGGGAAAGAAAAGTGAGCCATGCCAATACTGCTACAAGTCCAATTTGATATTATCATTGGAAACATGTTAGTAAATTGTACTTTTGACTTGAAACAAATTGTTGTTCCTGCATTTCCAAATCTAGGGTGTAGAGGATACACTTATTGGTTGATGCTTATACATAGATGTGGTTATAATAGTAGACATATCTTGTAAGAGATTCTATAATATCTTTGGAATGACCTTCAGTTGAATTAATTAAAAAAGAGCACCAGAAATTCAAAGATATTTTTTTATCTCCAAATCTCCACCATGATGAAGCACAATATCTTCTTTCTTCTTATAAAAGATTTCAATGGATTTGGATCTAAGATAAATGGTTTCTACTTTCCAATATATCTTACTAGTAATGATGCAGAAAACTTGTTGTAGGATGTTGTTGAATAAGCTTAAACTGAGTCTTATACTATCAGGTTTATCATATTTGAACCAGTGGTGACTTCACTATGCTCTCTCTCTCTCTCTCTCTCTCTCTCTCTGCTTTTTGAAAGATATACACTGCTCCTTATAAGAAATGTAGAAAAACAAATAGTCAGAGATTTCACACTAAATATTTATAAGGTACATAGTCTTGTCACATTGAATGCATGAAATATTACTTCTTTTAATATAGTTAGAAATATAGCAGTACATATAACACGTTTCAAGCAAAATCCACAAAACTGAGGTGCTATTCAAGGCAATCATGTTAAAGAAATTTACTCAATTTAAAAAGTAAAACTTGCTATATCAACTAGAAAATGTATATAATTATATATGTTGCTTCTTTTATAATTTTTTGTCTAGAGTTAAGCAGGATGGGTTGGAAACATGAGCTTGACCCAACCTAAAATTTGGGTGGACTTGAAGCTTAGACTGACCTGACTGGCCTATGAACCAATCTTATCAGGTCTGATCCTACTTCTTTTTGGTTCAAGATGGAGCTCGTTTGGCCAGAACCCATCCTAAGTTGCACCCTTGAACTAACTAACAAATCACTGCTGAGATACGAGTATCTTTGCCTATCTTGCATGGGCATTTCAAGATGTGTGACATACCCATGTCTAATACTTGTAGACACTTGCACCCATGTCAAACACTTAGACCCTTTCCATGAACTCTTCAAGCACTTTTTAACATTATCTTCTAAAATAATTAAAATATTGCAACACATTTCTTCTCTTAGAACCTGATTAAAATATCAAAAATGTTTGTCACTTTAATTGTTTAGAGTAAAACTAGTACATTATTTTCGTTTAGTATTGTCTTTACACCATATTTTCATTTAAAATAGATCTAAAATTTATTTAAATATGTGCCGTGTCTGTGTCGTATTTTTCTTGGATTGTTGAGTGACAAGTCACACTTGCAGTGGACTCATCACTTGCACCCTTACCTGTGCAACTTAGATCTCTATCCATGTTCTTACAATTTGAGGTAAAGAGTATCCTATCCCCATTTCTTGTATCTATGATTTTATTATTATTTTTTGAACTGTAATTGTATTAAAAAGAAAAATCACCAGAAGTGCACAATACAACAAATCGAAGAAAACAAAAAGAAGGCACAACCCCGTACACCCAATCAAGGCAGGATTAAGAATTTCTTGCATCTATGATGGGATGAGAAACCAATAACTGAATGGATCTTTTTTGAGAGAACTAAGAAATAATTTTAAGAACTGCACACATAGAAATAAAAACCTAAACAGATGGAAATCAAACAGGTTTAGCAAGAAGCAAAAATGCTGAAAAAAGAAAAACAGAAAACCAATTTTAGCGACATTTACTATCAAGAAGCAATTTCTCCCCAACACCCTAGGTTTGCTAACTTGGATATCATAGGAGATGTATAATGTAAAGATGTTCTACTTTATGATAAAGTGATCTACAAAATATTATTAAATGCAAAAGTAAGGAAAATCTGAAAAAAACTTGGCTAAAGGTACTTAAATTTACTGGATTTTGAGTTGGGTTTTTTATAAACCATGTATGTGGGTTCAAAATAGATCTTCTACTGGATATTCTTGATGATACTGATTTCCTCCTTCTCTTGATTCTTTTTTTTTTTTTGAGCGAGGGTGGGTAATGTTACTCAGTAATGCAATCTTATGGTTGTGACATTTAATAGCTTCCAAATATGTTTTTTTGGAGGACACCAAAAAGTCTACTATTTTAGAAAGCCTATGTTTAGAAGACCTCAGGCTTAAAATATGACTATGAGTGCATCAATTACAAGAACTTCAACTGAGTTGGGTTTTCTAAAGAATTAAGAGTAAAAAGAAAGTGAAGATAAAGAAAATATGCACAAGTGATTTTGATGAACAAGGTATTAGAAAACAAATAAACCATGATGCAACAAACACACAAACAATCGCACAAAACACACGAGATTTATATTGTTTGGTAGTGTGCATACTTCACTATCTTCAAGAATAGAGTTACAATGCTCTCTTCCTCTCGGATCTCTCAGTACAAATGAATACCTGTAATCCTAAAACCCCTCAAAGATAAAATATAAGATATTACTAGGAACAAAATTATTAAAATACCATTATGTCCTAAAAAAAATTCGAGCCTAGCCTCCGCCCTTGAACACCCAGAAGGGAATGTTATGTCCCTTAAACCACCCAGGCTAAGGGATTGGGCCCTTGAGAACCCCCAATTGGGGTTAGATATCCAATATGGCCTGGATTGCCACATAATACAAGACATCAACACAACACAAGATACATTTAGCTTTGGTGTCAATCATTATTAATGTAGTCTTGGATTCATGGCATACGAAGTCTTATGATTTATGAATACGAGTACAAGTGTGAGAGTGCAACACCAGATTTCAACTTTACAAACCTAATAAAAAAAATACAAATGACTAGTAAAAAAAACGAAAACTAAAACTAATTAAAAGATGATATCACACAACTAAAACCAATCATCATAGTAATCACCAATGCCATCGTGTCATCTATCTTGGGTCCTTATATAAAAAGAAGTAAAACCTATATTACAAAAAGATGTACATTTTAAAATTTGTAGAGTTCATTCTTACTGTGAGTATGAGGTTATCAAGTAATGATTCTTTCAAATAGCATAGGAAATGTTTGACTACTGCCATTGATTTCAAAATAATAGAAAGCATGTTTAATGTAGTACTTACTCTCTAAGAAGTGAATTTCTCATTCAACAAAACAGGGTATAAACATATCCTAGAGTATATCCTCATGAAAACAAGTAATCCGAAATCCTTTCAAAAAGTAAAATGAAAATCTTACCTTATTGCATCTCTAATATTTCAGCCCCATTTTTAGGCCCAATGCAACAAAATCTTGCAAAAATAGTAAGAAAAAACTTAAATTCAACCCTAATGAGCTTCAAGTGTACACCCAGGAGAAATTTATACTCTCTGGAAATCATTTTCAATAACCTTTGCAGACATGATATCCTTGCCCCAACAGCACTAATTTTCGGAACAAATCATGGTGCCTACCCTAGATCACCCATTTCATTCATGCCATTCAAGTATAATTTTGATTGGACTTTTCTCATTGAAAAGAAAGCTAAATGGACTATGCAGTAGACAACTTCCAAGACGACAATAGAAATGCAAGGTGATCCAAGAAATTAAAATAGATTAATAGAGCTCAGTGCCTCACTTTCTCTTGGAGATAGTAAATGGCGTTCATTTCTCTACTATATGAATCTTTCAACTCTCCAAGTAGATGGGATAAGGCTTCAGTGCTAAAATAGAATCAATCCGAATTTCAACCAAGAAAGCATTGATCACCAAAACAAATAATTTTTTTAGGACGGCAGCCTAGCCCTTAAATTTATGGATTAATGATGTAATAAATAAGTTGGTACATGTGAGAGGTGTTTGAGGGTCCTACGAGGGTTCCACCTGAGCACACGTGTCCTCAAAAGACCACACCTGACAAATCCTAGTTGGAAATAAGTCAAATAGAGTATTGGTGGGTTTGTCGGTGCGATTGACCAACACTGCCGGTCCGACCGATGGTATCAGTGGAACCGAGGTTAATGTCGATGTGGACTGGATCCGAGGAAATGGAGACTATGTCGGTCCGACCGCCACTTTGGTCGGTGTGACCGACAGCAAGCAGTAATTTGTCCGTGCAACCGACAAAATTAAATGGTGCGACCGACGGAGAGCTGGGTTTTGGGGCTTTCCGCACGCTGCCAATGCGAACGACAGGACCCGTCGGTGCGACTGATGCGGAACTTAAGTTGGGGTATTTAAACCCCAACTCCCGCGATTTTAGCCCATTTCCCTTCCTTCTCCTCCTCAACTACTCGAGTTCACACCACTCCAGCTGATCCTTTGCCGTCTCCTTCCTCTTTTACTCTTTTTTCGCCCTTGCATGTGTAAGATTTAGAAAGACCTCATCCGGAGCTTCCTATTGCTCGGTTTTTCTTCCTCCCAAGGTAAGATTTCCATCCCTTCACATTTTATTTCCCTTTGTTTAGTAGGGTTTACGTGAGATTCCATTGGATTGAAGTTGGGAATTGTCATTGGGCCTTGATTTGGGGAAGATTGCTTGGGAATAATTTGGGGATTTCGAAAATGGGGTCTTGCATGGGGTGGAGTTGAGTTGAGAATGGATTTAGAAACCCATAGGGAGGTAAATGTTTGGGGAAAAAAGGGGTACATTGTTGATTTGAACTGGGTATTTAGAGAAATTTGGGGTTTCTCCTTGGGTTGAGTTTGGTTGACCGAAATTAGGGTCAAACCTTGGGTTTAATTGGGGAGTTTTCAAATTAAGAGTAAATTGGGCCTAATCAAAGAACTTATTGGTGTATATTATGTTCTTATGTGTGATTAGAGCCTTCTAACCCCGAACCCGGAGCCGAGCAACCCGAGAATCAACCCAAAGCTTCGTGAATCTTAAGGTGAGGAATGTTACACACCTTGTATGGATTATTGTATGATAACATGCAACTTAGAAGTTCATGATTCATTTATATATGAAATAATTGATATGTACCATGCTTGATGCTTGAAAATGTGTATTTCTAGTGAACTTCACCTTCCGTGATGAGTGGTACTACATAGAACATCATGTAATGATTAATAATGACACCTATGTATTAGACAACAGAAGGGACCTCTTACGTCAATTAGCGGAATTTCCCGTTTTACCAATGGAGGAAGATGAATTGGTTTGGACTGGGGATTCTTCGGGCAACTTCTCAGTCAAAGCTTTGGCTGATTTGGTTCTACATCGGGAATCTATTGTGGTACCAAAAACCAATTTTGCCTGGAAAGGTACTACCCTCGCCCTCCTTTAGGGTCCAAATTTTCGTTTGATGTGTTCTCTTAAAGGGAGAATTTTAATACGATCGGAATTCAAAAGGAGAGGTTTTTTCCAACCAGGAGGAGGTTCCCATTTGCCCAATTTGTGAGACAGTAGAAGAAGACATTGATCATTTGTTTTTAGGTTGCCCACTTGAGTGTTGCCTATAGAAGCACTTTACTAAGCTTTTTTAGGTGTCTTGGATTTTTTATCGAACTTGTGCTGAGTCTTTGGAATCGTGGTTTATTTCAAGGCTTACTCCAAGGTTGATACTTGCATGGAATACTCTCCCAGCATCTATCTTATGGACCATTTGGAAAGAAAGAAACTCAAAAGTCTTTGAAGGAAAAATAGTTGACATCAATGAGCTCATCCAAACAGTTAAGTGGAGGCTGTGTGTTTGGCTTCTTTCGAACATAGAATTTAGTCAACTTAAACTTACGGATCTCATCTTTTCTTGGGATGAATGTATGGACGGTTTTAAAAGAAAGAGGAAGCCCAAAGATAAATGGATTCCTCCACATCAGAATGTTTTGAAGTTTAATGTTGACGGAGCAGCAATTGGGAAGCCTGAGCCGGCGGGGATTGGTGGGGTGCTTAGAAATCATGAGGGTACCACGTCTATTGTATTCACTAAGTCTGTGGGAACTATAGACTCCAATGAGGCAGAAATTTTTAGCATTAGGAGAGCTTTGCACACCTGGAAGTCGTATGGTCAAAGAAAACTCATTATTGAGAAGGATTCGGCAAATGCAATTAAGTTGGCAAAGGGTCAAAGAAGACCATTCTAGAAATTGATCACTGTGATTAAGGAGATTAGGTTGCTAGCTGGGGGGATGGAGGTTTCCTTCACCAAGATCGGTAGGGCAATGAATGGTGTGGCAGATTATTTTGCTAAGCTTGGAGTTATAGACCCTTTTTCAGGAGTTTTCCTTCTTTCGGATTAGAGGAGTTTTCTTATGTTCTCATTGTATTTTCTGTTTTTTCTCTTTTATTTGGGTCTAATCCTGTTAGACCTTCTTCTCTTGTACTTGTTCTCTTCCTTTTAATATATTTCTCTTTGTTAATGCTTAAAAAGATGACACCTAAAAATGGTTAAGGTGTTACCCATGTTCATGAAGATTGGGTTTGGACCACATATGATGGGAGTAGTGGGGCCCAGGGAATGAGCCACCGTGAGATGGGCTCGTATTGAGTTGAATTGCAAGGAATGCACGGTAGATGCATATGTAAGCCCAATTGGACATCCTGAGCCTAAGATGTGGCCCACATCCCTAGGCCAACCTAGGCATGACCTTGAGATGATTGTATGAAAATTGTACAGAATATGCTATGTATGCTACCCTCTGTTGATGTTATGGTAATTGTGTTGTTATATCCCCCTTGGTATTGAGATTAGCATCCCTGGTATCATGCTCACTCATGTTGGACCTAGAATAGGTTAACTAGGGTGTGAGTAGGAGGATGTGTAGAGGGGCATTGGACTTTAATAACACTAGGGTGGGTGCATGTCTGAGTAGAGAGGACATGATTGTTGTACCTTCCCCCTTGGACCCACTAGTGTGAATGACCAACTCCTTGAAGGAGGTTGGAGTGACAATAAAGCCTTATGGGCTTCAATGGAACCCTATGGGAACGGTGGCCTTTAACTACGGTGATACGGTCTTGTAGATATCGTAGAGGAGTACGTCTCTCACATGTTATGAGGTAGAGGTGACGTCTCTCACAGGTTTGTTAGCACACTAGGTGTACAAGATACGCAAGGCTAGGTACTCTCATGCACCTTTGGTGTTGTGCTACTCAGGATCAAGGATGTACACCCTGATGTGGTGAAGGGCACGCCGGGTGAGGTGTGTTGTGCACGCTAGGCCTGAGTCACCCGCTCAATAAAATATAGATCCTAAGTCTTGTCGGGAGTAGTGACAGATTAATTGGATATTGGTTGCCACGTTCCATAGCGACATATGTGTATGGGTTAGAATCCCAATATTATGAGTTGATAGCACGACATATTTGCATAGCATGATTTATATTCCATTCATACATTTCCATGTGGGTGCGTGAGTGTGTAGCATGCATATATTTCCTCACTGGGCTAGCATGTTCTCATCCTTGCAATTTCAGGTAATATTGCACCGATCGGGTCCAAGGGACCACGGGGACGAGCTTGGACTGCACACGGAAGATTACCACGCACCTATTGTTGGATGATATTATATTTTTATATTTTGTTAAACATGGTTATGAATTGAGTGATATAATTTAAACCATGTATGATTCCATCTTAAATGTGTAGACCGTATTTATATTTTGGGATTTCAATCTATGTTGGTTTATGAAAGAATGGATTGTATGGACATGTGTTTATGTGGAGACCATGATTGGTCCAACTGTCCTACTTTTACGGGAGACACTGCCGAAATTTCGGTAGGGGCCCTAAATCCCTAAGTAGGTCTATGGTCCTTGTGTTGATTGTAGAACTTGTCAAAAAAAATTGTATCCCTGTCACGTGCTCATTTGGGTCAGGTAGGGGTCCAAAAAACGGTGGACCCGAGATCTCGGCCGAGATGCCGAGATCTCGGGTCCACTGTTTTTTGGCCAATATCTCGTTGACAGGCGATATTTTCTCTCTCTCTCTCTCTCTTTTTACAAATCTCGGCCTTATCGGCTGATATCGGCGAGATCTCAGTCATATCGGCCGAGACCTCGCCCGTACGGCCGAGATATCTCGGGCATAAAAAATCCGAGATATCTCGGCCGATACGAGAGTTCTCCGCTGTTTTTTTTACCCCTGGGGTCGGGGTGTGACAACTTCTAACATAATTTCTTAAATAGAATCAAGCTCAATTGTGCTACCGCAAGGCTGGGCAGTTCATGGATCAATCAAAGAAACCAATACGAGCATATAGAAGACTAGAAAATGGAAAAAAGTAATCCAATTACACACCGTTATCTCGATCGGTACCCTTTTGTCAATTCGATGTTGATAATAGAGGTCAATGCAATCGATGTCAAGACGCTTCAAGCTGGCCTGACAGGCAGCCCTGACATAGGCAGGATCCCCGCATATCTCTCTCTTCCCCTCTTCCAATCTGATACCAAACTTGGTAGCCAATTCCACCCCGTTTCTTATTCCCTTCAGAGCCTACAAAATCAAAATTAGGGAAAAAGAAAAAGAAATTCAACATAAAAGACATGAATTGTGATAAAGAGAAGAAACACGAAAGAAGAAAACAGAGAAAATGGGAAATCCAACCTTTCCAAGGAGAACTTCATTGGTGAAAGGGCCATAGACGTCAGATGTATCGAGGAAGGTGACTCCTTTGTGGACGGCGTGGTGGATTAACTCAATCATGTCTGGCTCTGGTTTTGGAGTGCCATACAAAGCAGACATCCCCATGCAACCAAGGCCCTGCTGGGACACTTCCAAACCCTGAGATCCAAGCTTCATCCTTCCAACACCAGCCATATCCATATCCTTCTGCCTTCTGCCTTCTGCCTTCTGCCTTCTGCCTTCTCTTCCTTCCTTCTCTCTTCACTTCATCTGTTCTTCAACCAACGGCATGAAATATAAACTAATTTGTATTTGCAAATGAGTCCCTCACGTTGCGTGTAATGGTCAAGAAGGCCCTGTACTTATCATTCAAAATTCCAAATGTTGAATATTTATGGCTTGCTGTACCGACGTCAGTGTAATAAAGTAAAAATGAGTGTCATAGCAATAAGTGCCATTAGGGTGAAACTTGGATCGGATTTTGACTTGACCCGTATTATTCGATCCTAAAAATTAATTTGGTTGAATTTTCTACTTTATAAATTAGGATTGGGTTGGACTGAAGAAAAAAATTTGAATTTAATTTAGGTCGATTTTAATCAAATTTTTTTAAAATTGATCTAATCTGACCTGAATTGACCCGACCTCACTCATTTAAAAAAATTAATATAGCAGTCAAGTTGAGTCGAATCATCAATTTGGATTGAATTGGGTTGAGTAAATCAGATTGACTGACTTTGGTCAAATTCAATAATTTTTTATATGACTTGAATTTAGTAAAACTCAACCCAATATGCCTGAATCACAACCCTATGTGGCATCATTGTAGACTTGTAGTGCCAATGTACGGAATAAAGTGAACTAAAATCATTCAAATTATTTATAAAATTACTCAAACCTATTCTAAATTCGGAGCTAAGACAAAAATTGAGATTAATATTTTTCTGAAAGTTAGAAATTTCATGACATCATTTCTCAATCTTTATACCATGTGTCACAAATTAAAAATGAAGTAGAGGCTAAATAATTTCAAAGATTGAAAGAATTTATTTCACATATTTAAGTAGGTGGGTCTTACAATAATGCTGCAAAATTATTTTAAATATGCTACATGGACATTTAAGAGAGCACATTTAGATAGAGCTAATTTCCTCAAATGAAGTGCAATTTCTTAAAAAAAAAAAAGAAAAAGATAAAGCAAGCTTAGGTCTTTATTCACCGAATGGGAGAGATATTGCCTTTAACATTTGAGAGTATAATTTTTTTTTCAATTTATTTTCACAGGTCATTATAAGAAAAGAGATGAAAAAGAATAATTTTTCTTTATTTATATTAAAATTTGAAGATAACATATTAATGGCTCATTTATTTTTAGTCTATTTGATATATTTTGCATAAGTACTTCATTTTTAAGATTAAAATATTTAAAAGTAAATACTCAACTATTTAATAAATTTTCAGCCGTTCAAACTTGAAGATCAGAATTCGAGCTTAAAGTTTTCACTAAAGTTTTATTAATATTTTAAAAATCTCATTTGAACAATTTTTCACTATTTTCATATAATACAACTCAGACATTCAAAGTTTCAAACAGCTTGTTAGTATTTTTCAGAAAAATACTTTTTTTATAGTGATTTATTCTATGTCTATTTTCCTAGACTTGTAGGATTACATGTAGTACATTTTGATTTGCTCATGCCACATAACCTCTTAAAGTAATTAAGTCTTTTAACATTGGCTTTTGTGGGAACCATTAGAATGATTGTAATGACTTGATCTGTGATTTCAGATTTAATTGTACAACTTTAAAAGTCTTAAATACCACGTACTTTGTTTCATGTTGAAAAATTAAAATTTTCTTTTAGAGTTTTATTTGAATTACTCAAAAACATTTTTTTCCATTAAGAGATTTTTCATTTCTGCAGTAAAATCTCTATCAATTAGATGAACAATTAAAATCTTTTATCATTTATTCTCCTATTAAACATGTTCATATAGTGACAAGCAAAGGTGAAAATATCGGTCGATAATACATCTTGGGTACACAATAAATCTCAGGAATATAGGCCGATATCTCGGCCTAGATATTGGCCGATATGCTTAATAATCGGCAGAAGTGATATTTTGATTTTTTTCAAAATTTAAAAAATATACTCTAAATAGGCAATTATGTTTTCAAACCGTTTTCTCATTTTTTTGCATGTGTTTAACCTTGGAATCAACCACATTTTTTAGTTCCAACAAACATGCAAAAAATTAAATGCACATTTTCTATATAACATGCATAATGCATTAATCATTGCTAGTTTTTCGCTTTTTAATGTAAAATAATTAATGCTAGTTTTTCGTTTTTTAATGAAACTAATTAATGCTACTTTTAATTAAGGCTAATTTTTCATTTTTAATGAAAAATTTATTAATGCTAGCTTTTCGTTTTTCAAAATGAAAATTAATGGTGACTTAATTTATGGTGATTTTTCGTTTTTTAATAGAAAATTAATTGGGACTTTTCGTTTTTTATGAAAAAGCAATGATAATTTTTTTTAAACAATAGAAAAGCAATAGTGCATTTTAAAAATCGATGGAAACTCTTTTTTTATAGAAATAATTAATTGTGACTTTTCATTTTTTTTTTAAATCAAGAAGATAAATTTTTTATAATTTTTTAGAAATATTTGAAATTCTCGTGTTATTAATTTAAAAATAATATTTGATCATCTAAACGACCGATATTTAATGAAAAAATTATATATTTATGAAACTCATAATTTTCTTAATTTCTTATAAATTTTTGAAATTTTTAAAAAAATAAAAATATCAATTAAAAAGAGAAAAATATCGACGGATTTATCTGCGAATATCTGTTAGACCCGAGATTTTCACCCCGGTTGACAATGCCTCCCCGGATCTTGCAAGTGTCAGGGCATTTTGCAAAAGAGGGAAGGACGTTTTTGCAATTATCCTAAATGATGGGACTTATTTACAAATTAATCTAAAATAAAGGAACAGCTTTTATAATAACGTGAGCACCTATGTACGTTGGCTATTTAACGTGAGCACTTATGTACGTTGGCCATTGAACCAATCGAATCACTGCAAATTTCACGTCCGACTTGAAAAGAGCACCCTCATTTGTTTGGCCACTAGTAAATTATTCTAATTTATTTATTTTTAATATTAAAGTAAATTTCCCTCGTACATTTTAAACTACAACATTTTTCATGTTGTCAAACATTTATTAAGGTAAAAGAGTCAATTAAATGACTCTTTTAAAAATTCAATCAGCAAAAAATATATTGATACATTTAGATGTATAAAAAAATTCAATATAAAATATAATAGTCTTAATTTTTATTACCAGTAAAATAATTTTACTTTAGTGGTGAATACCAATTTGATAGATTTTAAAGGTTGAGATCTAATAATTAATAGAAAATAAAGATATATTCAAATTATCATAGTTAGTCTATTATAAATTATCCTTTGCCCTAGGTAACAAATTATGTCGATCAAATCATCGTAGATTTTAGGAACTCACCACATATTGGCCGCAACGAACCTTGTTAATGCCACTGTACATAGTATCGGCCGATAGGCATTAAATTTGACCAACACATTTCAGCTTAAATTCGACCAATACAGCCTTAAATTTGATCGTTGCCATTTAATCGTAAAAGTTGGACAAAATTTTTTACCTTTAAACTCAAGGTCATCTTCCACCATTTTTTGCTCCTTGAAGTTTTTCAAGCCCTATGTCATTCCCTTCTTCTCACACTTTCATTCAAAATTTTACATGAACATGTACTTTTTTTTTAAAATCGAATCTCATTGTTAAGAAATATATGATTTATGTTTATTGTAATAGTGTCATCTTTCTTAATGTTTATTTAATGTAAAAAATGTTAATGTAGTGATACATTTTGATTTTTCATTAATTTTTGACAAGATACGTGATTAAATTCAGTCGTTGCCATTTAACGGTTAAAAATGAGCATTTGTTTTTCCTTTAAACTCGAGACCAACTTCCACCATTTTTTGCTATTAGAAGCTTTTCAAACCCTCTCCTCTCTCATTCCCTTCTTCTCACAATCTCATTCAAAAATTTCCATGAACATGTACTTTTTTCTTAAACCAAATTTCATTATTATGAAATATATGCTTTATGTTTATTGTAAGTGTCAATTTTTCTTAATGTTTATTTAATGTAAAATATGTTAAAGAAGTGATAAAATTTGATTTTTTTATTAATTTTTTACAAATATTTGAAATTATTGATTTTGTATGATTTCAAAAATTATTTCAATATCTAAAACTGTGTTCTAATGATACAATTACATATTCTTGAAACTTAGAATTTTCTACATTTTTGTTATAATTTTATAATTTTTTGTGAATTTAAAAAAAAAAAAAATCAAAGAAGAGAGAATGCATAGTGGCCACTTCATATTGATACGCACCGATTCGGTGTAACTGCCGTAACAAACGAAGACATTCCAATACACACTTTTAACGCCAGGCCGTAATATACATGTATAGTAACTTGCAACTAAATTTCTTTAGTAGTTTTCTATGTAAGTATGTAGTCTTTGGATTTTAATTTTGTATGCATGTCTTTTTAATTTTATTATATTAGTAATCATTTACTTACTAATAAAAATAGTTTAATAATAGTGAATGAGCTAAATGCATTTTCTTAAAAGCCGCTCCAATAAATACTCCATCGTTTATAACGGTGGGTTGTACCAATGATGCTTACAAACATGCAGAATTAAAATGTTTTAATTTCCTAATTAGTGTAGAATGATTGTTTCCATGAACATGTACTTTTTTCGTAAATCAAATTTCATTATTATGAAAAGGCAAGCCATATAGACACCCTCATTTTCTGTTAGCAGACACAACATTTTATTTTTAGAGTGAAATTACCATTTTGCCCTTCTACCTTTTTGTGTTTTTTTTATCGAACGAACAGACAGTTCATTTTTCCTTTTTTTGATCGATCTTATATAAATATACAATCGTTCGATTGAATAGATAGTTCATTTTACCTTTGTCCGATCGATCTTATACGTATAAACAATCGACGAATTGAACAGACAATTATTTTATGTTCGTCTGATGGACCTTATACTTATAAACAATCGACCAATTGATCCTTTGAGATCGTCCGATCGATCTTCACTAAGAGGTCAACTGTAAAGGGTTTGTCGAAGAATGTTGGAGTAAATATGATTGTAATAAACAATGTGGAAATCATGTGGGTCAACCATGCAAGAGCTCATTCACATTGCTTATGTCACTAACTGTATGCTTCTCTTGTTTACAGTCGTGGTTCCGTGCTCAGCTAATGTTAAGGTAAATAATTGAGAATCATGTAAACCTAGATCCACAACAGCACTAGTGTGTACCATCCACCTGGACAACTCGTCTTTCCTTTTCCAAGTCCAATTTTTCAAAATTTCACTTTTGATTGATTTTCTTGTCATGGTACACACAAGATGTATTGAGAGTGCTAGATATAATTCTTAGGCAAATATATTCTAAGAATAGTATGCTCGTATGTTGAGCCCAATTTTTCAAAACATCCACCTTTCCTTGATTTTCTTGTCATGGTACACACATGATGTATTGAGAGTGCTACATATAATTCTTAGGCAAATATACCCTAAGAATAGTATGCTTATGTTGAGCCCAAATTTTCAAAACATCCACCTTTCCTTGATTTTTTTGCCATGGTACACACAAGATGCATTGAGAGTGTTAGATATAATTTTTAGGCAAATATACTCTAAGAATAGTATGCTCCTATGTTGAGCCCAATTTTTCAAAACATCCACATTTGCTTGATTTTCTTGTCATGTTACACACAAGATACATTGAGAATGCTAGATATAATTCTTAAGCAAATACACCCTAAGAATAGTATCCTCCTTTGTTGAGCCCAATTTTTCAAAACATCCACTTTTGCTTGATTTGCTTGTCATCGAACACACGAGATGGCCTTGAGAGTGCTAGATATAATTCTTAGGAAAATATACCCTAAGAATGGCATGCTCCTATGTTAAGCCCAATTTTTCAAAACATCCACTTTTGCTTGATTTTCATGTCATCGAACACACAGGATGGCCTTGAAAGTGCTCGATCTTATACTTATAAACAATCGACCGATTGATCACTTGTGATCATTCAATTGATCCTTTACAATCGACCTCGTAGTGAAGATCAATCGGACGATCACAGAGGATCAATCGGTTGATTGTTTATACGTATAAGATTGATCGAACAAAGGTAAAATGAACTATTTGTTTAATCAAACGATTGTATATTCGTATAAGATCGATCAAACGAAGGAAAAATGAACTGTCTGTTCGTTCGGTTGAAAAAACACGGAAAGACTGAAGGACAAAATGGTAGTTTCATCCCTAAAAACGAAATGCGATGTTTGCTTGCAGAAAATGGGGGTGTCTATATGGCTGGCCTTATGAAAAAAATGCTTTATGTTTATTGTAATAGTGCAATTTTTCTTAATGTTTATTTAATGTAAAAAATATTAAAGTAGTGATAAAATTTGATTTTTCATTAATTTTTTAGAAATATGTTAAATTATCAATTCTATATGATTCCAAAAATTATTTCAATATCTAACTGATTGTGTCCTAATGCTACAATTACATATTCATGAAGCTTAGAATTTTCTACACTATATAATTTTGTGAATTAAAAAAAAAAATCAGATGAGAGAGAATACATAGAGGCCACTACATATCGGTAGCGCACGGATAACGAATGATACGCATTCTAATACACATTTTTAACGCCAGGCCCTAATATACATTATAGTAACTTGCAACTAAAAAATTTAGTAGTTTTCTATGTAGTCTTTGGATTTTAATTTTGTATGCATGTCTTTTTAATTTTATTATATTACTAATCATTTATATACTAATAAAAATAGTTTGATAATAGTGAATGAGCTAAATGCATTTTCTTAAAAGCTACTCCAATAAATACTCCATCGTTTATAATAGTGGATTGTACCAATGATGCTATGCCTTTACAAATATTACAAACGTGTCATCAGGCTCGGCCCTGTCCATAGGCAAAATAGGCGGTCGCTTAGGGCCCCAAGATAGGCAGGGCCCCGAGTCCATTAAACTCCTCTAAGAGCCCATGATCAAAAGGGCCCAAATCCACCGCACTCTCCGCACGCGTGCACCCGCACGCCGCGCGCACCCACACGCTGTGCGCACCCACATGCCGCGCAAGAAAAGAAAGCGGAACGCGTTTCGCACTTCCGCGTCCCGTGTACGCGTCCAGCGCAAGCGTCCTGCTGCCGCGCTAGCGTCCTGCAGTCTCGCCTGCGTACGAGTCCCGCGACCGCGCCTGTCCTGTGTCCCGCGCTGACGCACGAAGACATTAGGTAGCTGAAATCGCAGCTGTAAATAAACAGGGTTCTGGACCCACCAAGCAGCCCAGAAGCATGACATTCCCTCCGCAAGGGTACCAATCACCGCACTCGCCCCGGCGGCTCGATGATTTCCTTAGGTATTCTCCAGAACTGCCGCTTCTTTTTTTTCCCTCATTTTTGGTTTCGGCAATCACCATGAGCAGCATTTAGTACAACCCAAAAAGTTATTGGGCCCACCTGGGGTTTGCCAACTGCAAGCCATTGGGTAAGGATTGGAAGGTATTCACATAGGTAGTGATTCTAAGCTACTGTTTGAATAATCCAACTTTAATAGTATTTAGAGGACCATGGATCCTACAATGAATTCAATTCATGATTTTCATTTTGTAATGTGGGAGGATTCTCCATTTTATAACAAAACGTTTTTTTTTAATTATATTTTCTACTTTAGAACATATCTTAACTCATATATCTTTTTCTATCATTTCAATTATCATTATAATTCATTTGCTGAACTTATTAGTCCATGATACTGTAAGACTGTGCAAATTCAAACTTGC
Organism: Chimonanthus salicifolius; assembly: GCA_013350335.1. NCBI lineage: Eukaryota > Viridiplantae > Streptophyta > Magnoliopsida > Laurales > Calycanthaceae > Chimonanthus > Chimonanthus salicifolius. Next base: position 5,500,075 of record CM023532.1, read on the forward strand.
AAGCTAGTTCAATAAGTGTTGTCACGCCCCGACCCGAAGGGTGGGCCCGGAACGCGACTGTTTTTTTTTTGAAAGATAAGGAAACTAAACCACAAGCATTCTTACTAGGCCGAATCAACAGTTAGGCCCAGCGGTTACACATTATCCCATCATGTGGACTCAAACATGTACTATATGCTTCCCCCATAAAATAGATATAAACATATCAATAACATCCACTCATAATATGATCAAACAGAAACCAACATTGATTAATCATTCATTGTCACAACAAAAGGACTACAGCAACGTCGTAGTCTCGATATAATAATGATTTTAAAGAGTTAAGTACACAACCGGTACTTTACAAAACAGGGTTCCAAGAATCAGAAAGCACAAATAAGGGTATTCCCCCTTCAGGGGAATCCCAAACCAACATCGCCGCTTAACCATCTTAAGCCTGAAAGAGAGGGTCCTCCTCCTCGAGTTCAACGCCTGAAAGGTAAGTGGTGTGAGCTAACTAGCCCAGTGAAGGAAATATAACAATGCACATTAAGTAAATAATAAAACAGGTTAACAACAGTTTAATATCACATGCTTGATAACAATAAGCATAATCTCAAATAATATAACAACATCATTTAAACCACTGTCATTATCCACCGTAAAGTCTGCCGACTACACTGAGACCAGTATTAAGTCCCGACACGGTCAAAATACATCCTTACAAGTACATCTCCGGCTCTAACTTAGCCGATACTGACACCCTCAAATCAGCAACTGACGACAGCATGGTCCGCCCATGGTCCAGTAGACATAAACCATCTCTCATATGGCCGATATTGGTTCAATAGCCCAGGTACGTGGAAGCAGTCTTTCATACTCATACGATCAACATCGTAATATCACAATCAACATCAGCACTCTTACCATAGTGCATTGTGTATGGGCACATGGGTGGGTTCATCAAAACTGAAACCACTCATTGCTCAATAAAAACCTGTTTACAAAATCTGCAGAGTTAAGTTCCCTCACCGTTCTGTGTGGTTTACGCGGTCTCTGTTCAAACAACACACAAGTGCACAATCAATATACATAACAGATACGTACACATATGTAGTATTTGGAAATCACACGTTTTCCTACAAAATATCCGAGGTATATGGAATTGAGTCTCCTACTGGGTTTCTATCCTTTTTAAATTATCATAATCCACAATATAATAATAAATAAAAAGGGGCTCAGTCCAAACTCATATTGTCTTCTGAGCATTGACCAGATTGACTTATTGAGTTAGGTCTAGATCTTCGGGCCACTTCTCGGTTGTCTTCTGGATAGGACCAGATCTGACATTTTGAGTAGGTCTCGAGGTTACCTAGTGCCCGACTATATAGCGTCGGCCTGAAAGTGAATCACTTAGTGCCCGACCAATAGGGTCGGCCTGAAAGCGGACACAATAGTATTTATACTATAAATAATAAGAGAAAAGATGGTTAGTACACTTTTAATTAATAAGGGAGTATAAATCATCACATCACATAATCTAACAAAATAATAATAAATTTTTTTTGGAATAAAATAATAATATTTATTTATTTAATTATTTATTCATTTTTTTTCAAAGGGAACCAACATTTCAAATTATAAGCAACTATAATATCAAATAAAAATATTTTTTTTGAATAAAATAATAATATTTATTTATTTAATTATTTATTCATTTTTTTTTCAAAGGGAACCAACATTTCAAATCATAAGCAACTACAATCTCAAATAAAAATATTTTTTTTCCCCTTTTTTTTTTTTCTTCTTCTTCCCCGTTCACTGTCTGCAACAGACAGTGAACGGCCGTGAACAGTAAAATCGAAAATGGGAAATTGGGGATTTTCTGGACTTGGTTTTTACATCTGACCGGTCCGATGGATTCCTCCGGGAGTCCTCTTTCCATAGGAAGAGGTTTGGAGCTTTGAAACTCAGTAAGCCGTCCGATCTTAACACCGGAAGCTCACCGATACGAGGAACCCTAGAATTTTTCCTAAATTTTGAAATCGTTTTTCTCACTGAACACAGAGCCAAATTCAAAAAAAAATTATTCAAAACCGATCGAAATTAAAAGAGGAATGCAGTGGTTACCTTAGATTGAATTTCTGGGCTGAAATCTGGATTTTTTTTGAAAATCTCCTCTAAGTTACTATTACAAAAAGAGGGTCGGCCGGTGGTGAGAACAGAGACGAGACCAAGAGAAGAGAAGAAAATCGGTGGGAGTTAAAACCGATTGAAGGAGGCCGGTTTAATAGATTTTTGGCCGGGAAATCCGGTGCACGCGCAATGAGATGGGACGACGGTGAATCGCTGGAAAATCGGGCAGCAGCAGTGCATGCGCCTGGTGGCTGAGACACTGCTACAGTAACTGCAAGTTATTTTTTTTTTTCAGATCATCCCTCCCATTTTCTATTTTTGCAAAAAGGGCCCCATTTTGTCAAAAACTTGATTTTTAACTAAAAAAATAATTTCAAAAGCTCAAAAATTTAATCCAACCTTACAGATAGGTTGGGTTTTAAAAATCTTAATTACCATAAAAATTTTAGAATTTAACTCTTATTAAAAACCATTTATTTAAATAAAAACCATAAATTTGCACTATTTACTTAAATAAAGAATTGTTAAAATAAACAACTTAGAAACATCATTTTGAGATGAAATGAAATAACTAGACCATTTTTAAAATGGTCTACCATAAAATACTAATTTCAAATTTTATTTCATTTTCAAAACCCTTTAAAATAATTAATACTCCCTTTCGGGGTTTTGACGGGCGGAATTTAAATACCATTTTCTGAAAATAAATTCATTTTAAAATTAGAAATACAAATCCTTTATTTAGGAGAACATTATTTACCAATAATATACACATATCAACAATATTTATAAAAATATACACAACAAGTGGTAAATTACCAAAATGCGCCTCCAGCTCGACGAGCTGAATCACTGAGTTTTCGGGCTCAGATCGGGCCAAACCTGGGCTTTCCACGAAGCCCTAACCAAAATCTCCGAGATTAACCGGTTAAACAGGAATTAACGAGCTCAAGCACGCCTAATCTTGGGCAGGGTATTACATCCTACCCCCTCTAAAAGAAAATTTCGTCCCGAAATTTAGAACAAACTCTACCTTCTTGGCCTGTGAACAAGCCAGGTTACAGCTTCTGTATCATCGATTTAGGTTCCCACGTCTCATATTGCACGTCGCGATGTTGCCACAGCACTCGCACTAGAGGTATAAACTTTCTCCTGAGCTCTTGAGTCTGACGCTATAGAATCTTGACTGGTGCTTCTTCAAAAGTTAGGTCGTCTGAGACTTCGATCTCTTCAAAACTGATTACATGCGACGGGTTAGGCTCGTACTTTCTTAACATAGACACGTGGAACGTATTATGTACTCTCTCCAAAGCCTGAGGAAGATCTAACTGATAGGCCACTTCACTTATCCTCTTCAAGATCTCAAAGGGTCCAATATATTGAGGTGATAGTTTCCTTTGCGCCCGAACCGCTACACTCCATGACGTGGTGCCACACGTAAGAAAACTCGGTCGCCAACTGCAAACTCCAAAGGTCGTCGCCTTTTGTCAGCATAACTCTTTTGTCTGCTCTAGGCTGTCTTGAGACGCTGTCTGATCACTTCAACTTGCTCTGACGTCTCATGCACTAGGTCAGGTCCTAGCAGCGCTTTGTCTCCTACCTCTGTCCAACAAAGAGGTGACCTGCAAGGTCTGCCATACAGAGCCTCGTAGGGTGCCATCTGCACACTGGAGTGATAACTGTTGTTGTAAACGAACTCGATCAAAGGCAAGTGATCTTCCCAACTTCCCTGCATATCCATCACACAAGCTCTTAGCATATCCTATAAGGTTTGAATGGTTCTCTCTGACTGACCATCCGTCTGAGGGTGAAAAGCAGTGCTGAAGCACAGCTTAGTCCCTAATTCTTCTTGTAATCCTTGCCAAAACCTTGACACGAACCTCGGGTCTCTATCAGATACAATGGATACAGGTACTCCATGCAATCTGACTATCTCCTTCAAATACAATCTGCTTAGAGTAGCCAAGGAATCTGTCTTTTTGATTGGTAGAAAGTGAGCTAACTTCGTCAATCGATCGACTACTACCCAAATAGCGTCGTTCTTCTTAGGAGACTTAGGAAAACCAGTTACAAAATCCATCATGATATGCTCCCACTTCCATTCAGCCACTTCCAAAGGTTGCATCTTTCCGCCAGGTCGTTGATGTTCCGCCTTCACTTGTTGACAAGTTAGGCACTTGGACACAAAATCTGCTACCTTGCGCTTCATACCTTTCCACCAGAAAAGTCGCCGCAAGTCACGATACATCTTCGTTTCACCAGGATACACCGCAAAGCGAGATCGATGAAAGTGATCAAGCACCTTTCTCCTGCACTCGTCCGATTTTGGTACAAACAGTCTGTCATTGAAAGTAAGTGCTCTAAAGTCTCTCCTCCTGAAAACTAAGTTGCCAACTCCTTCGCTTCTGGATCACTCTGTTATCCTTTCAACACCAATCCAACTACCTCGGGTTGCAGAACCACACTATGGATTCTTGCTGACCTGCTTCCTTCGATCAGCTCCAGATCGTACTCGGACAGAACTTCGAGCATCTTTCACTATAAGGATGCCATCCTCGCCACGTCGCTGTGAGACTTCCGGCTCAAGGCGTCGGCCACCACGTTGGATTTCCCTGGGTGATAAGAGAGACTGAAGTCATAATCTCCCAGGTACTCCATCCACCTACGCTGCCTCATATTCAAGTCTTTCTGAGTGAAGATATACTTGAGACTATGGTGATCAGAAAATACATTGAACTTCTCACCATAGAAGTAATGTCTCCACAACTTTAACGAGAATACAACAGCTGCCAACTCCAAATCATGAGTCGGGTAGTTCTGCTCATGTCCCTTCAATTGCCTGGAAATATAAGCTACTACCTTCCCCTCTTGCATCAACACACAACCCAAACCAAACTTGGACGCGTCGCAATAAACATCGTAACCTCGTCCTTGCTCGGGTATCACCAATACTGGAGACGTCGTCAACTTCTCCTTCAGCTCTTGGAATGCTTTCTCACAAGCTTCGCTGCACTCGAACTTGACGTTCTTCCTCGTCAGGCGAGTCATCGCTACCGCGATCTGAGAGAAGTGCGGGATAAACTTTCGGTAATATCCTGCTAATCCTACAAAGCTCCGAATCTCGAACACGCTCTTGGGACTCTCCCAAGTCTTCACGGTCTCTACCTTTGCTGGATCTACCGAGATTCCTTCTGGAGACACCACATGTCCCAGAAACTGCACTTGAGTCAACCAAAACTCACATTTGCTCAGCTTAGCAAACAGCTGATGCTCCCGAAGAGTCTGAAGAACAATCCGTAGATGACACTCATGCTCCTCCTCTAACGATGAAAAGATCAAGATATTGTCGATGAAGACTATCACAAACTCTCGCAGATACGGTCGAAACACGCGATTCATCAAGTCCATGAACATGCCTGGCGCGTTCGTCAAACCGAAGGGCATCACAACAAACTCGTACAAACCATACTACGTCCGAAAAGTAGTCTTTGGAATGTCTTCCTCTCGAATCCGCAACTGATGGTAACCCGACCTCAAATCGATTTTCGAAAAACACTTCGATCCCCTCAAAAGATCAAAGAGATTGTCTATTCTAGGCAACAGATACTTATTCTTAATAGTTACCTGGTTAAGCCGCCGGTAATCTATACACATCCTCATCGATCCATCCTTCTTCTTCACAAAGAGAGCAGGTGCGCCCCACGGCGAGTTGCTCTGACGGATAAAACCAAGATTAAGAAGCTCATCTACCTGCGTAGCTAGCTCTCTCTGCTCTGCCGGCGCCATCCGATAAGGTGCCATGGAAATTGGAGATGTTCCTGGCTGTAGGTCTATAACAAACTCTATCTCTCAGCGTGGAGGTAGCCCAGCCAACTGGTGTCACGCCCCGAACCAAAGGGTGGGCCCGGAACGCGATTGATTTTTTTTTTTTTTTTGATAAGTAAACTAAACCACAAGCATACGCAATCTAATTGGGCCGGATCAACAGTTGGGCCCAAGGGTCACATATTATCCCATCATGTGGACTCAAACATGTACCATATACCTACCCATAAAATAGACATTAACAACATCATAATATCATCAAACAACACCATCCATTGATTCATCATTCAAAATCATGCCACAAGAGTAACTACGAAAGCATAACAGTTTAATACATCACATTGAAATAAATTAAGTACCACACCCGGTACTTAATAAAAGCAAATGGTTCCAAGAACCCACAAGAAAAGATAAGGGCATTCCCCTCAGGGGGAATCCCGAAACACCGCTTCAGCTTATCCATCCTAAGCCTGATAAAGAGGGTCCTCCTCCTCGGGTTCAACGCCTAAAAGGTGAGTGGTGTGAGCTAACTGCCCAGTGAAGGAAACATAACAATGCACATTAAGTAAATATAAAACAGGTTACTAACAGTTCAATAATATCACATGCTTGATAACAATAAGCATAATCTTAAGAAATACATCAACATCATCAATCACTGCCATTATCCACCGTAACGCCTGCAGACTACGCTGAGACCAGTATTAAGTCCCGACACGGTCAAAATACATCCTTGCAAGTACATCTCAGGCTCTGACTTAGCCTATACTGACACCCTCAAGTCAGCAACTGACGACAGCATGGTCCGCCCATGGTCCAGTAAACATAAACCATCTCTCATATGGCCGATATTGGTTCAATAGCCCAGGTACGTGGAAGCAGTCTTTCATACTCATACGATCAACATCGTAATAGCACAATCAACATCAGCATTCTTACCATAGTGCATCGTGTATAGGCACATGGGTGGGTTTATCAAAACTGAAACCACTCATTGCTCAATAAAAACCTATTTACAAAATCTGCAGAGTTAAGTTCCCTCACCGTTCTGTGTGGTTTACGCGGTCTCTATTCAAACAACACATAAGTGCACAATCAATATACATAACAGATACGTACACATACGTAGTATTTGAAAATCACACGTTTTCCTACAAAAAATCCGAGGTATATGGAATTGAGTCTCCTACTGAGTTTCTATCCTTTTTAAATTATCATAATCCACAATATAATAATAAATAAAAAGGGGCTCAGTCCAAACTCATATTGTCTTCTGGGCATTGACCAGATTGATTTATTGAGTTAGGTCTAAATCCTCGGGTCACTTCTCGGTTGTCTTCTGGATAGGACCAGATCTCACATTTTGAGTAGGCCTCGAGGTCACCTAGTGCCTGACTATATAGCGTCGGCCTGAAAAGTGAATCACTCAGTACCCGACCAATAGGGTCAGCCTGGAAGCGATTATAATAGTATTTACACTATAAGTAATAAGAAAAGAGGGTTAGTACAATTTTAATTCACAAAAAGGGGTACTAATCATCACATCACATAATCTAACAAAATAATATTTTTTTTGAATAAAATAATAATAATTATTTATTTAATTATTTATTCATTTTTTTTTCAATGGGAACCAACATTTAAAAGCACAGCAACAATAATATCAAATAATTTTTTTTTGAATAAAATAATAATATTTAATTATTTAATTATTTATTCATTTTTTTCTTCAATGGGAACCAACATTTAAAATCACAAGCAACTATAATCTCAAATAAAAATAATTTTTTTTTCCTTTTTTTTTTCTTCTTCTTCTTCTTTCCCGTTCACTGTCTGCAACAGACAGTGAACAGCCGTGAACAGTAAAACTGAAAATGGGAAAAGGGGGATTTTCTGGACTCAATTTTTACATCTGACCGGTCGGATGGATTCCTCCGGGAGTCCTCTTTCCATAGGAAGAGGTTTGGAGCTTTGAAAGTCAGTAATCCATCCGATCTTAGCACCGGAAGCTCACTGATACGAGGAACCCTAGAATTTTTCCTAAATTATGAAATCATTTTTCTCTCTGAAAACAGAGCCAAATTCAAAAAAAATTTATTCAAAACCGATCGAAATTGAAAGGGGAATGCAGTGGTTACCTTGGATTGAATTTCTGGGCTGAAATCTAGATTTTTTTTGAAAATCTCCTCTAAGTTACTGTTACAAAAAGAGGGTCGGCCAGTGTTGAGAACAGAGACGAGACCGAGAGAAGAGAAGAAAATCGGTGGGAGTTAAAAACCGAAGGCTAAGCCGGTTTAAATAGATTTTCGGCCAGAAAATCTGGTGCACGCGAGATGGGATGGGACGACCGCGAATCGCTGAAAAATCGGGCAGCAGCAGTGCATGCGCCTGGTGGTTGAGACGCTGCTACAGTAACTGCAGGTTTTTTTTTTGGCAGATCAGCCCTCCCATTTTCCATTTTTGCAAAAAGCCCCTAGTTTTAATAAAAACCTGATTTTTGACTAAAACATGTTTTTAAAAGCTCAAAAATTTTGATCCAACCTTACAGATAGGTTGGGTTTTGAAAATCTTAGTTACCATAAAAATTTTGGAATTTAACTCTTATTAAAAACCATTTATTTAAATAAAAATCATAAATTTACACTATTTACTTAAATAAAGAATTGTTAAAATAAAAAATTTAGAGATATCATTTTGAGGTGAAATGAAATAACTAGACCATTCTTAAAATGGTCTATCACAAAATACTAATTTCAAAATTTATTTCATTTTCAAAACCCTTTAAAATAATTAATACTCCCTTTCGGGGTTTTGATGAGCGGAATTTAAATACCATTTTCTGAAAATAAATTCATTTTAAAATTAGAAATACAAATCCTTTATTTAGGAGAACATTAATAATATACACATATCAACAACATTTATAAAAATATACACAACAAGTGGTAAATTACCAAAATGCCCCTCCAACTGGGCGAGCTGAATCACTGAGTTTTCGGGCTCAGATTGGGCCAAACCTATGCTTTTCTTGAAGCTCTAACCACAATCTTCGAGATTAACCATTTAAACAGGATTAATAAGCTAAAACACGCCTAATCTGGGGCAGGGTATTACAACTGGTCAGGAAAAACATCCATAAACTCACACACCACCCGATGAGCAACAGACTCTACACCACCTACATCTTCCCAACCCATGCTTGCCACCACACTACTGGGATACGCCCTAAGGCCAGAGAAAGTGACTCTCATCCTTTCATAGGCTACCAACTTCTCCATAAACCTCTCACCGGTTGAGGAGATCCCACGAATTCTCCTCTGAAAGCAGTCTATCAAGACTCCAAAAACAGACAACCAATCCATACCAAGGATGATGTCAAAGTCCGTCATTTCCAAAACCAGAAAATCATAGGACAACTCCACTCCGCTAATCTTCAAAACACAAGATCTATACTCTTGGTTTGCCAAAGCCTTCTTACCCAAAGGTGAAACTACCATTAGCGGGTTAACTACTTCTACCGGTTTCAAGCCCAATCTAACACAACAAGTCTTAGAGATAAAGGAATGCGAAGCACCGGTATCAAACAACACTAGAGCCAAAAAACTGAAAAGATTGAGGGTACCTTCCATCACAGTGTTCTCCACTGGTTCTTCCTTCTGAGTTCCAATCGAGTAGACTCTCCCTTGAGGACGCCCTCGTCCTCTCCCCTGATAGTTCCAAGGTGGTCCGTTCCTCGGTGTCACTGAATCTCTGAAAGCTTGCTGAGAACCTCTGTCGACAGATGGCTGCGCCACAGAGAAGGAAACTCCGGCGCCTTGCGAAGGTGCTGTCTTACCAGAAAAAGGACAATCCTTGAACAGGTGCCCGGTCTGCTGGCAGTGAAAGCACGCCTTCTCTCCTCTGTATTGGCAGAACTTAGAAGTATGCCCCGGCTGATTGCAGGTGTATCACACGACTGGCAGAAAGTCAGACCGACTTGACTGGCCTACACTAGGTTGGCTCTTCTTGAAGAAAGGCCTCTTCTGCTGGTTGAACCTCATCTTCTTGTTGGAAGAAGGTTTCTGAGAGCTGTCAGTACTCCGGTTGATGGAGTCTACCGCTTCCACCTTTGAAGCTCGATCGATGATCTCCTCCAGAGTGTTGAACACTAGGCCAGCTACTTGCCGCTGCAGGAAGGGTCTAAGTCCGTTCTCGAAGTGCTGGATTTTCTCCTCCTCATTGGCTGCAATCCACGGCACAAACTGCATCAAGTCGATGTAGCGCATGGCATACTGTGTCACGGTGTCTGAACCTCGCTGGATATTGAGGAACTCTCTCTTCCTCGCTTCCTTCACTGTCTTCGGAAAGTAACGGGCCAAAAAGGCTACAGAGAACTCCTCCCAAGTCATCGGCTCGTGATTACGAACCAAACTCTTCGCCTCCCACCATTCGTAGGCGTTCCCTTCAAGCTGGTAAGTCGCCAAGGTTACTCGCAAATCGTCGGCGATCGCTAGGGTGTTGAGGATTCGGCTAATCTGAGTTAACGAGTTCATCGAAGCGCTGGGGTCCTCTGTTCCCGAGAAGCTAGTCGGATTCAGAAGCTTGAACTCCTTGAGAGCCGAGGTGGCTCTCTCCTCTAGCGTTTGGATTGGCAGACGTCGCATATTTTCAGCTATCCGCTGAAATGCTTCAACCGTCGCTCGTATCGCCTCATTAGGTAGGTTACGGGGTGGAAGACCAGTACTCCTCCTATGGTAATTGGCTCCATTCGCATTGGGTCCTGACATCTGTTATTTACACTTGTAAATATCATTAACCAATTTTAAGATCTTATTAAAGCAAACACACACAAGTTACAATACTAAGGCAAAAGCAAGTTTAGGTAGGTAGTAACCCATCACAATCCTAGAGTTTGAGTCTACGCTCTGATACCAAGCTGTCACGCCCCGACCCGAAGGGTGAGCCCGGAACGCGACTGATTTTTTTTTTTGAAAGATAAGGAAACTAAATCACAAGCATTCTTATTGGGCCGGATCAACAGTTAGGCCCAGCGGTTACACATTAGCCCATCATATGGACTCAAACATGTACCATATGCTTCCCCCATAAAATAGATATAAACATATCAATAACATCCACACATAATATGATCAAACAGAAACCAACATTGATTAATCATTCATTGTCACAACAAAAGGACTACAGCAACGTCGTAGTCTCGATACAATAATGATTTTAAAGAGTTAAGTACACAACCGATACTTTACAAAACAGGGTTCCAAGAATCAGAAAGCACAAATAAGGGTATTCCCCCTTCAGGGGAATCCCAAACCACCATCACCGCTTAACCATCTTAAGCCTGAAAGAGAGGGTCCTCCTCCTCGGGTTCAACGCCTGAAAGGTGAGTGGTGTGAGCTAACTAGCCCAGTGAAGGAAATATAACAATGCACATTAAGTAAATAATAAAACAGGTTAGCAACAGTTTAATATCATATGCTTGATAACAATAAGCATAATCTCAAATAATATAACAACATCATTTAAACCACTGTCATTATCCACCGTAACGCCTGCCGACTACACTGAGACCAGTATTACGTCCCGACACGGTCAAAATACATCCTTACAAGTACATCTCCGGCTCTAACTTAGCTGATACTGACACTCTCAAGTTAGCAACTGACGACAGCATGGTCCGCCCATGGTCCAATAGACATAAACCATTTCTCATATGGCCGATATTGGTTCAATAGCCCAGGTACGTGGAAGCAGTCTTTCATACTCATACGATCAACATCGTAATATCACAATCAACATCAGCACTCTTACCATAGTGCATCGTGTATAGGCACATGGGTGGGTTCATCAAAATCGAAACCACTCATTACTCAATAAAAACCTATTTACAAAATCTGCAGAGTTAAGTTCCCTCACCGTTAAGTGTGGTTTACGCAGTCTCTGTTCAAACAACACACAAGTGCACAATCAATATACATAACAGATACGTACACATATGTAGTATTTGGAAATCACACATTTTCCTACAAAATATCCGAGGTATATGGAATTGAGTCTCCTACTGGGTTTCTAGCCTTTTAAAATTATCATAATCCACAATATAATAATAAATAAAAAGGGGCTCAGTCCAAACTCATATTGTCTTTTGGGCATTGACCAGATTGACTTATTGAGTTAAGTCTAGATCCTCGGGTCACTTATTGGTTGTCTTCTGGATAGGACCAGATCTGACATTTTGAGTAGGCCTCGAGGTCACCTAGTGCCCGACTATATAGCGTCGGCTTGAAAGTAAATCACTCAATACCCGACCAATAGGGTCTGCCTGAAAGCGGATACAATAGTATTTATACTATAAATAATAAGAGAAAAGAGGGTTAGTACACTTTTAATTAACAAGGGGGTATAAATCATCACATCACATAATCTAACAAAATAATAATAAAATTTTTTTTGGAATAAAATAATAATATTTATTGATTTAATTATTTATTCATTTTTTTTCAAAGGGAACCAACATTTCAAATTATAAGCAACTATAATATCAAATAAAAAAAAAATTGAATAAAATAATAATATTTATTTATTTAATTATTTATTCATTTTTTTTCCAAAAGGAACCAACATTTCAAATCATAAGCAACTACAATCTCAAATAAAAATAATTTTTTTTTCCTTTTTTTTTTTTTTTTTCTTCTTCTTCCCCGTTCACTATCTGCAACAGACAGTGAACGGCCGTGAACAGTAAAATCAAAAATGGGAAATTGGAGATTTTCTGGACTCGGTTTTTACATCTGACCGGTCCGATGGATTCCTCCGGGAGTCCTCTTTCCATAGGAAGAGGTTTGGAGCTTTGAAACTCAGTAAGCCATCCGATCTTAACACCGGAAGCTCACTGATACGAGGAACCCTATAATTTTCCCTAAATTTTGAAATCGTTTTTCTCACTGAAAACAGAGCCAAATTCAAAAAAAAATTATTCAAAACCGATCGAAATTGAAAGAGGAATGCAGTGGTTACCTTAGATTGAATTTCTGAGCTGAAATTCGGATTTTTTTTTAAAGTCTCCTCTAAGTTACTGTTACAAAAAGAGAGTCGGCCGGTACTGAGAACAGAGACGAGACCGAGAGAAGAGAAGAAAATCGGTGGGAGTTAAAACCGATTGAAGGAGGCCGGTTTATATAGATTTTTGGCCGGGAAATCCGGTGCACGCGCGATGGGATGGGACGACGGTGAATCGCCGGAAAATTGGGTAGCAGCAGTGCATACGCCTGGTGGCTGAGACGCTGCTACAGTAACTGCAGGTTATTTTTTTTTTTTATTTTTCAAATCATCCCTCCCATTTTCCATTTTTGCAAAAAGGGCCCCATTTTGTCAAAAACTTGATTTTTAACTAAAAAAATAATTTCAAAAGCTCAAAAATTTAATCCAACCTTACAGATAGGTTGGGTTTTAAAAATCTTAATTACCATAAAAATTTTGGAATTTAACTCTTACTAAAAACCATTTATTTAAATAAAAACCATAAATTTACACTATTTACTTAAATAAAGAATTGTTAAAATAAACAATTTAGAAACATCATTTTGAGATGAAATGAAATAACTAGACCATTCTTAAAATGGTCTACCATAAAATACTAATTTCAAATTTCATTTCATTTTCAAAACCCTTTAAAATAATTAATACTCCCTTTCGGGGTTTTGACGGGCGGGATTTAAATACCATTTTCTGAAAATAAATTCATTTTAAAATTAGAAATACAAATCCTTTATTTAGGAGAATATTATTTACCAATAATATATACATATCAACAATATTTATAAAAATATACACAACAAGTGGTAAATTACCAAAATGCCCCTCCAGCTCGACAAGCTGAATCACTGAGTTTTCGGGCTCAGATCGGGCCAAACCTGGGTTTTCCTCGAAGCCCTAACCAAAATCTCCGAGATTAACCGGTTAAACAGGAATTAACGAGGTAAAGCACGCATAATCTGGGGTAGGGTATTACAATTGTCAAATTGGGTCATATGACAAGTCACGAGAAAAAAAGTGCTCGTGTTCATATTTGTCATAGGTAGGCCCCATTGTTTAATATTTAAGCTAAATGATGAAGCAGGGGATTTGTAAGCAACGTCAAAACACTGAATTAGGAATGAGTGGTGGGAACCCGACCAACAAAAGTGGAGAAAATAAAATATAAAAAGAACAACATGGATTTCAATTCCTGGGTAAATCAGTCTTCCAAGCTTTGGTTTCAATTAGAGGAGAAGCTAACTCCTTCTCATGCCAATAATTGAATCAATGTAAATAAGGGCAAAATGAAAATTTAATGAAAATGAAAGATGGAATACCAAAAGAAGTAAAAGAATCAATTGAAATGCTAAATTATATAAAAACAATAAATTGTTGTTATCCAAATATATGGATTGCTTATATAATAATGTTGACTATGCCAGTAACAGTTGCCTCTGCAGAAAGAAGTCTTTCAAAGTTAAAATTGATAAAATCTTATCTTCAGTCTATAATGTCATAAGAAAGATTAAATGGATTAATTATCTTATCTATTGAAAAAGATATGTTAAAACAACTTAAATATAATAATTTAATTAATAATTTTGCATCTCAAAACCCGAGAAGAATAAATTTTACATAATACTGTGTCATAAATTTGATTATGATATTTTATTTTGGATGTTTTACACTTTGTTAAAAAAAGTATTTTTTTTTTTAAAGTGTAAAGGGCCCATCTTGAAAGTTCGCCTAGGGCCTCCAAAATCTCAGGGCCGGCCCTGCGTGTCTGCCATATGCCTATTAACACTTATGTGGCTGTCTGGTAATCATAAATATTCAGAGATTAAATGTTTTAATCCCTAATTAGTGTAGATTTTTTTTTCTTATTTGGTAAAATAGAGGTTAAAATTTGATCTCTTAAAAAATAGGAGATTCAAAGTTTTGGGTTCCTCGAGTAGCTGTCAATCTCCAAATTTAAGTTGATTTCTGTCTTCCCTTCTTGAGAAGGATTCGGTTTTTACACTTTAAAATTTGGTTACCAAACGCCAATATTCTAATCAACTATAATATTAGTATATTTTCTCCCACTTTTATTTTAAAATCTCCTAATTTATAATCTACTAATTGCCAAACATGCTTTTTAGACCCATCAAATAGATATCCATTGTTGAATAAAATATATATCTTATAATTTCCCACTGATAAAGAATATGTAGTACAACTAATCAAGACTCGTAATTGTAATCTAGAAAGTGTTAGTATCTAAGTCCTAGAGACATCAAATAGGACGAGTCTATAAAAAGACCTCTTGCCAAAGCTCCTCCCTCTATACATGAAAAAAATATCTTTATAAATTTTATGCAAGCATATTATTACCCAGGGGTTTAAAAATCATTTTCGGCCGATATTTTTCTTTCTCCAGCCGATATCGGCCGATATTTCAGCCGATATTGTGAATATCGGCCGATAACGATATATATCGGCCGATATTCACTTGTTCAAAACCGATACATATCGGCCGATACGATATGTATCGGCCGATATTTGCACCCATGTTATTTCCCATCAAATTATTGAACTGTTTGAAATAATTTCAAATTATATAAAGATGAAAACATCAATTCTGATGCAAAATTCAAACAATATGCTTGCATAAAATAAATTAAATCAACACATATCAACTAGAAATAAAAATAAATAAAAACACCTTACTTGCACTAAGGAAATAAGAGACTCTTCTCTTCACTTGGATTCAAACAACTCAAAGGATACAAAGAATGATTACAATGATTGTGTATGCCTCTAATTTATAAAAGTTCATAGTTGAAAAAAAATAAAAAAGATTAACAAAAATAGAGTTTACCATCACTCTCTTATACATCATTACAAAATTACTCATAACTTTATCTACGTATATTAGAATTGTGCAAATTTGGATTCATTGGAAAGGTTATTCAGTAAAATTTTCAAAAAATTCAATTCTATAAAAATTTGATATCATTTGATACACCAAATAATCTTAAAAAGTTACATGATATTTTTTGCCATTTCTTGAGTGACATGTGTTGTATCCAAAAATTAAAATTAAAAATAAAATATTTTACATCATATTCCCTATCAAGTTTAGAAGAATCTTCTTGTGTTCCTCTTTGTTAATTAGAACTCTTCAAGCCAAAATAGGAAGTAAGTGGAAGAAATCTTCTCTTGTATGTATTTCCCACAACTCCTCCTTGCATCCAACAAATGGACCTCTTCCTACAACTGTTTTGAGCTAACATTCATGGGCTGAAGACTTGACCCATCATACCCGCCCTTGGGCCAATAATCTAGACAATTTAGACTCAAAGAAAGTCATTTTTTATCATGTTTTGACAGCCCAAAATTCTTACACGAATTAGACCAATTTCAACATTGTCTTCTAATCCTTGGTCCATTTCCTTCATGAATTTAAATTTTAATTGCTGCAAGGTATATGAATTAATGTCCACATCACATATGCACATTAATTTTTGTAGTAGGTAATATTTTTGATAAATATTATATAATAAAAATGACAAAATCAGAGTGGCCCAGCAGAAGTGTGGTGGGCCCATAACCCACAGGTCCAAGGATCAAAACCTTGCTCTGATAATGAAGTTTATATTTTTTATTTTTAGTTTTAAAAAAGAAATATAAATCTAAGAGGCTGTGGATTTAAAATTTCGTCGAAAACATGGCTTACATTGTTTTTTTTTTTTTTTTAGTTTTAAAAAAGACATAAATCTAAGAGGCTATGGATTTAAAATTTCATCTATAATAAAATTTCGTCGATGGTGAGCTGAAGTTTGGTCCTAGCCCAGTCTATTTCTTCTCTGTTGGGCCAGGGTAATGCTAATTGCCCTGAACGTATAGCCCGAGTACAATCGATTTTGTCTTGAATTTGTTGGAGTTGAAAGGGCCCATTTGGGTGTCCTTAACAATGTTCTTCAAGTTCATTCTTCTATATCCTTACCTGCTAAGTAGACATGTACTGAAGAACGGGAAAAACTAATTACCATGTTTAAACGTACTGCTAAGATTCATCTTAATTCAGCCAACCATTCTAAGCTTTAGTTAGATTTTCGGGGTTCGATAGATTGCAAAAGACTCCCTAGCATGATTCATTATTCAAGGGTAATTGATCATCAGAAATGTTTGAATTTACATGTGGAAAACCACGGGAACCCACGTAAAACCTTCAGGGTGAGCCCACTACCCCTAGGGCATACAGAGGTTAGGCTATAGGGGCTCGAACCCACAACCTCTCGCTTCTTAAGACAGGAGGCAACCAATTGAGCTGATGATCAGATTGTGTGTGTAGAATCATCATTCTCAATGTGGTGTCCGCTTCTCAATCTCTTCTACTTCTATTCAACGACACTAAAAAATGGAAATGATGAGTGCTATGGTTATAAATTCTAATTTGCCTTTGAGTGAGTTTTTGAAGAAAAGCCTTGTATATTGCATGTCACATTGGAAATAGAATTTTGCATAGAGAATATAATAGGACTTCTTATGAATTAATGAAAAGCAAAAAACAAAGAAAACCAAATTCAAATTATTACAAAATGATACGCATATCGGCCGATATCTCGGCCATATCATATTAGCCGATATCACATTATCAACAAATATCGGCCTTTTTTAAAAAAAATTAGAGGAGAGAAAAAAATATCGACCGATATCATATTTTACACCCCTATGTAGAGGTGTCCAGCTTATGCTCTTGACCCTTCCCATAAAAGGCAAAAGTTGGGATCTAAAGGTGATAAATCCATTTTTCTTGGTTATGCTCAAAATTCTGAAGACTTCAGATTTTTGAACTTATCAACCAATTCAGTTTTAGAAAGTATCACAGCTGAATGTTTTGGACATTTAACAATAATAGATGCCAAACAATTTGAAATTGAAAAAGATCTAAAAGTAAAGCTTAAAAATGACCAAAATGCTTTAAAAATGATCCATTCAATTTAAAGAACAAATAGAAGAACATCTACTAAGAAGCAGTAAAAGAACTGAAAAGGAAATTTATTTAGGTTCCAGCATGTTTGCCTTTGTCTTTTATACTTGGACCCTTACTGATCTTCTAAAATCATTCTCAATAAGTTTGATGTTTTTTATTATTTTTTAATGTGAATCTTATTGATCCTCATAAGCAATTAACTAAGAATAAAGGATCACTTGTAGATCAAAAACTGTAGGCAAGCATACTGGGTAGTTTAATGTATCTTATGAACTGCACAATGACTGATATTGATTATGTTGTTCACATGTTAAGTAGATTTACTTCTAATCTTAATCATGAGCATTGGAAAGAGTTAATTAGAACTCTTAGATATCTAAAAGGAACTATGAATTATGGTCGACATTACCATGGCACCTCATCAGTTTTGGAGTGTTATTGTGA
Organism: Chimonanthus salicifolius; assembly: GCA_013350335.1. Classification (NCBI taxonomy): domain Eukaryota; kingdom Viridiplantae; phylum Streptophyta; class Magnoliopsida; order Laurales; family Calycanthaceae; genus Chimonanthus; species Chimonanthus salicifolius. The sequence continues at coordinate 5,518,454 of CM023532.1, forward strand.
TGCAGATTGTTGTACTAACAAAATAGACTCAAAAGTCTACTGGTAGCTGGCTATTCGTATTAGGTTTTAGGAGGAGGGGGCATAAAGTGGTCATCCAGAAAACAAATGTAGATGAGAAGATTTCTAAGAAAAATACTCTTCCTTGAGAAACCAATACAGCCAGTTACAATGTATTAGAATAAAAGGTATACAGGTAAATCTAAACATATTCAGTTGAAATACAAGCAGCGATGGAAACTCACATGGTTTAGCTCAACTGATTGTCTTTCGCTTCAGGAAATGGGAGGTTGTGGGATCGATCCCTCATGGCCTAACATTGGTGTGCCCTATGGATAGTGGGCTCATTCGTGAGGATTTTAGTAGACCTGTGTTTGAGTTTTCCACATGTAAATTCAAAAAAAAAAAAAGTCAAGAATCGACAAATTGTGTTGGAATAACTCTCAACAAAAGAAATGCTACCAGACCCCTAATTAAACTTTTATTTGGAGAGACAATATCGAAGACCTTGAAGGAGATTGGATAATTACCGATATAATGAAATGGTCCTGGTTGTAGTCTACTCTTATGTTTAAAAGGAAATTTAACCAGATGTACTGTTTGTATGGAATATAATGAGATTATAATTCTAAAGTGCATTTAATTATTTAAACTAGTGGGGGTATATATTTCTTCCCACTTTCTCATCTTTAAGGTGTAATGCATTGCATTGCCCACTTGGGTGTAGATCAACTGGTTATCTCCCGTCTCAAGAAGCAGGATGTGTCAGGTTCGAGCCCCAATGGCCTCATCTCGTGTACCCTAAGGACAGTGGGTAATTATGCATGGGAGTTTTTCGCTGGATTTCTCACAATTTTCCACGCATAAATTAAAAAAAAAAAAGTTGTGATGCACTTAAATTCTTTCTCTTATAGTGAGGTTGGACTTTCTATAATTTATAAGTCCTTAACAAACTCATGGCCAAAGCATCGTGATGAGTTTGCCCATGTGGGTGCAGAAGACATGGCCGCTTCCTATAGGATTTTTGTAAAGCTTTAGAGCACTCACTAAAATTAGGGTCAGCACATGGCCTATTAAGGTGCAAGATTAACTAAATGTCTATAGTCAATATATTGTGAAAATCATTCTCAATCTCTCAAATGTCTTAAGAAAAAGGTTTGCCCATCTATTCATGAAGAGATGAATGAGATTGTATTCAACCCTAGGTTAAAGGGGCATCCACCTTTTGGTATGTATTATTTTGAATTATTTTTGACAATTTTTAATTTTTTAGAAAATACTGTAGAAATTTGGTAGTATTTCCTAAAAAAAATGTAAATTAAAATTTGAAATTGTTGCCTTATTTTATAAAAAATCCAAAATATTTCTATAGTAATAATAAGGAAAAATAAGAAAAGCCGTCAAAATTAAAGAGCCAAATGGCTCTCTCCCTTAATGTTTTCATAAATCTCTCATAATTAATTTTTTTGACAATTTTTTACTATTAGAAAATGGTCACAGGATTTAAGTTTTTTTAACGTTTAGAAAACGGTTACAGGCATTGAAACCTGCAACTAGACCAAAAATAACTAGACCATTATTATTTTTGGTCTATCAATAGATGAGTTGTTGGTGGATAGAGTACAAACAGCAACAACTGTCAAATTACAGTATCTTCTCTCTCTATTTCTGATTTCTCAAACACTCTCAATTTGTTTGGGACATTCAGTTTTTTGTTTACTGAGTTGCCGACCGGTGAGCAGAAGCAAGGGCATTGGATCCTACAGACAAAATTTCCAACGAGTTCACTTGCATACCGTGGGGCAATTACTATCTTAAAGACAACACTGTGACAATGCACCTTTCCCTTTTCATTTGTCAAATTATAATTATTTTTTATTATAATTTCCACAACATATAGAAGATTTTAGACAACTAATTTCCACCCAATGTAACAAATATCTCCGATATTTTCATTTTTATCACAAAAATATCAGCAAAATAATTTTTACGCATTAAAAAACCGGGTTTATCTCATCTGCCATTTTTAACGGTAAATTCTCATTAAAAACACATTATTATCGGGAGAAACGGTAAATTCCCGTTAAAATCGCGAGATTTTACCGTTAAATTCCCATTAAAAACGTTTGGGCTAAATATACATTTTTTATTTCTGAAATATCACCTATGTTTTCAAACTCCGGCCACATTATTTATTTTTTATATTTATTTTTATTATTTTTTAAATAATATATTTTCTACGAGAGTTTTCCATTAAATTTCCGATAAAAACTCAAAAATTTGAAAATATCGTAGTATTAACGATTGCCGTTAATATCCCGTGACAATGTTTCCAGACAGACAAGTTTCCTCAGGTGAAAAGACCATTGAGACTGTATCCAAGAACTCTATAGTCCATACAATAATTGTGCCTATTTTTGTGGCACCTCAACCCTTATTTGTTATGCTTCCTTTGCTCTCTTCCTTTCTAGCTTGGTTACACCCGTCGTACCTTAAAACTATACATGATTGTAGTGAGATAATATGTAGTTCATGCAGTCTAAGGCTCCAAAACTTTAATTCTTAGCTGTAACTTGAGAAATGAAAAGGTTAGACCTATGGATAACCACATATAAGGTCAATTTCAAATTTAGACTCAAAATTTGAAAAAAAAAATCCAAATTCAAATTTTGACCTGAGATTTGTAGATGAAACCCTCATATTTCACATAAATCATTTTCTTTGAATCGAATTTCACTCTTATCGAGCAAACTGAAACTCAAATTGACAATGGCAAAATTAATTCTTTCAACATAGAATTAATCTAAGGCTCTAATCTCATCCAATCGAAATTCAAATATACGAGCACAATAATTCATGAACTATAATTAAAATTGCACAAAATTTAAATGCTCCACTCAAACATATACTAGAAAGATAAAAACTCATCAAAGAGGGACAGGAAAACTTGAACTTCAATTAAATGAGGGATAAATACATTGAGCTCACGAGGCCCTTGCTTATAGTGTTTTAGGGAGAATAAAAAAAGTCCTACCAAAAGGTACATGTTCCCCTTCTATACTTCTCCATGTTTGCTAAACACAACTACGTCACACTCCTATTTACATTTGTCTTTGATGTCATCATTATTACATATTTTATCTAAATTAAAAATAAAAATAAAACCCAAAATAAGCCTTATCAACAGAGAGAGATTCCTTTGTTATTTTGGTTCGAAAGAGATACGATTGAAGATATGGCAAAAATATCCTATCTTATCAATTAGTGACTCTCCGTAATATCAAAATAGGCCTCCAAAATGAGCCAAACCAAGCCCAAAAACCTCCAATTGAGCCATAGCCTATATGCCTGTGATATTGGCCTTCAAGTTCACCAATCTAAGTTCCTTGAAACTCCTTAAAAAGTTTCATCTTCCACAATAAAAAACCTTCTAGGATTGAAGTGCTAATTCAACATTTTGGTGTGTGTGGATGCCCTCATCATTCTCTCGCTTGAAGAAAACTCATCCTTAAGTCATGTAGCCTCTTGTGCTTTACTTTTTGAACTTTTTTTCTACAAATGAAGTTGTTCAACTGAAACTATGTCGAAAATATGAAAATAATTGTTGACAACATGTGCAAAATGATGTTACTGTAGAAAAAGAATAATATGTGTATTATATTGAATATCTAATCTATTACACATATTTATAGTCTCTAACTGATCTTAAGACTATCACAAACAAACTCAAACTCTAATCTAATTATAAATCAACTATACATCTTAATTAGAGGTAAACCTAAATTAGAATTCTAATTATATTATAATTCTAATAATTTTAATATCTTAAATATATTCCAATAGTACCTGACTTGAGTCTTCTTTGAATCCAACATATTGTTGAAGCTCATCATGATCCAAAGACTTTTGATGAAAGTCTTCTTAAATTGGATCCACATATACTCCTAAATCAACATGTTCTTGTAAAAATGCAACTTCCTAGACAAATAGGAAAAAAAAAGTGATTAATATTAACTAGCACTATTTGCATACTTGCTTAATTTTGCTTTTTTGTAGATTTAGCACAAGCATACAATCTTCTTTTTCTATTTCCAGGACAATCAAAGAATCTAGGATACAACAAGATTGGGCTATGGGTTCTCGAATCTGCAACCTCACCGTATCCAGATAAAGCTATATCTAGATAAACCCACTTTGAGTACACGACAGAGACGATTTGCAGAAAGAGGGGAATTAGAAATCACCACCACGGAGACGGAGAAACAGGTGGAGGGTCGACTCCTTTTGGATATTGTAATCCGCCAGCGTACGCCCATCTTCCAGCTGCTTCCCAGCACATATCAGCCGTTGCTGGTCCGGTGAAATACCCTCCTTGCATTTTCCACTCTTGAGTAAAGAAAAAATTAAAAATTAAAGCTAAGGCTTTTATGAAAGGCCCTGATTTCTTCTCACTGCATGACTCTTTCTCTGCAGCAATCTCTTCAGCGGAGATCCCACGTCTCTGGGCAGCTACCTCTTTCTTGACGCTCCTCCATCGCTATCTCTATCGTTGCTTTTACAAAACAAGAAAGTTGAAAATTTTTAATATAAAAATAATAAAAACTTCTTTAAAATTTAAATCTACTTTAAGAAGATCCTTTCTTTTAAATTAAAAATATAATTTCAAAAATAGAAGCCAAACATCCAAGATCCTATTGCATAAATGGAGATCATTTAGCCTCCAAACCGTGCCCACTAAACATCAGCAGTTGATATCCTAACTCGGGTCACTAGATGTCAATCATTGGTCCAGTACATAAAAGCATGGTCACAACTAGGGGTTTAAAAAGCGTTTTCGGTCGATGTATCGGCCGATATTTTTCTCTCTCCAGTCGATATTGGCCGATATAATACGGCCAATATTTCAGCCAATATTGTGAATATCGGCCGATACGATATGTATCGGCCGATATTTGAACCCTTGGTCACAACTACCGTTCTCTAGATATTAACGGCGATTGATAATATCGAGATATTCTTAAATTCTTAGATTTTTATCGCAAAATTAGCAGAAAAATATTGCAGAAATATAATATTTATAAAAATAATAATTTATCGGGACATTATCATTTATCACATTTTTAACACAATTTTATTGAGAATTTGTCAGAAATTTACTGCAATACCAATAAATCTAGGGATATTAATGGCGATTGGTATTTTGCTAATAAAATTATGGTAAATTTGAAAATATCTCTGATATTTACGACATTGGATAAAGTAGGAAGTGCTAATTGGGACAATGAGATCCGATGGCCCAAATCAATTTCATCGTAAGCATAATGAAGAAGGTAGTTTGATCATTTGGGAAAAATATTAAGTGAAAAAACAAAATCAGTTATAATGGACATGAATTGAAAAAAAAAAAAAGAATAGTGGTCTAAGCTTTTAAGATTAGAATAAAGGTCTTAGATTGACTCTTCTTTAACTAGACTAACATGATAGATAGTATTTACGAGTGATTTCATACATTCATTGAATTAGCCTCACATCTAATGTGAGGTAGAGATATCCACATTAATTTTTTCTTTTTTTTAAAAAAAAAAAAAAAGGAATCGCCCATCTATCATTTTGACAAATGGCCCGTTAGATTAGTATTTTAAGTCGACATAAGATTAAGAATTATGTTGACTAAAAATTCAATAAATTTGAGAATAAAAGTTAAATTATTAGAAATATTTATAATAAGCAATGTGTTCAGATCCACGGTGGTCTTGATTGGATCTGAATCTAAATGATAGTTTGATATTGTCTTTGTAAGTATGGATTTATAATTTAATGAGCCATTACAATAAACAGAATCTCGTGTGTCGTTCTCTTGACTCGGGTCAGAAATTTGGGTCGTATCGGGTTGAATAATTCGAGTCGGGTTCAATCATTTTTAACATAAGTTGGGTTGGGTTTATTAAAACCTGACATCACCTGACTTGAATTTCAACCCTAGAAAATTCACAAAAAATCTAGAAATTGAACTTTTAGGTCTCCAATTTTGTATACATATTCTCCTCACTTAGATACATTTGAAGAACATAGAAACCTACACAAGTCTCCCCCTTGATGACCAGTCTTTAAATTTTCGAAATTCCTCAATTTTGAAATTTAAAATTTTATTTTGACTAGACTAATGGCTTTTGTCGATGATTCTAAATTGGCGTGTGTTTCTCGATTTTAAATTAATTGGAATTTAGTTTGGGCCCTAAGCTGTTAAGATTAGAATAGAGGTCTTAGACTGACTCTTCTTTAACTAGACTAACATGATAGATGGTACTTACGAGTGATTTCATGCATTCATTGAATTAGCCTCACATCTAATGTGAGGTAGAGAATTGTCCATCTATCATTTTGACAAATGGCCCGTTAGATTAGTATTTTAAGTCGACGGAAGAGTAAGAATGATGTTGGCTAAAAGACTATAAATTTGAGAATAAAAGTTAAATTATTAGAAATATTTATAATAAATTAGCAATGGTATTCAGATCAACGGTGGTCTTGGTTGGATGTGAATCTAAATGATAGTTTGATATTATCTTTATGAGTATGGATTTATAATTTAATGAGCCATTAAAATAGACAAAATCTTGTGTGTCCTTCTCTTGACTCAGGTGAGAAATTTGGGTGGTGTCGGGTTGAATAATTCAAGTTGGGTTCAATCGTTTTTAACATGAGTTGGGTTGGGTTTATTAAAACCTAACCTAACCCGACTCAAATCTCAATCCTAGGAAATTCACAAAAATCTAAAAATTGAATTTTTAGGTCTTCAATTTTGTATACATATTATCCTTAATTAGATACACTTGAAGAACATAGAAACCTACACAAGTCTCCCCTTAATGATCGATCATTGATTTTTCGAAATTCCTTGATTTTAAAATTTAAAATTTTATTTTGACTAGACTAATCATTTTTGTCGATTATTCTAAATTGTAGTGTGTTTCTCGATTTTAAATTAATTTCCATAACTATTATAATCGGTTAATTAAAAGAATTAATTAGCCTAAGTGAAAAAATGAGAATAATAATTCAAATCAAACCCAGCCACCCGAGCCACTTCCTAAGCGTAAGACCCATTCCCAACCCTAATCCTAACTGCTGTCTAACTCTCCCTCGATCCAACCCTAGCCGACCTTACTCGTTTCCACATTAGCAATCTCTCGTCTTTTATTCCAACGAAACTCTTGCAATCAGCAGACCGACCTACTGTTTCGACCTTGGCTGCAGTCCCTGCTAGCGCTTCCGTCCTGCTTTCTCACAGCCTCCGGCCAGCCAGTCAGAGCCTCCTTCTCTCATCTGCGCGGTTAAGGCTTAAGGGGCAGTCCTGTCATTGGTGCAATTGGGACCACCGACCCATTATAAATCCATCGTCCTTGGGAGATCTTGATTTCAGCCAATGGTGAGTCTCCCTTAAATTTTATTATTCTATTTACTAGTTTTGATTCAGTTAAATTTTTATAAAAAAAAAACCTTAATGCAGCCAATCATAGATGAGAATTAAATCTAAAACTTAGTGATGGATTAGTGCATGAATCGTTTTCTGATCATGAGAAAAGCTTTGTGTTCGATCCAAGCCCAATTGAGATCAATGGACCCAACGAAGCAGCTCCAAGATCCAAGGATTGCACACTTGCAAGGCACATGCTTGAAGAGTCAAGAGTCCCAACTAAAATTGAATACCAAGGACGTGTGGAACTTGGATCAGCCACAATGTGGCTAATTAGGAATACTAGTTTGTTTCCCTTTTTGTTTAGATTATTTTTTTTGAACGAAAGGGTAAGAATTCATTCAAAAGGAGGGAAAAACATTCTCGGAAAACACATAGAGACACTCTGAGAGGAGCTTAGAGAAAATCCAAAAAAAATTGCCCACAGCCCGGGCCAAGGCCACAGCCATTTCATTAGGATTGGATAGGTTTCAAAGGTCAAATACCTATGTAGTTTTAGTAGCAAGTTGTTATTTATTTTCTATTTCCAAAAGTTATGTAATTTCAAATTGGCATTGGAGGGTCGGCTGCAAAGCTTGGATAGAAGTCGGTTTTGTTCTTTATTTACGTTTGGAAGAGCCAAATCAGTGAATAAATTTTTAGTTTTCTCCATAGCATATGCTTGGGAAGATATTAGTAGCAATCTGAATTGATCAAATAGGTACAACTGGAGTGTTTCGATCAAGCAGGCCCAGGCCCAGTTTATTTTTTTTGTAAAGTCGTAGACCAAATCTAGTTTGGTCCAAAACGTTGGTGTGGAGGTAGCCATTGTGGCTAATCTAAGGATTCAAATCTACTTTGGGGGCTGGTTTTTAAATCACCCGCAGTTAGGTGAGTCATAGAGATCGTCCAGCTAAGTGGAGTGGGCTGAATTGTACAGGCCTTGCCAACGTGTTGTGGACTGATCTAATCCCTGTTTACAGGACCTGATATTACAGTCTGCGTACCTATATAAATATTTATTTTATTTAAACCCGACTTTTCTCAAAGTACTTTTACTTTTTGTTATTTTACTTTATTAAATCACTTAATGTTTAATTTAACTAGGATTTTGCCCTTTGTTTTTAACTGTTTAAATTGTTTAGTTAATTACTCCATTTTAGTCGGACAACATTTTTCCCTGTTATTCTTTTTGGCTTTCATTAAATCCGAATATTTTTGCAAAAAAGGAATTTTAAGGATTTCAAAATGATTTAATATATTTAGTATTTTAAAAAATCTTATATAAACAATTACTTATATGTTTTTGTTACATGACTCTAAATTAATATAAAATATTATTATACCTTAAATCGTGTTACGAGAAACACATAGCTCAAGCATCTTCAGTTAGCATTGCCCTCACAAACTATCCAATTATGGTTTGACCCCAGGTAGAGAAAAAGAGAGTCAACCTAAGAGTCGTGACCTTAACAGGTAGTTTGTTGTTTATGATATACAATTACGGCGGATTGGTATCAAATCCACGAAGATATTCTTAAACTAATATTCAATCTCTGTCCGATGTTGGACACCGTTTGTTGTGGAGCAGTGTACAAGTCATGACACTCTTTTTAGAGGGATTGGGGCGATAGCGCAGGTCGCCAATTGCCATGGCTAATGATGTTGCTTGAAGACAACCCCACCAGTTCAGATCAACGTGATTTCCTGAGTTGTTCTACTGAAAGCAGTATGTAACCACCCATCTCCTTAGAATCGGTGGAAAGAGGTGTTGTGGATCTTCTAATAATGGCTGGTGGCTGACAGTGGATGAGAACCAAAACGTCCAAATCTTCCATCCATGGCGGAGGATCCTATTCCATCTCCCCCGCTAGTCCACTTTTCTTTGGCAACCGTTTGTCGCTGAGGGCTACTCACCGAAGAACTACGTGACATACAAATTATAAAGGCCTTTTCACCAGATGAGAGTACAGTTGAGGTCATGTACGACATCAGTTCATTGGGTTTCTGTAGAGTTGGAGACGAATGCTAGACTGACTTTGTAACAATGCCTCCGCCGTCAGAGGGTTGTCTTGAGGATATTGTCTTTGAGGGAGACAAGCAGCTCCTCAGTGGAAGGTGTCTCCGCCAAATTACGATGGACGATGTTGTATATCACAAGCGAAAGATTTATGCCCTCGATTGTTTTGAATGCATCTGGCTCTGCCACATTGATACCCCTATTCCTAACATCGAACCACTCACTTAAAACGAGTTTAGGAATTGTCGGCTGAACATCAATTATTTAGTTGTGGATCCCTTGACAGACCAGATGTTTATAGTTAGAAGGGATGTAGACTTAATAGATGACTCTCCTCATAAGACCCTTGAGTTTTTCATTTTCGAGGTTTGTTTAGAATCCAAGACCTACTTGGAGGTTAAGAGCTTGGGAGACCGAATAATGTTCGTCATCCATAATTCCTCTATGATTGTCTAGGCTAGTGATTTCCCTGAATGCAAACCAAACTGCATATATTTTATTGATGATTATCTAGATGGGTATTTTCTATGTAAGCAATTTGGATGCCAAGATTTGGGCATTTTTTACATGGAGGAAAGGACTATCCAACCTCTGCTCTTAAACAGATTTCATCCTACACTGTCGCCGCCTATATGGGTTAGACCACCTGCCGGAAGAGATCCCCAAGTCAAACCTTTGAACAAAAACCTTGAAAACAAGTGGTGATAGAGATGAACCACCCACTTGTTCTTGGCTCTATTTTTTTTCTTCTAATTTTATTTTTAAGTGTTTATGTCTTCAATTTTTTAAGAGTCTAACTAAAGTGAATTCACCATATTTAGTCCGAGATCTGTATGTATTATTATCATATCTTTTTTATATTAAGCCGTGCTAATTTGCTATCTTAATCCAAAAGACTATAAATAGTAATGTTAGTCATATCGTCACTGAAAACATAGAGGTATCTAAAGAACCTCAGCTCAAAATCAACCAAACACTAATTTGATGTTGAGCCTACTTATTTTTCTCATTCTCACAGTTGAGGCATAAAAAAAAAAAATAGTAGAATTGTAAAGCCAATATAGCTTTGAGAAGATATGAAACCCTCTTCACTTACAATGTTCTTATCTAAAAGTCAGGAATTTGAAGTTAGCCTACCTAAGAAATTAAAATATCCTTCAATATATAAATATACTATGGTGTCAGCTATTCAGGTCAAGTCGGGTTCAATCAATTTTTACATGGATTGAGATAGATTTATTAAAACTTGACTTGACTCGACTCATGTTTTAGCTCTAATAAAATTAAAATGAAAAGCAATATTTAAATTCTAAAATATAAAATAAAACCATCTAATATCTCTACATTAGATTATTAAAATGTTCAATATCCAATTTATTTTTTTATATTTTAACTCATCTTGAGGGCCCTTTTCAGTTTTCACGTTTGAATGGACAACAACTATACTCTATTTCAATTATGAAAATATTACATTGAATCTCAAGTGTATATTTGGATTGAATAATTTGAGTAAGAATTAAGAAAGGCTTTTACAAAACAAAAATTTGAATATTATTAATATAAAAATAATAAAAACTTTTTAAAAATTAAATCTACTTTCAAAAGATCCCTTCTTTTAAATTAAAATATAATTTCAAAAATAGAAGCCAAACATCCAAGATCAGCCTCGAAATTGTGCCCACCAAACCTTAGCCTTTGATATCCTAACTTAGGTCAGTAGATTAGTATTTTAAGAAAATTCTATAATTTGAGAATAAAAGTTAAATTATTAGAAATATTTATATTCTTCATAATAAATAAAATTAACAATGGTTGTCAGATCCACGGTGGTCTTGGTTAGATTTGAATCTAAATTATAGTTTTATATTGACTTTATGAATATGGATTTACTATTTAATGAGCTGTTAGAGTAGACAGAATCTCTTTATCTAGGCATAGGCGCAAGTTTCAAACTTCTCAAACACAGGGACCGAAATCTCGGCCGATACAATCTTGGGATTTTGATCCCCCAACGAAATCTCGGCCGATGTCACCGAGATCTAGGCCGAGATTTACTAATATCGGTTGGGCTATTTTTTAAAAAAAATTGAAAAAGAATATGAAATTACTTAAAATAATCTATTTTTTACTATTTATTTTTTTTATTTCTATAATTCATAACTTAAAATAACAGTCATTAACTAAGTAAATAAATTATGAAATTTCTTATTCAATTTTTCCTCATTTATCTACTGTTTTTGGTAATTTTTCACAATTTTATTACTAATTATTTAATTTCATGATATAGTAACTTCTAAATTATATTAGAAGATGTAAAAGTCTGATATTTTATATAAAAAAATTACATATTCAATGAGTACATAATTATCTACATTTTTAGTAATTTTTTCAAAAAACAAACGGTGTTTAGGAGAGAGATACCCACATTATTTTTGTTTAAAAAAAAAAAACGTTCATCTATCATTTTGAAAATGGACCCATTAGATTAGTATTTTAAGGAAGTTCTATAAATTTGAGAATAAAAGTTCAATTATTATAAATGTAACGACCCGACCCGAATACAAGGCTTACGGCTTGACTCAGTAAGAAATTGTCCGCTTTGGGCCTCGCACACAGCTCGAACCCGCACGGTTTTGTTCTTGGGGCTGGGCCCACGTGACCCTACCCAAAACACGTCTTACTTGGTCAAGGGGGCTTGGCCACTTAAATCCCCCATTTTTTCCTCCTCCACTACCGATGTGGGACTTTTCCCACATCGGTGGATAGGGGTTTCACAATCACCCCCCCTAAAGCCTCGAGCCGTCCCCGGTCCAACTCAACAACTCCAGGGAAGGAGGAAAGGCCCACACAGTCTGAGTGTTGAACTCGGCTCTGATACCAAATTTGTAACGACCCGACCTGAATACAGGGCTTAGGGCTTGACTCAATAAGAAATTGTCCGCTTTGGGCCTCGCACACAACTCGAACCCGCACGGTTTTGTCCTTGGGCCTGGGCCCACGTAGCCTGGCCCAAAACGCGTCTTACTTGGTCAAGGGGGCTTGGCCACTTAAATCCCCCATTTTTTCCTCCTCCACTACCGATGTGGGACTCTTCCCACATCGGTGGGTAGGGGTTTCACAATAAATCTTAATATTCTGCATAGAAAATAAACTAACAATAGTTGTCAGATCCACGGTGGTCTTGCTTGGATCTAAATCTAAATGATAGTTTGATATTGACTTTATGAATATGGATTTATTATTTAATAAGCAGTTACAATAGACACAATCTCTTCTAAAGATTTCTTTTTTTCTTAAAAGGCTCATGTTGAATCCACTACAAATATAGAGGGTGACACTTGGTCTAGGCTCGGTCGCAAGTTTCTTACTTCTCACATGAAACACATGAAAATTAATAGCAAAGAGTAAGAATGTATGATTGATAAAAATAGAATGAAATGTGAAAAATAGGAAAATGGACGCTGAAGAAAAAATTGCAGCACACGATTGCCTACACTGCTATAAGAAAAAAGCTAGTTGTCACACCAAAAATTCATCCAACCTATCCATCTTATAATCCATGTATATAAGGGATTACATGTACATTGTAGAGCTTTCCGGAATGATCCGGGATGTTCGAGAATGACCCAAAACATGCTACAAGAGTCCGAAAGGTCCCAGAAGATTTTAGATGGTTTAAGAAGACTCTAGAAAATTTAGGAGTTCTCTAAAAGATTCTAGAATTGTGTAGAAGTGTGTGGAGTCTTGTAGTACACTGTAGAATGTTCTAGAAGCTTATGGAAGAAGGGTCTAGAAAACTTCTAGATGACTCGTGGAGTGTAGGAATTTGTAGAATATGTTAGGAGTTTTAAGAATTCTCCATAGCCATTGGATGATTGTCATGTGGCATCATCTTCGCCATTCATTCCCAAGGCTTGTGGTATAAATAGGGGTGAGGTCTTCATGTGCAACTCAGTCCTCAAAGTTGTAATCTCTCTATTACAATACAATTTCTCATTCTTCCAGCTGTGTTCTTGTACTTCTCTAAGTGAGTGTTTCAGTAAAGTTGGTCTTGAGTGTTCAAGGGAGGAAGACTGACTTGTTCAACAATTCGAGTGCAATTCGTGTTATTTCGAATCCACTACAAATACAGAGGGTAATACTTGAAATCTAGGCCTAGATTTAGTAATATCGGTCGTGCTAATTTAAAAAAAAATGAAATTACTTAAAATAATCTATTTTTTTACCAATTTTTTTTTATTTCTATAATTCATAACTTAAAAAAAATACTCACTAACTAAGTAAATAAATTATGAAATTTCTTATTCAATTTTTCCTCATTTATCTACTTTTTTTGTAATTTTTCACTATTTTATTACTAATTATTTAATTTCATGTTATCGTAACTTCTAAATTATATTAGATGTAAAAGTCTGATATTTTATAATTAAAAAAATTGAATATTCAATGAGCATATAATTATCTGCATTTTTTTGTATTTTTTTCAAAAAACAACGTTGTCTAGGAGAGAGATACCCACATTAATTATTTTTTAAAAAAAAAAATTGCCCATCTATCATTTTGAAAATGGACCCATTAGATTAGTATTTTAAGGCTAATGCTGAATCCACTACAAATAGAGAGAGTAACACTTGGTGTAGGTCCGGTCACAAGTAGAAATGGAAAGAAATGTAAAAAATAGGAAAATATAACATTGGCATGAAAGCCATTAGCAGATGAGGCTCATCTATACAAGTCACCTCGACTAACACTATCTTCTCTTCCGGCTCATTCTCTCTGGTTTTTCCGCCAAATCCCTCTCTCTTTCTCTCCCATTCTCATTTCATGGACGCTGAAAAAAAAAATTGCACCCCACCGCTGCCTACACTGCTATAAGAAAAAAGCTAGTTGCCACACCAAAAATTCACCCAACCTAGCTATTTTATAATCCATGTATATAATGGATTATATGTACATTGTAGAGCTTTCCGAAATGACCTAGAATGGTTCGAAATGTTCGAGAATGACCCGAAACTTGCTAGAAGAATCCGGAAGGTTCTAGAAAATTTTAGATGGTTTAAGAAGAATCTAGAGAATTCTGGAATTCTTTAGAAGATTCTAGATTTGTGTAGAAGTGTGTGGAGTCTTGTAGAACACTCTAGAATGTTCTAGAAGCTTATGGAAGAATTAGAGTCTAGAAAACTTCTAGATGATTCTTGGAGTGTAGGAATTTGTAGAATATGTTAGGAGTTTCTAGAATTCTCCATAGTCATTGGATGATTGCCATGTGGCATCATCTTAACCATTCATTCCCAAGGCTTATAGAATAAATAGGGGTGAGGTCTTCATTTGCAGCCCACTCCTGAAAGTTGTAATCTCTCTATTGCAATACAGTTTCTCATTCTTCCAAGTGTGTTCTTGTGCTTCTTTAAGTAAGAGTTTCAGTAAAGTTGGTCTTAAGTGTTCAAGGGAGGAAGACTGACTTGTTCAACAATCCGAGTGTTGTTCAAGTGCCGCACAGGTAATTCATTTGTGCAATTCGTGTTATTTTTAATCCACTACAAATACAGAGGGTAATACTTGGTCTAGGCCCAGGCGCAAGTTTCTAACTTCTCAAACACAGAGACCGAAATCTCGGACGATACAATCTTGGGATTTTGATTCCCGAAGAAATCTCAGCTGATATCACCGACATCTAGGCCGAGATTTACTAATATCGGTCATGCTATTTTTAAAAAATGAAAAAGAATATGAAATTACTTAAAATAATGTATTTTTTACTATTTATTTTTTTATTTCTATAATTCATAACTTAAAATAACACTCATTAACTAAGTAAATAAATTATGAAATTTCTTATTCAATTTTTCCTCATTTATCTACTTTTTTTTTGTAAGTTTTCACTATTTTATTACTAATTATTTAATTTCATGTTTTTGTAACTTCTAAAGTATATTAGAAGATTTAAAAGTCCGATATTTTATAAAAAAAAAAAAATTACATATTCAATGAGCATATAATTATTTGCATTTTCTATAATTTTTTTGGATTTTTTTTCAAAAAACAACGTTGTTTAGGAGAGAGATACCCACACTAATTTTTTTTAAAAAAAAAAAAAAAATCGTCCATCTATCATTTTGAAAATGGACCCATTAGATTAGTATTTTAAGGAAATTCTATAAATTTGAGAATTAAAGTTAAATTATTAGAAATATTTATATTCTTCGTAATAAATAAATTAACAATGGTTGTCAGATCCACAATGTTCTGCGTTGGATCTAAATCTAAATCATATTTTGATATTGACTTTATGAATATGGATTTACTATTTCATGAGCCTAAACATAATCTTGCAGAGTTTTTTTTTCCTTAAAATGTTTATGTTGAATCCACTACAAATACACAAGGTAACACTTGGTGTAAGCCTGTTCACAAGTAGAAAATAGGAAAAATGTCATGAAAGCCATTAGGGGATGAGGTTAATCTATACAAGTCACCTCCTCCCTCAACTAACATTATCTTCCATTCCCTCTCATTCTCTCTAGTTTTTCCTCCAAATCCCCCTCTTTCTCTCCTTTTCTCATTTCATGGACACTGAAAAAAAAAAATCACAGCCCGCCTAGACTTATATAAGAAAAAAGCTAGTTGTCACACCAAAAATTCATCCAACTTAGCCATCTTATAATCCATGTACATAATGGATTACATGTACATTGTAGAGCTTTCCGGAATGACCTAGAATGGTCCGAAATGTTCAAAAATGGCCCGGAACTTGCTAGAAGAAGCCGAAAGATTCTAGATGGTTAAAGAAAACTCTAAAAGACTTTACAGAATTTTAGAGTTCTCTAGAAGATTCTAGAATTGTGTAAAAATGTGTGGAGTCTTATAGAACACTCTAAAATGTTTTAGAAGCTTATGGAACTCCAAAATTTGTAGAATATGTTAGGAGTTTCTAAAATTCTCTATAGCCATTGCATGATTGCTATGTGTCATTATTTTAGTTATCATTCCCAAGGCTTGTAGTATAATTAGGGGTGAGGTCCTCATTTGCAACCCACTCTTCAAAGTTATAACTTCTTCAGTGCAATATAAGTTCTCATTCTTCTAAATGTGTTCTTGTACTTCTCTAAGTGAGAGTTTCATTGAATTCGTGAGTGACTTATATTGCTTGTCTAAGGAGTTTTAAGGGAGGAAGACTGACTTGTTCAATAATCCGAGTGTTGTTCAAGTGTCGCACGGGCAATTCGTGAGTGCAATATCTAAGTCCGTGAAATATATTTTTATATTCTTTTCTGCTAAGCTTGGTTTTGTTTACCCCTTATGGCCACAGGATTTCACCCAGAAGACAAGACCCTCAAGAGGACATCCTGTTGGAGTGTATTTAGAATGCTAGAATAATTAGAATTATTATATAATTAGGAATCTTAGTTGGTAATTAAGTGATATATAATGAGTTTGATTAAAATAGCCATAGAGTCGGTTAGAGACTATAAATAAATGTAATAGCATAGTTATTAAATACAATACTATGGTTTATAATAGTGAGCCCCAATTTAATATTAGAATTCTAATATATTTCAGTTTAATTTATTTTATCTAAAGCATTAAATTTGGTGTTTGCCTGTAATCTCTGCTATGGATGAATTATGATCAACGATCATCTTGTGCATCTTGAACATCATCACAAATGGTCACTTCATCATAGATCGGTGGTGGGACCTATCTACATAGACTTCATCTTCACATATATTCAAAGAAAATGGTTGATAATATGATGTTGATGGACATTCCTCATCTATTTGAAATTCAAATTTGTTTTCAAAAGAGTTAGAACCCGAAAATGGAGTTCTCTATAGGTGATGTCTTTTGGATTTTGTCTCAATCTTTGTCATTGACATATGCGTTCAGACCTATTTATCAGAGATAGAGATATCTTGTCTCCTTGAAAAGAATAAACACTATCACTTGCCGAAAATAGAATTTGCTAAAAAACATGTTTTAAAAATAAAAAATTAAAAAAAGAGAACTTTCTAGGTTCTTGAGAGATGAAAATTTTAGATAAGGTCAATTTTCAAATTCAAGCTCAAAACCCAAGATTTGTCGATGAAATCTTCAAATTTCACACAAGTCAAATTCTTCCAATCGAATTTCACTCTTACCAAGCAAACTGAAGCTTGAATTAGCAACAGCAAAGATTAGTTTTATCAATGTAGAATTAATCTAATGATCAATGAGTCGTTCAAAAAAAATATGTGTCTCTTTTAAATGCCAAAACACAAAGTCCGGCATGAGGTACATTTCGGTGCAAACCAAACATTGCATTCAAACTCATCCCAATTACAAATTGAGTTGAAAACCATCGAAGTAGATGTGTCAATATAGATCATAAAGACTTATCCTACACATTGCCTCTAATCTCACTCGGTCTTAACATCAAATCGAAATCAAACACACAAGCACACATTAATGAATTAGAATTAAAATTATACAAAATTAAAATGTAAAATCAAACTAGAACATAAACTATAAAGATAAAAACTCACGTTAGCGGGAAAAGAAAACTAGAACTTCAATTGAATGAGGAAGGAATACAATGAGCTTTTAAAGCCCTTATTTATAGCACTGTTATAAAAGTCAGACCGGGTCGAAGGTTCAGTTCACTTAAAGAACCTCAAAACATGAAAAATCGCATTGAACCTTTTTGAACCGTATTAAACCTCGGTTTGATTAGTTGAACCGCGGACCATGAGCCGAGGTTCAACCTCTTTTGAATTTTTTTTTAAAAAAATTAGCAATTATTAGATTTTTTTACATTTATAATTATTTTTGTGAGAATAAAAATATTTTTTTATGAATATTTGATAATATTCATAATTTTATATCAATGGACACGGTTTTGACCGACTTCGACCACGGTTAAATCCGGTTGAACCTTATTTGACCCAACTTTCCTAAGAAACAGTTCGGTAGACGGTTCGGTTCTAATAACATTGATTTACAATATTATATGGAGAATAAAAGTAAAAAATAAAATCCTAAAGGGGGTGCACGTCCACCTCCTTTCTTTCTCTATGCTTTGCTAAAAACAACCAATTCACTCTCTTACTAACATGTGGCCTTAATGACATCATTATTACATATTTTTTCAAAATAAAAAACTCAAAATAAGCATTGTTGAAAGAAAGATTCCTTTGTTATTTTGGTTCCAAAGAGATAAAATTGAAGATGTGGCAAGCATATCATATCTTCTCAACTCGTCACTCTCCCTAGAATCAAGCAAATGGGCCTCCAAAGTGAGCCAAACTAAGCCCAAAACACCTCCAAGTGGGCCATAACCCTTATGTCTAAGATATGGACTTTCTAATTTACGATTCTAGATCTCTTTAAAGGACCTCATTTTGCACTATCAAAAACTTTGTAAGATTGAAGTGCTAATTCAACATTTTGGTCCATATGAATACCCTCGTCTATAGTTTAACTAATCAAATAGCATGAGATTTTTTATCTTAAAAAATACATCAATCAATAAGGTTACTAATTAGAAAGAAAATGGTTTCAATAAACTTTTAAGTAAAGATCTAACAAAGCATTGGAAAAGATAGGTGATGTGGATCAATGAGAATGAAAGTGCAAGATTTTTGGAAGAATAATCCATAACAAGACATCTAGGCTCAAGTCACAAAGGATGTAGCAAATTTTGAGACATGGTTAGGCAACAAATGTGAGCCTATATAAAGGCAAGAACTTTGCAATTTCTATTTATTGTTCACTTATTGTATGCCTATTTATCAATTATTAAATTTTAAACAATATGTTGGTTGCTTGTTATGTATATTGATTATTTATCATGCATCCGTGTTCGTAATTAGTGAAAAAAGAAAAGAGAGATGATATCAACATGTGTGTGTTTTTTTAGATGATGTGGGTGCAGACACGTACAAAGAGACTAATTGTAATATGTAGTTTGTCGAGATCAAAATGTTATTTAAATTTATCAAATTATACAGAAAAAGAATATTTAAGAGAGAAATAGAGATGTTAATTAAAGCGTGTTGTAATTCAAAAGGGTTAAATAATGGCTAGGAATATGGGAGTCTAAGTTCTACTTTATCCAACGGGTCACTCCCTATAAAATTATCAGAAATATATAGGTAGGGAAGTTTGCACATGTCCTAAAAATTAGTCAAATACTCGATGAGACTGAACAACTTGATCATGAAAAATTTAACAAGTCTGTCATGTGAAAGGACAAAAATCTCAAAATAAAGATACAAATCCAATTTCAATCATTTGTTATCAGTATTCTCAATCTAATAAGATTATCTTCTTATTTCTTACTCTTTATTTTTATTTCCATCTTTTTTTCTTAAGAATGTGATTTATAAAGATACAAATCCAATTTCATCTATGTAATTCTTGTAAATTTAGAAATGACCCTAATAGATCAGCTTTTAAATCTCTCTCCCCCAACAAATAACAGTTATGAATTTCAATCTTAATCCTTGACCATCGAATAAAAATACTAATTCTATATGAAATTGATACGTCAAAGAAGGCAACTTTGAGAACTATAATCAAAAGAACTACCAAAGACATACCTTTTGAGAAATGTTGAAATACACGTAATTCCTCTTTTGCAATGGGAACTCAAAATTGAAAATAAATGCAAAAGGTAAAACAATAGATAAATAACTACATTTCAACATAAAAAGACATACCTTTTAAGATGTGGGTATTAAGTTTCTTTATCATAAAAATAAAATAAAATATACCATGTCAACATATTAAGTATATCCACTTAGATGTACTATATACTGCATATGAAGTATTTTTCATAATAAGCTGTACATTTTGTTAGGTTTGTGAAGCCTGAGTGTCAGATATTTACTGGTAATTCCATCTCTACTGGTCCGCTTGGGGGGTCGAAAGGGCACTATATAATGTCTATTTTCATGAGAGAGAGGAGTGAGTGTGAAAATTATAACATGCATGACCGTATCTTTTTCGTCTTTTTGCTTTTAAGAATAGTAGATCTGGTTTGAACCCGTGGACATACCGAAAGGAAATCATATAAATCCTTATGTCTTCGTGTATGTTTGATCTGTAGTTTATTTTTTTGTTCATTATTTTGTATGCTTCTATTCACAACACATTTATATATGAATTCCAAGATGATCAACATGACAAGGGGTAGCTTCTCATATTCCCTCGATGCTCCTCTTATCTGTGTCAGTGGACTTCTATTATATGTGCAAATTCTTCCTCCTAGAATTACAAATCAATTTATTCTAAATTTTGAGTTGAAAGTTCAATTCTAAAATAAGTAATTCCAACCTAAACTACAGTCCCATATTCATCTCGATCATTGTATATATTTAAGTATCTTATACATACTTTATTCCACCGGTGACAATTATTTAAATAGAAGTGAAATTTCTATTTTTTTTTTAAATGACCCACGATTGTGATTTGTGACAATAAAAGGGTTGACTAGCTACTTTGTTAAATAGAGGCTGCACTCTTTTTTGTCCCCTCCTTTATTTTATTTGACACTTACAGGTTATAAAAACAGAAGCCACCATTAGTGCACCATCATGAGCTTAAGAGAGGTGAAAAGCAGCTTTGGTGTTATTAAAATATGATTAACTAAAGGTTCTGAACATGAAATGCCCAAACCATTTTATTTAAGCACTAATCCTTTCTTGTATTAAACACTCATTTTTTTTTATAAATTTTGGTCTTTCCTGTGGGGTTCACAACATAAGTGTTGTGGTGGGGGTACAGGAAAAATGCTAATTATGTTACTTTAGAAAAAAAAATTATTTAACATACTATGTGGAAATTTTTATTATTACTTGACATACTATATGGATTACTGGACCCTATTACATTAAAAATCTATTCATAGAGTATATTAAAATTGAAATTTATTATTAAAAATCTTTTTTACTCTTTATATTTAGATTCATCAAAATCAACAACAAAATGAGCCTTAATTTATTACATTTGATTCGAATAGCAAAATTATCACTTTTAATCTCAAATTTTTAATAAGTGGTACCTCTTGATTGCGGCTTTATTATGAAAGAGCCGCCTGGCTCATTACATGCCAAGTGTCAAAATAAGCTAAGGTAATAAACTATATTTATCTTTTTTTCCTTAAGATCAAAATATTCAGGCGTCCCACCTGATTTAATCAGGTGTACCACTTGACTAATCTTTGGAGCATATGTAAACTTTCCTATCTGCACACACCGGGTACAAACTACAGGAGTGGCTCTTTTTGTATTGAGGGGGGCTTGATCCCAAGACCATTCACGGACTGTTGTTATCTTAACATGATTATAATTTTTAATCAAATGTTGTGCATATAATTTTTCAAGTATAGTATATCTATAAAAAAAATTATCACTCGCACACTAAAATAAATCATATTGTCAAATTATATTTAAGTGCATTCATTGTTTAGAATAATAAATGTATATTAGGAGGTCTCTTTTGCAATATGATTTATCAAAAATTATTTTAATTAGCTAAATCAATCTATACTTTCATAGTTTTTAAAATTGTCATTAGTTTTTTGTAAATTTTAAAATATAATTTGTTTATCTTAATGATCCAATAAAAATAATTTTTAACAAACCATCTAATCAACCCTCTTCATTTTTAATTGTATAGGTTATTTAAGTTGTTTTATTTTTTTCTTTTAATATTTATCATACATTTTTCGATTAATCTCTTGTCTACTTTTAATTTTTTAAAAGAGATTAATAAAAAGGTATTATAAATATTAAAAGAAGAAAATAAAATAACCTAAATAACCTATACAATTAAAAATATATGAAAAGAACATAAATAATCAAATAAAACATAGAAGATTATTGTAAAAAAGAAAGAAAGTACCAAATACTCAAATATCTTCTCTTGGGCCTTTTGGTAGAGTTTTTAAACAATTAGGAGTGGAAAGGAAGAGAATGAGATAGAGAAATAGATGAAGAGAGAATGAAACGATAAAATGATGAAATGGGTTCAACTCGGGCTAATCGTTAGAGGCCCTAAGTCAATTCGGGTAATGGGCCAAATTATTAAAATAGGGTATGTGCTTAGATCGGGCCCATGAAGTCCTAATTTTTTGAAGTCAGGCTGGTCATAAAAACTAAAATAAGGGCCCATAGGGCTTTCGGTTTTGAGCACTTACCCAACTTAGTTCTAAATTATTACTTCTCTAAGTCCATATCAGTGAGTCATAGTTGTTCATTGTTTATTTCATACAATTTTTTAAAAAGGATTTATCATCTAAATAAAAAGTTTTTCTATCACGCAGATCATCATATTCATTGTCACAAATACTGTTCTTGAGATATTAATGGTGATTAGTAATTTTGGAATATTTTCAAATTTTCAAGTTTTTACTAGAAAATTAATGGGAAAATCTCATAGAAAATATAATATTTAAAAAAAATATATAATAACTGAATATATTAATAAAAAAAAATCTTAGTAAGAAATTTATATTTAATTTACCGAGATATTATCGCAATATTACCATTTATCGTGTTTTTAATGCGATTCTATCGGAAATTTACTGTCATGCTGATAAATGCGCGATATTAACGCAGTAATGATATTTTACCGATAAAAATGTAATCAATTTAAAAATACGGCCCATATTTGTGACATTGATCATCAATACTACTTATTCTATTATTTTTATCACATCAATTAAATTCTCAAGTTATTATTTAACTTTTAATTAACTCATCTTATAAACTTAAGTTTATATACTAGATAGAATTTAATAATATATGGTGCTTAAGTTCTTAAGCAATCACAATATATTATTTAATATTAAATATTATAGGTGCTAGAGTTTAACTTGATCTTTCGAGTCGAGTTGAACCCTAAAAATAAAAGGCCCGAGTCCAACCGAATTTAATTTGGGCCCTTTCTTTTGAACCTTAAGCCCGAGCCCAAACCCAAACCCAGTAGAGTCAAGCTTTAAAAGTTCACAGTTGCACCTTGATAAAGTAGGAAACAGTGAAGTACAAGAATAAAAGCAGAAGTGGACATAGAAAGCACTCCCGTATAAAATTAATTTTTTTTAGATATATGCCTAAAGTTGTCACCTAAAGTTGTTATTTTGAGTAATTTTTATCAAAAATTCCCTTTAATATAATGCCTAAATCATTTAATTTCAAGCCAGCAGTTTAAGGATCAAGAACATCTCCCAATCATAGGGAATCTTTGTGGCATTGTCTAATCAGTGCCCACTACCACTAAAAAAAAAGTTAAAAAAAAAAAAGTACAATAGTATTTTCCATTTTCCTAAGATAGGGTGTGATTCTTACGTTGTCAGATCCCCACTCCCATAAAATGATGACTAGACAAGGAACTACAAATGTCTCTGCTGAATCACTGTTCTTCTTAGAATTAGAAATCCCGATAGTTGCTGGAACTTTTGTAGTTGACCATGATCAAAGTAGTGGCTGGTGCAAACCTGATTGTCATTGGTTTGTACGTTAGTGGGGAATTATTGGGCAATTGGATTGAAATACTTGAGAAGAGCTTGACAATATAAGGATTTGGTACAGTACACAAGATTTTCCATACAAATAGAACCATCAATTGTGATTTAAAAAGTGAAATAGAGAGGATAAGTGATATAAAAAGTGAAGATTTTATAATGATTTTTTAAATAGAAAAGTGAATTATATTTTCTAATTAAAACGTAGAGAATAATATAAATGTTGAATATGTAAAATTTGAGCTTCATTTGACTATATCTTTTTTTGTAATTTTAGACTTTGAAAACTTGATTTTATAAAGATACTGATTTTATATGACACATCTCACAAAATTATGATGATTATATTGAAGAGTTCTCTTGACTTATATCAGCCACAAAGTTTTCTATCTATTCCACTCAACCATACGACCCAGTCTCTCTAAAACTACCTTTTCATCGGCATCAGTCTTTTTAAAAAAATCAAAATATTTTAATTATCAAATGAGTGAGTTTAATGTATTTAGTTTCTTAATCCTAAACTACTACATATAGTGGTCTATCTGACAATACATTAAACTTCTATTTTTTTTTTTCTTATACAATTTTCATTGTAATTTTTTTTTTTTTTTTGGATAATGAGGGTATTCATAAGGTATTGACCGAACAAGACTACTTCCCCTGAGCCCGCAATGCCATTGCCCAGATAGCCGGCCTGTATAAGTCAGGTGATAGCACCAAAATTTGATCTCGAGACATGAGGGAGAAAATCCCACGCCAAAGACCACTTAGACTACTCACTAAACAAGATAAGAGAAACTCATATTCAAGAGAAATCCTTGAAAAAACTATCATTCATCCAAACGCAACCTTATAAACAAGTTGCCGAATTTGATTACTATAGAGTTTTTTATCTTAATCCAATTCAATTTGAGAGTCAAATAAAAAATGTCAATCTTAACCTATTTCTAACTCAAAGCACTTAAACCCAACAAATTCAATATGAGATTAGATCAGCCCCTTTTGATTAGACCTGACCTATATTGTATATCTACTTAAGATCCTACATTCTAAAATTCCTACTATTAGTGGACTGCAAATGAAAAATAATTTTCTGAATGCATTTCTGAGATTACATTCAAAGAATAAGTGAATAAGCATAGTAAAAAAAAAATTAAAAGACTGTTAGTTCTGATTCACTCAATCAATTTAATCCATTTGAATTTCAAATTAAATTAGTCGGTAAATTTCATGAGATTATATTTAGTAAATAAAAATTAATTGATTGATTTACCCAGGGTATAAATCTCAGTTTTACAAGATATCGGCCGATATGGCCGATATCGGATATCGATCGAGATATCAGCCGAAAATGTTTTCTCTCATCCTTTTTGTTTTTTTTTTTTTTTCAAATATCAGCTGGGTTTTTTTTGTTTGTTATTAAAAAAAAAATACAAGAAATAGCATTAAAAAAATTCCGGATGAAAAACTACAAATATCGGTCGATATCGATGGCAGAAAAAACCGATTTTAATATGATTTTAATAATATCGACCGATATTTTTTTCCCCTGATTTACCTTTCACCATTGAAATTTATTTGAAAATTTTAAATAATGGATAAAGACAAAGTGGTCCTCGTATCATGACTATGAACAAATCCCCCTTTCCCTTTGTCAACAATCCACCCAGCAGAGGACAGAGGAAAAGGATCTTTTCTTTACCTTTCTCACCTCTACATTGGATTTAGAGGTACAAAATTAATGAGTGGGATACTGAAAGCAAGCATGTAGAACAAGAGAGCAATCTTTTCGGACATAGAATGGATCGAGAAAAGAGAGAGACCTTTCCTTTTACCCTGTTAGAGGGGGAATACATGAATGCCACAAACATAAATGAGGGTCACTGCTTACTTTTGATACATGTCTAAAATATTTTTTCATTTTATAATAAAGATATTGACTGATAATAACGTAAAGTGATATTTTTGTGTTCAAAGAAACTTGATCCTAAAAGTTTCCACAAATATATGTGAATTTTGACCATAAAACCAATCTTAATTCTTTTATTTACTTATCATTATCTAAGTGATAAAAATGTACTTTTATCTAGTTTGTGGTACTTTTTACTACTATTATTCTTGTTATTATTATTATTATTACTATTGTGCTCATTTGGATTTGTGTTCTTTTCTTTTTCTTTTGTTTTAGTATTATTATTCCCTACTCTTTTATGTCTCTCACTATTGCTATTGATTTATATGTATTTGTTCTTATCTACTTTTTGTATGTTGGGCAACTTGGGCTATTTGGCATATATTTATTTGTGTATTTCATAGGAACAAACAAATTATGAATTCATATGAAGAGATGTGTTGGCCTTTTTTATTCATTTATTAGAATTCAAAAATAATTTTATATGTAGAATTTTTTTTTTAGGCATCTCATTTCTTATAAAGGGAATACAAGTGCGAAAATTTTATTTTAACTTATAATTATGGGAGAATCCATATAAAATTATATAACATTATCACAAGATATATTGTTAGTTTTTATTTGATGAATGTTATTTAATAATCATATTTGTACTAAAATTTAATTTTTTTATAGTATATGAGTTTACTAAATGTCATCAATTCTTATAAAATTGATAATATATCAGGATTCTCCTACTTATAGTTATCAAACAATATGTATTTCTCCCGGTGAAAGTTATTTTCTTCTCATACATTTTTCACTGTAATTATGTGACGACGCGGCCCGACCTCCATTACGATATTATCCGCTTTAGCCCCCATCTAAGCCTACACATTGCTTTTGGCCCGACCCACAGGCCAGGCCCAAAGGCCTTGTGATGGGAGGGGTTGCCCCCTCTTTATATCCCCTCTACACCTAGTCGTGTTGGGCGATGTGGGACTCTCCTACACGCCAGCACTGCTGGGTATTACAATCCACCCCCTTAGACCAAAGTCATCCCCAACTCTGTCATGTCACACTAACAGAGGTCCACACACACAAATAGGCAATATGACACAAGTAGAGAGCCCACATAATCCGAGTGTTGAACCGTACTTTGATACCATTTGTGACTGTTAATAATTGATAAATTGTATTCAGTAAGGAGTATTACACAACTATATATAGCCTCTAGCCGACCCTAGGGCTATTACAATTCTAATCTTTTAACTCAAATACATCTCTTAATAGAGATTAACCCAAACTATAATCCTAATTCTAATATATTCAACATTCCCCTTTAAACTCAAGTGGTTCATCACTTTGAGTTTACAATTATTAAACAAAATAAAAACTAATAACTAGATAAACCAAGTGTCGACTGACGCCATCTAGTTGAGCGGAAGCAAATCAATAATAAAGATGTGCCGATGAAGCCAACCAAAACTGAACCAATATTCCACGTGTATTGCAAGTTATAAAATTGAAGCAGAACTCACTCCAACTCTCCCTCTTTCCACGTGCTGCTTCCTAAAGAAAAGGCCCAAAGTTACTTGCAAAATCAATGTCAATGCCGATGCCAATGTCAAGAACCAATACCAATGCCGCAAATACTAGTGCCACTTCCAATTCCAAAGAACAAAATGTCAAAGTGCGAGAAAGTTGAGAACTCCAAAGAAAACAAGAAATCAAATCCGCCAAACTTTGGCCGCAAACGGAGGAGACAAAGTGCCAAATGGATACAAAAAGTACGAAACGAATGCAAAGGGTCCCAACGAAATCAAATCTGCCTGAAAAGAGAAAGACAAAGGCAAATGCAAAACTGGACTACAAAGAGTTGAGTCAAAGTCCAGTGACAAAAAGAAGACAAGAGGGTGTTAGAAATTACTAAACAAGACAAGGGAAATCTCTTAACTAGATAAACTCATGTTCAAAGGAAATACCTATATAAGAGAAATCCTACAACATTTACTCCTCATCCAAATACAACCAAAATCACCTAATGTAAATCAAGCCATCTTTTATGAATTTTGAATTAATTTGACTATGACACCATAGTTTCCTCAAGCTTTCAAATCTCTCACAAGTCACAAGCTTCCTAAAGCATAATGGGTAAGGAAGGGAAGGCAGTGGAAATGGGCACATCGAGCAGTATAGACCTAATATAAAATTCTAGGAGCTCATTAGATTTTCATAAAAATGTTAAAAAAATAAAAGCATAAGTTACTCAGCCTGTATCAACTAAGATATTCCCTTATTCGCTGTTCCACTAAACATGAAACCAATGACTAAATGGCTAAATGATAGGCCAGTATGACTAACGTTCGGATTGACAAGCACAAAATTATAGATACTCTGATAGGTCGTGTCATATGGTAGGGCTCATATGATAATCACAAAATTATATCAATAGATAGATTTTTTTTAGTATCGACTGATATGTTGCATATCAACTAATAAATAACAGAATTCTAGTTGTCGTTACGTATCAATCGATTTACAATATATATAATCAGCCGAATAGGAGCGCCGATATTACATAGTATCAATCGATACAGGTTGCCTTTTATTTTAAAAAAAAATGATTTTGGGTTATTTTTCACATTATTTTAACTAATATTTTTTAATTTAAAAATGTTTATAAGCAATTATTCAATTTTTGAATTATTTTCATTACTTTTTACCATTTTGAGTTATTTTCATCAATTTCTTCGAATTTCAGCTCTAAGATAATTTCAAATTTTGATTTTTTTGTGAAAAGAATTTAATAAAATAATATCCAATGATTATGAAATTTAATGGAGATGTGTTAATGTCATTCACATAGTTTTTAGAGTGTATGTGTATTTTTCCAAGATTTTTTGAAGATTTTAACAAAAGTCAAGATTTCAAATATACATCCCATTTTCGAGTTTCTTGTACAAAACAATGAATGAAATGGTATAAAAGTATTTCTAAAATTAAATAAAGAGCTCTTAATGTGATTGGTAGAGTTTTTAGGGTCTTTATCTAATTTTTTAATATCAGACATTTCTACGAAACTCAAAAATTTGAACAATAAAAAAAATTATGAATTGTAATATAAGATACATGTCAGTAGATGATATTTAACAACATGAAGTTCATATTAGGTGTTTCATTATGTAATGACCCAGAGTTTCAACCCCGTAATTCAATGTAACGTTCCCGAAACATTTTGTATAAAATTTGAAGTTTTGAACTCAAATTGGAAATTGATGGGAAAATTGGGGATTATTTAACAAGATTAGAGAAGTGATTAATAAATTAAATGAAATTAATGGTGATTAAATCAAATTAGAATTTAATTTCAAAACCATGTGATGAGTTGGAATTTAATTAAGTTGGACAAGTCGATGAGGTGGCAAGTAGGCCACATTGCCGATGACATGACAAAACTCGATGAGGTGGCATGCCACATGGCAATATCTCTTTGCATTAGATGAAAAAAAAAAAGCAACCTCACCACCCCATGTGATACCCTGCCACCCTTGTGGGAGTCCCACATCGGTGGAGAGGGAAAAATGGAAAGGGGTTATATGAGGCCAAGCCCCTCTTGACCAAGTGAGACGCGTTTTGGGCCGAGCCATGTGGGCCCAGGTCCAAAAGCAAAACCATGTCGGTTCGAGCTATGTGCAAGGCCCAAAGCGGACAATTTCTTGCTGAGTCAAGCCCTAAGCCCTGTATTCGGGTCGGGTCATTAAAAATTTGGTATCAGAGCCGAGTTCTACACTCGGACTGTGTGGGCCTTTCCTCCTTTCCTAGAGTTGTTGAGCTGGACCGGGTCGAGCCGGGGACGGCTCGAGGCTTTAGGGGGAGTGATTGTGATACCCTGCCACCCTTGTGGGAGTCCCACATCGGTGGGAGTGAAAAATGGAAAGGGGTTATATGAGGCCATGCCCCTCTTGACCAAGTGACACGTGTTTTGGGCAGGGCCCAAAAGCAAAACTGTGCGGGTTCGAGTTGTGTGCGAGGCCCAAAGCGGACAATTTCTTGCTGAGTCAAACCCTAAGCCCTATATTCAGGTCGGGTCATTACAAATTTGGTATCAGAGCCGAGTTCTACACTCGGACTGTGTGGGCCTTCCTCCTTCCCTGATGTTGTCGAGCAGGGGGCGGCTCGAGGTTTTAGGGGGGGTGATTGTAAAACCCCTGCCCAAAATAAAAACATCACCTGGGAACCGATGTGGGAGAGTCCCACATCGGTAGTGGAGAGAAAAAATTGGGTGGTTATAAGAGGCCACCACCCCTTGTACTCGTGTGAGGCCTTCCAGCCCAGTGGATGGATAGTGGGAACAAAACCTTGAGGAGTGAACCCAAAGAGGACAATATCGCACTGCGCACTCTGATAACAGGTGAGGCCTTTTGGGCAGGGCCATGTGGGCCCGGGCCTATGAACAAAACCGTGCGGATTCGAGCTGTGTGCAAGGCCAAAAGCGAACAATATCACACTAAGTCAAGCCCTAAGCCTTGTATTCGGATCGGGTCGTTACACCCCACCTTTAGCTTGGACCAATAAGTGCTCTCCACCTCACCACCCCACCTTTAGCTTGGACCAATAAGTGTTCTCCACCTCACCACCCCACCTTTAGCTTGGACCAATAAGTGCTCTCCACCTCACCACCTTCAGATTTTGCTTTTTGACTAAAAACAAAAGGAGAATAAGGTAGACGAAAAGGCAAAAAGGAGTAGAGGAAAAGTTAGGGCTTCATCTCTAGCTCTTTTCTTCCATTCTTTTCTTTTATCCTTCTCCTTCTTTCTCTTTAAAAATCTAAAGCAAGAAAGAAAGAGAGTTGGAAATTGCTCTTCCTCTTTCTCTCCTTGGTGCAAATCTCTCTTGAAAGCGTGGAGCTTAGAAAAATAAATGAAGGATTTGAAGACTTGGTTAGAGCTTGAACAATTAGGTTTCCTAACCCTTTCGGTTATTTGATTTAGATGTTAAAATATTTTATCTCTTCATCTAAGTTCTTGCATAAAAAAAATATGAAGAGAATCTAAGAAAGGGAGTGTAATGAAGAGATAATGGAAAGTAGTAGGTATTTTCATAAAATGGAGACTTGCATGAGAGTTCGACTTAAAATGCCTTTATATTTAGATATTTTCTTTTAGAGTGTTTTTATAACTCCATTAGATTATTTGAATATCTTTTATGTACTGGTTTTTATAAGAAAAATGGTTTAAGAAAATGATATTTTATGATGAACTTTGGAAAAATGATTCATGGTAACATTGTTTCTGCAAATCAGTCCAAAAAATGGACCAGTAAACATCTCAAAATGATTTTCTGTGAATTAGTAACTATTTTTCAGATCTTCTACTATGAAAGAGGTTTTCAAAAAGTATTTATTTACAATTTTCAGACATCAGGAAATATCTAAAATAATTTTGTAAAAATTGGACACTTTTAAGATAGAAAACTGTTTTTACATATCAGTCCCGGAAATGGAACTACAACTATTTCAAAACGATTTTCTGGATATTTTTTAATATTTTTCGTGTATTCTACTATCAAACATATTTCCAAAGAGTATTTACTCGAGTTATTCTGATACCGAAAAGAACCAAAATAGTGCACAGTTTGTATTTCAAAACTTGAAAGACTAGTTTTGGACATCTTCATTAGATCTAAATTTTATTTTCTAATAATGAGTATTTTGTTCCTAAATTCTGATTCGCTAAAGAATATATTAGTGACTTTAAATAATTTGGAGTTTTATGAATTATGTTTAAATGGAGTATTATGGATAAAATGATCATTTTACCCATAGTCAGGACAAAGCACACACACAAAATGACCTTAAGATATGTGAGGGAGTTTAACTATTCTAAGACCCTAACTTAGTGTTATGATCGATATTTTTGGCATATACAAAAATGAATGAAGATCCAAGATTAACCCGGACGTCGTTTGTGCGGCTTCAAAACCATTTCTACTCTACTGATCACCTTCAATTAGGTAGGTTTCCCTATTTCGTTGAAGCACTAGAGTATAATTTAAGTATAATGTATTACTATAAGAGTAATAAATTGTTTTTCCTCTTTACACATATGGTTTATTTGTGAAATGATGTTTATTTTCAACATGACGTATTTTAGATGTTTTCAATATATGATATCTTGTTATATTCTAGAAAGATATTAAAATATATAATAAATGGTTTTATCATCATTATGCATTCATATACCTCATGCACATGGCATGGGATGGGAATTGCATTGGCCGAACCAAAGCTGAGCTGTCCGGACTTCTTTGGTCCCATGGACATATCATATACTTGATACAAATATTATATTTGGCCGTGTCCATTGTTATGAAGGTATGGCATTGAATTTGTAACGCCCCACCCCTTTCACTAGGCCGAAAATCAGAGTATATATATATATATATATTTGAAATAAAGAGTGACAAGAGAGCGGGACGTCACGACGTGAGCTAAATTCGAGCTTCCAAGCTCGGCCTTTAACTGGCCAACCATACGTGTGCGTGGAACTAAGTCCACGAGAACAGTTCACAAGTAATAAGTTAAGCTTGCGAAATGTAAATCTAATGCGAAATTATAATAGAGTCTATCCTACCAATTATTAAATAGCAAGGAAGTACATCACTTAATTATAATTACCTCAAATTAAAATGTCCAAAATAAAAGTCCAAACCATAGCAAGTAGTCTAAATTATTACAGTCCAACAAGCTAATTACTCAAATTATATTCCCATAAATAAAACTTAAATAAATAAAGTTGGCTCCTCGAAGCTCCTAAGCTTTGCTCCGATCACGCCCTTCACTTCCTCCATTTCCTGCGTCATCATCTAAGGTAGAAGTAGAGCGTTAGACAACGCGCCCAGTAGGTACTCCGAGTAGGGTCAACACATGGATTAGTATAATAAAAACACATAGATATAAATAATATCAAAACCATGCAAGTCAATGCCATGCCATGGGTGCCATATGCTATGAGTCTCACCCATCATCCATATCACCATCACATAGGATCCTCTTGATGGAAAAATCCTCATCAAGGTATCACAATCACAACCCCTCTTGATGGAAAATCCTCATCAAGGTATCACAATCACATAGTATCCCTCTTGATGGAAAATCATCATCAAGGTATCACAATAATATAGTATTCCTCTTGATGGATAATGCACATCAAGGTATCCCCACGAATGTCTTACGGACGCTCCGACAGAGCGTGGAACTCCGGTTACAATCACAATCACATAGTATCCCTCTTAATGGAAAATCCTCATCAAGGCATCACAACTTCATAGTATCCCTCCCATGTCATGCATGAGGTGCAAGTGCAACATGCTATGTAATAATAATAAACACAATAGCATTCAAAATCCCATCAATAAGACCTAACATTTGATGCCAAAATAATTCAAATAAAAACATCATATACACATATTCCATGGTTTTCAATGAGGTAGGAATCCTACCAATGACCAACTAATGTGTCTTTGCATTTTCATCCGAAAACCGTTCACTGATCGTACACCGCTTGTGGGATCCCGTTACCTTATTACATATCAACAAATCAAACCAATGTTCCATTTGATTTCCAACCAAGTTCAAGTCCACAAAACATGCCTTAGTGGGGTTCGGCCATACAACATGGCCGAACCTCACTCACTTGGTTTTGGGTCCCTCTTTTTAGTCCTTGGTCTTTTAAATAATTGTGGGTCCAAGATCATGCCATCCTTTGATCCATTAATCCAAACACACATAAGTTAATCATTTAACATTAGTAAAAACCCTAAGTCCACAAAAACATCCTCCATGGGGTTCGGCCATACACCATGGCCGAACCCATGGTCCTTCCATTTTTACCATATTTACCTCTTTGCCATCATTCTTTCTATAGCTAATCATTCCTTTTATTTATACATACTTAGGTCCATAACTAATCCATAAACATTGATCCATAAATGATTCATTAATCATGACACAAAACCCTAACAAATACCTCCATTCCTTAGCTTGATAATCCATTCATTTTAAACATGCATGCATAGATCCATAATGTCCATAAAAAGGATCATAGGGTTCGGCCATACAACATAGCCGAACCCATGATGTTCATTTTCATCCTCCCTTTAAAATCATTTACAACATTTTAGACCCATAAACAAAGTCCCTCCATGGGGGGGTTTAATCATACACTTAGGTCATCTTTTTACAACCCAAAGTCCAACAACATGTCTTCCATCATTTCCATGGTTCAAACTCATCTAAGTCCATCAATATCTCTCCATGGGGTTCGGCCATACAACATGGCCGAACCCATGGTCCATGGTTCTTCACCATTTACAACCTTTGAGACCATTTAAAATGATTTAACATTACTCCATTATTTCCTTCATTTAAAACCCTTTAAACATCATTAACATACATCATTTAAAACCTTTTAAAATCATTAACACCCTTCCATGGGGTTCGGCCATACAACATGGCCGAATCCTATGGTTCATCACCTTCTCTTAAAAATCATATAACCATGATCATAACCTTTGATGGGGTTCGGCCATACAACATGGCCGAACCTCATCCAAATCCTTTTTAGTTCTCATGATCCATATACATAGAAACCTAGGGTTTAGCCATGCAAGGGCCAAACCATGATCTTGATCATATACCTTATCTTAGACATGCATGAGGTCATTTCCATATATACATAACAATTAGGGTTCGGCCATACAATGGCTGAACCATGATCCTTAACCCTTTTAGCCATACATGCATACATAAACCATATATACATAGTGTCCTTAATATTCCATCATTTACATTGCCTATCTTACCCATTAGGGTTTGTCCATTTTCTATCTCATTTCTTGGATGGATTTTAAATCCATGGCCCATAACATTTTTTGCCAACTTTACAATCCAAAAATGGGAGGTTTCTTTAACCTCCTCAAATTAATAAAACCTTGTCGAATGAAACTTACCGATTCCGCGACTCCTCCGGTTTCCTTTGCTCTTTCTTGCTCCTCCGATCTTCTCCTTAGTCTTTCTTCTTTCTTACTCCTTGATCTTCGGCCAAGAGTGTGTTGAGGTCTTGAGATGAAAACCTAAAGAGAGGGTTCGGCCAAAGAGGTTTGAGAGAGGGAGAGGAGGAGGGAATGGAAGATACCAAGTGTTTCTTTGCCTTAGTGTAAGGGTCGGCCAAGCTTGACAGAGAGAGGAGATGAGATCCAAATTTCTCTAAGTCTTTTTTTTCTTCTTTCTCTTAGAGTGATGGTCGGCCTTGAGGGAGAGAGGGAGAGAGTGAGATGAGATGAAAAGAGATCAAAAGCCATCTTTCCCATCTTGTCTAGGGTTTGCTTGGGTTAGACTCCACCTTCATCAATGTGGAGTCTTCTCCATGGGCTCTTTGACCAAACAAGAGGGTGCATGCCCTCCACATGGCACACACTACTCTCCTCTCCAACGATTTTGGCTTGGTTTCATGAGTGATTTGGTGGTTTCCATAGATGAAACCACCACCTCTCTTTTGACCAATGCATGATCTAGCATGTCCTTCATTTTAGGCTTCTTCTCTAGCCAAGGGGGAAGCATGCCCTCCACATGGTACACACCACCCCCATGTCCAACGGTTTTGCTTTAGTTGTTTCCTTTGGTAGTTTGGTGGTTTCCATGAGATGAAACCGCCACCTCTCTTTTGGCCAATGTGTGCCCTCCACCTAGGCTGCGTTTGGATGGGGGGTAATTTTTATAGGGGTTACCCCTAAGTAGGGGTCACCTTTGAGTAAGGGTGACACTTGAACTGGAATTACCCTTATCTTATTTAGTAATTACAGTGGTAAAATAAAACCTTACCCTCAGCGTAAAAAATCTTGTTTGGTAACTACAAGTAAGGGTAACCTGATATATTAATATTTTTTTAATTTTTTTATAAAACATAATTATTAAATAATATTCATGAAGTAAATTCTAATAATATAGCTTATAATAATATTATCTAATTTTTATAAATTATTTTTCATAATTATAATTTAAAATGAAAACTTGCATTCTAATATTAAAAAAATAAATAAATATTTTTTTTATATTACTATTTTAGATCCCAATAAATAAATAAAAAATATCAACATATCTCTTCATAAAAATTATAATTATTATTTTTTATATTATATGAATTTAATAAAAATATTAATTCTCATAAAATTGTTAATATGTCAGTTCACCCCTGTTCAAGGGTAACTCCTATAAAAATTTACCCTTCACCCAAATGCATCACGTTGAAAATGTTACAGAAATTTTATTTTTATATTATATAGATTTAATAAAATTATTAATTATCATAAAATTGTTAATATGTTAGTTTACCCCTACGTATAATTACCCCTACTCAAGGGTAACTCCCGTGAAAATTTACCCCTGACTAAAATGCATCACGTTGAAAATGTTGTAGAAATTTTATTTTTATATTATATAGATTTAATAAAATTATTAATTCTCATAAAATTGTTAATATGTCAATTTACCTCTACTTACAATTACCCCTGCTCAAGGGTAATCCCTGTAAAAATTTACCCCTTACCCAAATGCATCACATTGAAAATGTTGCAGAAATTTTATTTTTATATTATATAGATTTAATAAAATTATTAATTCTCATAAAATTGTTAATATGTCAGTTTACCCCTACTTACAATTACCCATGTTCAAAGGTAACCCCTGTAAAAATATACCCCTCACGCAAATGCATCACGTTGAAAATGTTGCAGAAATTTTATTTTTATATTATATAGATTTAATAAATTATTATTTCTCATAAAATTGTTAATATGTCAGTTTACCTCTACGTACAATTACCCCTACTCAAGGGTAACCCTTGTAAAAATTTGCCCCTCACTAAAATGCATCACGTTGAAAATATTGCAGAAAAAATATTTTTATATTATATAGATTTAATAAAATTATTAATTCTCATAAAATTGTTAATATGTCAGTTTACCCCTACTTACAATTACCCCTACTCAAAGGTAACCCCTGTAAAAATTTACCCCTCACCCAAATGCATCACGTTGCAAATGTTGTAAAAATTTTATTTTTATATTATATAGATTTAATAAAATTATTAATTCTCATAAAATTGTTAATATGTCAGTTTACCCCTACTCAAGGGTAACCCCTGTAAAAATTTACCCTTCACCCAAATGCATCACGTTGAAACTGTTGACACATTTTTAAAATAATCTTCTAACAGAATAAATTGTTAATTACCCTGAAAGAGATTATCATAAATCTCAAACTTTTTCAGAGTTTTGAGACACTATCGAAATTTCGACAGAATCACCCCTTAAAAATATAACATTTTCACAAATACGTTTCAAAAAATTATATAATATATAATTGAAAAATAGAGGAAGGCACGGGATAAATAAGGAAAATGTTTACTTAAAAAATAAAAAACCACTATTATTATTTTAAATTTCAATAAATGAATAAAAAAATTCTTCATATCTCTTCATAAAAAAATATAATTTGTTGTTTGTTAATATGAATTTTATTAAATGGAAATAATAGACTGCTTTTAAAAAAAAAATAAAAGCTAAGTACTCACCAAAATAAATAAATAAATAAAATGTAAAAAAAAGAAATTCTCATGAGCAAAAGGGAGGGTAAGGAGGGGTATTCATTCTTGAATACCCCAAGCCCCATGAGGGTATTCAAAAGGAAGACAAGAGGGGTAAAAATTTAAATTTTTATCCTTACTCCCTTGTTACCAAACGGGGATAACAAGGGGTAATTGGGGGTTACCCCCTCTTACCCCCCATCCAAGAGCTGCGTTTGGATGGGGGTAATTTTTATAGGGGTTACCCCTAAGTAGGGGTCACCTTTGAGTAGGGGTGATCCTTGAACTGGGATTACCCTTATCTTATTTGGTAATTAAAGTGGTAAAGTAAAACTTACGCTAAGGGTAAAAAATCTTATTTAGTAACTACAAGCAAGGGTAACCTGATATATTAATATTTTTTTTATTTTTTTTATAAAACATAATTATTAAATAATACTCATGAAGTAAATTCTAATAATATAACTTATAATAATATTATCTAATTTTTATAAATTATTTTTCATAATTATAATTTAAAATGAACACTTACATTCTAATATTAAAAAAATAAATAAAGATTTTTTTTATATTACTATTTTAGATCCCAATAAATAAATAAAAAATATCAACATATCTCTTAATAAAAATTATAATTAATATTTTTTATATTATATGAATTTAATAAAAATATTAATTCTCATAAAATTGTTAATATGTCAGTTTACCCCTACTCAAGGGTAACCCCTATAAAAATTTACCCCTTACCCAAATGCATCACTTTAAAAATGTTATAGAAATTTTATTTTTATATTATATAGATTTAATAAAATTATTAATTCTCATAAAATTGTTAATATGTTAGTTTACCCCTACGTACAATTACCCCTACTCAACGGTAACCCCTGTAAAAATTTATCCCTCACTAAAATGTATCACGTTGAAAATGTTGCAGAAATTTTATTTTCATATTATATAAATTTAATAAAATTATTAATTCTCATAAATTTATTAATATGTTAGTTTACCCCTACTTACAATTACATCTGCTCAAGGGTAACCCTTATAAAAATTTACCCCTCACCCAAATGCATTACATTGAAAATGTTGCAGAAATTTTATTTTTATATTATATAGATTTAATAAAATTATTAATTCTCATTAAATTGTTAATATGTTAGTTTACCCCTACTTACAATTACACCTGTTCAAGGGCAACCCCTGTAAAAATTTACCCCTCACCTAAATGCATCACATTGAAAATGTTGCAGAAATTTTATTTTTATATTATATAAATTTAATAAAATTATTAATTCTCATAAAATTATTAATATGTCAGTTTACCTCTACGTACAAAGGGTGACCCCTGTAAAAATTTACCCCTCACTAAAATGCATCATTTGAAAATATTGCAGAAAAATTATTTTTATATTATATAGTTTTAATAAAATTATTAATTCTCATAAAATTGTTAATATGTCAGTTTACCCCTACTTACAATTACCCCTACTCAAGGGTAACCCCTGCAAAAATTTACCCCTCATCCAAATGCATCACGTTGAAAATGTTGTAGAAATTTTATTTTTATATTATATAGATTTAATAAAATTATTAATTCTCATAAAATTGTTAATATGTCAGTTTACCCCTACTCAAGGGTAACCCCTGTAAAAATTTACCCCTCACCCAAATGCATCACGTTGAAAATGTTGACACATTTTTAAAATAATCTTCTAACAGAATAAATTGTTAATTACCCTGAAAGAGATTATCATGAATATCAAAATTTTCAGAGTTTTGAGACCTTATCGAAATTTCGACAGAATCACCCCTTAAAAATAGAACATTTTGACAAATACGTTTCAGAAAATTATATAATATATAATTGAAAAATAGATGAAGGCACGGGATAAATAGGGGAAAGGTTTCATTAAAAAATAAAAATTAAATAAAAAACCACTATTATTATTTTAAATTTCAATAAATGAATAAAAAATTCTTCATATCTCTTCAAAAAAAATATAATTTGTTGTTTGGTGATATGAAATTTATCAAATGGAAATAATGAAGTGCTTTTAAAAAAAGAAAAGCCAAGTATTTACCAAAATAAATAAATAATAAAATGTAAAAAAAAAAAATCTCATGTGCAAAAGGGAGGGTAAGGAGGGGTATTCATTCTTGAATACCCCTTACCCCATGGGGGTATTCAAAAGGGAGGGTAAGGAGGGGTATTTAAGAATGAATACCCCTTACCCCATGGGGGTATTCAAAAGGGAGACAAGAGGGGTAAAATTTTAAATTTCTACCCTTCCCCCCTTGTTACCAAACGGGGATAACAAGGGGTAACGGGGGGTTACCCCCTCTTACCCCCCATTCAAACGCAGCCCTAAGCTCTTGGTCTAGCCAAGGGGGGTGCATGCCCTCCACATGGCATACCACCTTTTATCCCAACAGTTTTTGTTTGCTTGTTTCCTTGGGTGGTTTGGTGGTTTCCATGAGATGAAACTGCCATACCTCTTTTGGCCAATGTGTGCCCTCCACCTAAGCTCTTGGTCTAGCCAAGGGGGGTGCATACCCTCCACATGGCATACCACCTTTCATCCCAACGATTTTGGTTTGCTTGTTTCATCTTGGTGGTTTGGTGGTTTGGATGAGGTGGAACCACCACCTCTCCTTGAACCAATGCATGGTCTTGCATGTCCTCCATTCAAGCTCCTTGTCTAGCATACCACCTTTATGTCCAAACGGTTTTGGTGGAGTGGTTTCCTTTCGTGGTTTGGTGGTTTCCATGAGATGAAACCACCCTCTTGACTCACTCCATCTTTTGGTCTTTTATGTGACTCACTCCCCACTTGACTAACTCCATTTAAATGCAACTCATTTCCCAATTCAATCATTTGAATTTATATCTAACTTAGGTCATTACAATTAAACAATTTAATTCCACTTACTACATTTAATCTTCTTTAATTTATCTTTGACTCACCCATTTAAATGCAACTCATTTCCCAACTCATTCATTTGAATTTATATCTAACTTAGGTCATTACAATTAAATAATTTAATTCCACTTACTACATTTAATCTTCTTTAATTTATCTTTGACTCACCCATTTAAATGCAACTCATGTCCCAACTCAATCATTTGAATTTATATCTAACTTAGGTCATTACAATTAAATAATTTAATTCCACTTACTACATTTAATCTTCTTTAATTTATCTTTGACTCACCCAAGTCAACCATGGTGGTCGGCCTCACTTGTGTCTTGGTCCACACGCCACCTCACTTGATGAGGTGGAGTTGGGTCCCACTTGGCTATGCAACTTGGATTTATTCAAAATTAACTTAGGTGACACTTGATCCTCTTTAATTCACCCATGAACTCACCCATATTTGACCAAGTCAACCATGGTGGCCGGACCCACTTGTGCCTTGGTCCACACGCCACCTCACTTGATGAGGTGGAGTTGGGTCCCACTTGGCCATGCCACTTGGATTTATTCAAAATTAACTTAGGTGACACTTGATCCTCTTTAATTCACCCATGAACTCACCCATGGTTGACCATGGTGGCCGGACCCACTTGTACCTTGGTCCACACGCCACCTCACTTGATGAGGTGGAGTTGGGTCCCACTTTGCCATGCCACTTGGATAATTCCACTCCTATACTTGCCAATGAGATAGACCCCATGCCTTTGATCTTAATTGGGTCCATCACCCGATTAAATCCATTTCTTACCCATTTACCCTAATGTTCAATTCATCTTGACCCATTGGGTCCCAATTGGGCATTTGACCCAATTGACCACATTGGCCCCATTAAATAAAATTAATCATATCCATGGTTAATTGGACCATACTTGGGCCATTACCCCAACTTTGATCCATCTAATATCCATCTCATCATTGAATCTTAATTTTCAACAATTAAAATAAATAATAGTCAATATATTTATTGCATTAAAAATCCAGGCTATTACAGAATTGGGCCAAAAAGGCTCTTGGATAACCAGTCCCAAAACCATGCGCAGAGGGAGGAAACCACACTCTACCGATAGTATTGGCCAATGAGAATAACCATTGAGATTAGATGACTTGTAGATGAGCATGGGGAATGAAAGGGCATTCATTCTTCATGGCACACATGGCATGTATTATCATTATAAGCATTGAACATATCTTGAACATGAGACTTTTATTATGAAATGAATGTGGTTTTGAATATAAGGTGGCTATTATTATGATGGTATAATTTTGAGAAATATGTCATCCGTATGAGATGATATTTCCTAACTTAAAATTGTAAATGTTGATTTTTAATTTAATTGCTATAATACTCCATAGTGCATACCCTTGATTGGAAAGGATATAACTTCATTTACATTAACAAAAAGGGTTGACATCATTTGATTAACATCTTAACTAATTCTTAAAAACAATAAATTATGATTTATCACGTGAGCTTGAAAGTATAAAGGGTATAATTTAAGGTAAATATAGCATTTCCCTTTTGTTAAAAGAAAATACTTATTA
This sequence comes from Chimonanthus salicifolius, assembly GCA_013350335.1. Taxonomy (NCBI): domain Eukaryota; kingdom Viridiplantae; phylum Streptophyta; class Magnoliopsida; order Laurales; family Calycanthaceae; genus Chimonanthus; species Chimonanthus salicifolius. The sequence continues at coordinate 5,560,484 of CM023532.1, forward strand.
ACATTCCACTCAAAAATTAAATTCTAATTGAAATCATAATTAGATTTACAAAATCTCCAATAATATTTTTTTTAAGCGAGAATTGATACTAAAACTACTTTTTAAATGAGTCATGGACTTCACGTGAATGAGTATATTATAAAGAGTATTATAAACGTCTATTTCTATCTAACCATCTTCTCACTTGATTTTAAATTTTTTTAAATAAATAACATATTTATCAAAAATTCAAAGACTAAGGTTAAGTCATTAAGATATAATCTAATGATAAAACTTGTCATACTCTAAATACACAGTGACTTATCTAATGTACTTTTTTAATACATGAAAACCCACCGATCACCACGAATCGTGGTGATCATAGGTGTCACTAGTTCGAGTCCGAGCGGTATTAACTAAAAGTGTCCTGTATGGGTGTGTGACGTCTCTTCTAAGGTTTTAAGAGAGATAGGCGTAAATACACCTTGGCAACTTCACAACAAACCGCTAGAGTGGGTTTAGAGTTTCCTCTAAGTTATAAAAAAACTCTGGATCCATGACATCACCTACAAATACCATAGAGGTTAGACGTCCCAAGGATTTTAGAATAAAACCTTTCACAAAAGATGAGAATATTTAACTACTCAAACAAATAAAACGATAGATACAAAACTTTTAACATCCATAATTGATTCAATGAGAAGTTTAGTGAGAGAATCGGCTAGTCTAATTTATATATATATATATTTTTTTTTTTTGTGTTAATGTCAGTGGTGGACACTATTATAAATCCAGCATCCTTTAGATTGATGACTAGACGGTGACGGGGACTTCCATCCACCTAACTTTTTGTCCGACACTTACAGTCCAGCATATGTGATGGAAGGTGTGGTGAACTGGTGACAGTGATGTATATGTAAGACAGCCCCACCAAACAATGTTCATATGTTCCCCTCACTTTTATTTGTACTGTTTTTGTCCCTCTCATATTCTATTTGAGAAGCAAACAATGCATGTGTACCCTAAGCATTATTTTTTAATATGTCCAATTAAGTCCACATCCACCTTGGGTTTTAGCACATGGGTATAATTTTTTAGTATTAAAATATTGAAACAAATCTTCCCATATTTATTATTTAATGAATTAATCAGAATGTTTACATTTAATAATACAATGGGTCTTTTTAATTCATAATACTACATGCCACAGTCGTGGTGTGTTTGACAAGAGAAGATATCTGAATAAAAATAAAAATAAAATTTAGTTAAATTCAATATTGAGTTATATTTGAAAAATGATAAAAATATCGGTATTTTTTATGATAAAGAATACTAGAGTCCTTTTCTCATCATTTAGACTATGACAAATAGATAAAAATATAAAGTTGATGACTATTATTATCAAAAATATCGATTCTCTTATCATGATATTTATATTTTAAGAATAGATGATATTGTTTCTCTTGTTTAAATTTTGATTGGTTTTTCTACGCCAACAAAACATGGGAGACTACTTTCTATTTCAACTTTCTACAAAAACTCTAAATCTAAAGTACTTTGTTACTTTTCAAAATTAGATAGAAATGTACAATGCTCAGGTGTTTCTTGTGCCTTAGCATGGAGGTTCTATATTAGACTTAGTTTACGATGATTTTAAGCCGTTGAAATTTTGTTTTCTTTTTAAGATGCATATTCAATATTTTATGATCTTTGATGCATTTTTACTGTTGGAATGATCATGATAAATAAAAATATTTTTCAATGATTTATTTTCAATCTTAAAAACTTAAATGTTAAGATGATTTGATAGGTCTCATTTTGTATAGTTAAATACCTCTCTTGATATAACCTTTATCACGTAATTGACCCCAATCTCTCACGCATATTGTCAGAGCACTTGAGTATTTCAGTGCAACAATCTACCATACCTGTCCTTCAATTTTTATTTTTATTTTTATTTTTATAAATTTTAAAGAAATCTGAAACATGGCATTATCACAATTTAACAACTCCTAGGTATGGCGAATGATCTAGTAACTATTATAGGGTTATTCTATTTAATTATGTGGTTATTATCATGAGAAACTAAGAGTTAAAAAATTATATAGAAAAACCTATAAATTATTAAAGTATAAGAAATGATTATGCATGAGATATAAACCTAATTTAATCGAACCTTACATCTTAAAGAGAGTGACCGTTTTTGTATTGAGGAGGGTTTGATCCCAAAACCTCTCAGAAATAAGAGTGGGAATTCATCATCAAACTAATTCATCAAATATTAGTAGTTCTACTTCTCCATTTGAGTCTACTTTAAAATTTAATTAATTTTAAATTATATTTAGTATTTAATTAAACTCAAGTAATGTAGACTAGTTAATCTTTAAGATCTTCAAGATCTTATTCAAAGTGATTTATTTAATTTGCTTTTTTATAATTTCTTTAAAAAGTAGAACTTCCTAAATAAGTAATTTTCATTTTTGTTAGATGGTCAACAAACGAGGCAGCTAATTTTCTATTAAAACTTGGTGTTGAGAGTCCAGAGGCATTTGTGAATATCTTCTAGCTAGTTGGGTGTATACTGTAAAGGGAGTTTAGATCTTGTATAGTTCTCGAATACATAACTATTGTATTTCTTTCACTTCTTGTTTTGTACTTCTTTTATTTAATCAGTACCAACAAAATCAATTCTTATATGTTCAAATGGAAATATAAATAATTAATTTATAGTAAATTTACCATAAAACAATTTTGTAGGTAACTTATTCAGATGATGGATTTTAAAGGCATTATCACAAATATTCTCTCGGGATATTAACAACGATTGATAATATCAAAATATCTTTAAATTCTTGGGTTTTTAACAGGAAAATCTCACAGCAAATATAATATTTAAAAAAATATATAATAAATGAAAATATTAATAAAATAAAAATCTTAATAAGGAATTTACCATTAATTTACTCGGAATTTATCATGACATTATCGTGATATTACCATTTATTGCGTTTTTAATGCAATTTTATCGAGTGCCGATAAATACATGTTATTAATACGGTAATAATATTTTACTGATAAAAATATGGTAAGTTTGAAAATATTACCGATATTTATTACAATTGGTTAAAAGCACCTACCTACTCAATTTACAATGAAATAATTTCAATGGCAGCTCATATAGACACCCGTAAATTCTATCCCAATACACCCGATTTCAAAATTTTGGGTAAAATGACCATTTTGCCCTTCCACTTCCTCTTCCGCCACACTGAATGAATCAGCCGAAGGGTTTCTCATTCTTTCGAAGGATATACCACCGAACCGATTAGGAAGGAAAAAAAAATTGTGGGCCCCACCGTTGACCGAAACCCAAGGTCATCCTTAGCCGTAGATAAGTGGGCCAGGGGCGATCATGGTGGTGTCGTTCCTAGGTGGAGAAGTGAATGATCGATTCAGATCTAAGAAAAAAAGCCCACAAATTGGGTTTCGGACGCCCAAAACAGTAGCCAAAAAACTGGCCAGAGGAGAGTCCCACCATACTCCGATCAGAGATCTGATGGTGCAGATGGATAGACCATAAAAAAACAGAATGGGTATGGTGGGACCCGCGGGCAGAATCCTTCTCCATCACCTGATCTAAGGTCGAAAAGAAGATCTGCCTGCTGGTCCCACCATAACCATTCCATTTTTTTATGATCTATCCATCTGTACCATTAGATCTCTGATCGGAGTATGGTGGGACCCTCCTTTGGCCAATTTCTTCTGCTGTTGTTTTGGGCATCTGAAAATCCATGATTTGGATTTTTTTGTTAGATCCAAGTGGATCCTGTACTTCTGACCCTAGGATCGACGCCACCATAATCGCCCCTGACCCACCTATCTACTGTTGAGGAAGACCATTGGTTTCGATCAACGGTGGAACCCACCAATTTTTTCCTTTATTCGATCGATCGTTCGTCTGTCCGAAGGAACATTTCCTTCGGCGGAAGAGAAAGTGAAAGGGTAAAAAGGTCATTTCACTCAAAATTTTGAAAGCAGGTGTATTGGGACAAAATTTTCGGATGTCTATATGGACTGCCATTTCAAATGATTTTTAAATTTTGAATGGAGGAGGAGACATGCGTGCCTTGTCCAAAGTGGATGGATGTCTACTAGGAACCCATGATAAGGACAAGGGATGAATCAATGATACAAGACAGAAAGGCATGGGAAACCGAAAATCATAAATAAATATTTGTGTAATTCTCTCTCTTTTTTTATATTTATTTAACAGTGGAATGAATCAGTAACAGTTGATGTTACTGATTGACAAGTAGGTCTTCCTATCAAGTATCAAAGTATCATCAACTCCTACCAATACCCAGGCCTTATCTAAAAGGCACCACGTGATAAGGCAGTTCCAATGGAGAAAGGCTGCCTTGTTTTTTTGGCTTTTACTGAAAGGTGCCTGTACTTTTATAACAAAATTGCACTGCTCCTTCCACCTGTCCTTCTTTCCTCTGAACACCGTGCGGTTTTCAACGGCTCTCATAATTACAACATATAACAATATATATTCTTTAAAAGTATAATTTTTCGTAATTATATTTTTGCGCATATGCATTTAACTCAATAGTTAATCTCTCGCCTCAAAAGATGGGAGGTATAAAGTTTAAACTCTCATGATCACCTGATGTGCTTTAAGGAAAGTGGATATCATCTATAGACATTTTACGTTGGGTTTTCCACATATAAATTATAAAAAAGTATAATTTTTATATAGCATTTGAAAACTATTTTAAAAATCCTAAAAAATAAAGTTAGAAAAAAAATTAAAACAGATAAATACCAAAATTACATAATAATATAAAACATAATAAAGTTAATTTGGCAAAAAATGCCAATAGAAATAAGTGGTGAGCGGTGATGATGAGATTAAGAAAAACTGAATGATAATAGTAAACAAGAACATAAAAATAAGTCTGAGAATAAAATATGCTACCTTAGAGATAGATGTAGGGATGAGGTGAAAGATAGAAAATAAAAGCACAGTGATCCGTACATTATCAAAATTAGTCAGTGTATATCAAATAAAACATTTTTTCTCAAAAAATCTATTTTACCCTCAACTTCATTATGGGTTTTTCAGTTGAGGGTAAAATGAATTTTTTGAAAAAAAAATCTATTTAGTGCATGGTCACAAATTTTGATGGTGTATAGATGACTACCCAAAAAAAAAAAAAGATATAAAAAACTAAAATGGAAAAAGGGAAAATTCTAAGAAGAAAAAACTGTAAATAAGAGAGAAGCGTGGAGGTGGGAGTAGAATGATGGTCAAGAATCAAAGGTGAAATATGAAAAAAGACAAAAATGTAAAAAGGATTGAAAAGAATCAAAGGTAAAATATGAAAAATAAAAAATAAAAATAAAAGAATAAAAAAAGATGAATTGAAGGATAAAAAATTAAAAAACCTAATGAAATTTCTGTGGAGAAGAATAAGGCAACAAATAGACAAAGTAGAGAAATAGAGAAAAGAAGAATCAAAGTAAAGAATAGGAAAAGAAGAAAATGAAAGAAAGAGCAAACAGGGAAAAATAATCAGTAATTGAGATTAGTATCTTAACTCTTAAGCAGTAGTGCAGGAGAGAGGATAGAAAGAAGGCAAAGGTCATGGAAGTAATTGAGATTTTCCTCAAATTGGGTACTTGACGCCTGTATAATTGGGTGGTATATAAAGAAGATGTATAATAGAAAGTATATAAAGTATATAAAGATATATTAATAATTTATATTTATTGAATTTAAAAAAAAATAATTATGAATTGAATTATTAATTTACTTTACATATTTCATGTCCATAAAATTGTCTATCAGATGCATTTAATCATGTTGGATCTATCATCTATATCATAAAAAAGTCTCATTAAGTAACTCGCACGGATAACTCAGTTAGTCCAAGTTTCTAAGATTAGATTAAATACTTTGAGTTTAACCCCTCTTAAGCTTACTTGATACACGATTACGGGTGGTTTTGTATATCTGTAGAGTTAGTTTCACCTCTAATATAGGAGTGAGAAAACCCACATTATCCAATAAATAAATAAAAAAGTCTTGTTAATTGATCTCAATTAAAAAGACTTACATGGCACAAGTGGATTCAAACCACTTCTCTCTCTTCTTTCCATTTCTCATTTACCCTCAATGTTTTGAAATTGCTTGTGGAAAATTCAAAGGCCAAACGCGAATACATGATGCATGAGAAGTGGATAAAAGGATAAACCTTGATGTCATTTATTATAAAAACACTAAGAAAATAACTTGACAAAATTGCCTCTTATATTGTTACAGTAAAAACATCACTTGGCGATTGTTGACCACAAGCATTAGTTAACTAAAGGCATCATGTGTGGCTCATTAGAGGTCAAATTGTCACACTCTCTATATGAAAATTTGACTCTTATAGGCCATTGATTTTTTGTGGCACTTACATAAGACTACAATGACCAGATGAAAGAGCTTCTCTTAAATTATATTATCTATGAAGTCTTCTATTCACCTTATTAACCATATGCAACATTGTCTTTAATAAATATGTTGTCTCTTCCCTTTCTGGTCTATTTATTTTATGACTTGTTATAAATTCTATACAAACCATTAATTATTTAACATGACTAAAAAATATTTAACTTTTAATATCAAACATATGGAAACTATTAAGTTTATCCCCGTATTTATGTTTGCATATAATCATCCTATGTATCATTTTTTTTATTATTTTTATGCTCATAATTGAGTATATATTATTAATAACAACTAAAACAACAAAATCATAATAATTATTGAAGTGTGAGTTGGATAAATCACTAAGTGTTGAACTATCGTATTATTAAACTCAATAAACTACTGAATGTAACTATTAAAGTATTGAATAAGATTATTGCTATGAGTTACTAAAATGTTAAATTATTGAAATTGAACTATTAAAATTGAATTACTGAATTTTTTAAAAATATATTTAATATAAATATTCTCATTCCATTTCAAATATGAAACTGATTTCACGAAACATGTGTAAATCGATCAGAATTGAAATGTGGCAGCATGAACAATGAAATTACCGTCCAGAAATGGGTGAGAATACAGGTCACAACTCACAACACGTCGAACCACCTTTCCCGATCTCGAAAAATGGTACGTCGGTACGTGAATCTGAAAAGAGAATGCACCACCCCTTTCTCTCTCTCTTCACTATAAAAGCCCAAGCCATGGTACCATTAGTTTTTCACGCAGCGGCTGCAGCGGTAGCAGTGGTACCCTCTGCAGATTCATAACATTTCATCCGATTCTCTCTCTTTCTCACGGGAAAGTGAAAAAAAGCTAAAGCGTTTCTTTCTTTCTTTCTTTGAGAGATTTTCCCCTTGTGTCGTTGAAAAAAGAAGAGCGAGAGACCCAAACCAACCCATATTCATCTATTCGATTTCTTCCTATGATGTAGAAAGGGTGAGAGAGAGACCCAAATCTTTGCTTTTCTCTATTGGGTTTGTTTTCTTTGTTACTGGAGTAAAAAGGGAAGGAAAATAAAGAGAGAAAAAATCAAGAGTGTAACCCCAATCCTCGTTTTTCTCGCTTGTGCTTTCTTTTTTCTGTTTTTGCAAAACGAGAGAGGGAGACAGAGCCAAACCCGTTTTTCATTTATAGGATTCTTTCGTTTTGATTGAAAAGAAAGAGGTGAGGTATCCAAAATCTTCGTTTTTCTCTCTTGGGTTATTTTATTTGTTATCCCAAGAAAACTGAAAGGGGAAGAGAGAAAGAAAAGTCAAGAAAGGGACCCAGATCCTCTTCTTCTCTCTTGGGTTTTCTCCATTTGTTATTGCAAGGAAAGGGAACGAGAAACAGAAACAGAGAAAGAGAGAAAGGAGAAGGATAGTGAGAAAGAGAGAGAGTGGTAAGAGAAAGGCTTGCTGTATGTCAGATTGTAGCGAGGGCTACTACGGCGGATTCGGTGAGCTTGCAAACCCCCTTCAATGGCCACAGCTGAGGAAAAAACGACGCCCTGCTGCACTCCCAAGCGCCCCTCTCTCCATCGCGAGCCTACTTCCACCACCATCACCACCAAGCCTACTTCCACCACCACCACCAATGCAGCCGTTGTGCAGGACTGGACTGTTGTCTCCTCTGGCCGCTGCCCTGATAAGAAGGACGCCCTCTCTCCTTTGATGCATCCTGCTGATCCCGCTGCTGACCCACCTGCAAATGCTTCCTCCAAAGGTTATTCACTAATTTCTTCTTCTCTTCTTGATTTGAGTGCAAGTAGATTTCAATCTGTATCTCATTTCATATAATATGGTCTGGATTCAAAAATTCCTTGGGATCTTTTAAATTTTGCTACTGTTTCATCTTTTTGGAAGGCTTTCTAATTGGTTCTGTTAGCAAGAAATATTAGTTCGCGAATTGTTTGAGTTTGTACCTTCATTGTCCTTAGTGATTTCTTGATTTTATTTGGACGAACTTTAGCATAGTGGAGACGGCCACTCGTGTCGTCCTCCAAATGAATGTATATTAGGATCTTGAGCTAAATGATGGCGGAGTTACTAATCATCCATACAGGCATAACACCTGTGGTCATGGTATGGAACACTATCAAATAAAAGCCTTGACATTGTTTGGATCCATTCCCCAGTAATGGAATTGGCTTCTTCATTTGCTTACCTTAAAAATGGGAAATTAAAAACAATCATCTGAAATGTTCTCTAAGCAGAAGGGTGCAAGTAGCTGGTCTATGTGACAATGTGCAGAGGCAAATTATAGATCTCTTCAATCACCAATGATCCCAACAACATTGTGTCTTTGACTTATATTGACACCTATCTAGTCTTGGCATTGTCTAAGCCACAGCTCCCAGCTGGCCCAGAATATGCTGAACACTTCACCAAGTTAACAAGATTAAAAAGGAAAGAATACAACCAACCACTAAAGACAATGAACACTACAAAAGGTAACGGGTTAATCTGCTTGCTTGGTTATTAGCTGATGTTGAGATATGATCAGTCATCAGTGCAGAAACTCTTGGCTTGAACCACATTCCTACTATTGTACAGTTTGTCTGCTATGTTATAAGGGAAAGAATTTTTGGGCTTGGTCAAATGTACGGTGCTAAATGAACCACATTCTATTTTAGCTCCCGATGCACTTAATTTCAAGCGCTCCTAATAGCCTGTCACCAGTGCCTTTAATTCTGCCTCATTTGCATTGAATTCGTGCAAAACCCTGAGTAGGAGAGAATTGCAGCTCTAAATCTGCTGAATCTGTACGGCGGAGAGGCAAGACCTTCCACAGAAGTTAATTCAAAGGAACACAGTCCAAGAAACCAACTCCAATGGCACCCATCAGAAAGAGGTGGGTTGTTGTCTTGAATCCTCTTACCACTTGAGATATAAGTCTTAAGTGCATTAAAAATCTTTTGGTGTATTATCTGTAAACGTCTCACAACTTTTCAGTGACTGATGAAGTTTGCCACCCATATGAAAGCACCAGCTCTCATTTGGTGGATCTATAAGTTGCCAAATCCAAGCTGTAGTTGCCTCCATCTTTTCTTGACAAAGATCATATAAGGAAGATCTCATTGATCTGATTTTTCAGATTCTATTGTTTTTTTTTGAAAGGTAACATTCTATATTATAAATAAAAGAAAAACGTACACAAGAAGAGGGTGATCGAGAGGCCACCCAGACGGAAAAACAAACAACCGTCCCAAATTACTGCAGACTATTTACAATTTCAATTGAGAGAAACACCCCCTGACGAGCCAGTTCATCGGGATTTTTCAGATTCTATTGTTCCCTAGCATCCTTTAATAATGGACCTCATTCGCTATCAAGATTATCAACAGAAGGATTTGTAACATAGAGGGTGATCTTGTTTGTAGATATTGCACTTGGAGATTGGTTACTGTTACCTTCATGATTGCAAAATTGTTTTTTTTTTTCTTTTGAAAGTTAACTTATTAATCGCAAAAAGAAACAGGTCCAAAAAGGACCTTACAAAAGAAAAACCAAATTACTTCAATCTATTAACAACTTCCTCATCTAGCAACACTCCCTGCTTGGCAAAAGAATCCGCAGTTGAGTTAGCTGACGTAGGAACCCAAGCAATCTTAAAATAAAAAACATTGATAGCATGACGAATCCTCTCAATTTTGTCAAGATAAATCCAAGGGCAGAGAGAACCCAACACCCAACCTATCACAACCCGTGAATCACCTTCAACTAAACGCCCTTGAACCCCCAGCTCTTCCAACTCCAAAATACCTCCACAAAACGAACAATTCAACCTCAATAACTGACCCATTACGAATAGGACCCACGAAGGAAATCAGCGTATTCCCAAACTCGTTACAAATGAGTCCACTATAACCAGCCATACCAACTTCTTGCATACAACCCCCATCAAAATTAAGCTTGAGCATCCCAGGAGAAGGAGGAGACCAAGGAACAGCCCGTCTAGAGGCCCCTTGATTGCAGAATTGTTGCCTTACAGCATTTTTTTAGTTCTAATTACCAATAGCGTTGGAAGCCTTCTTCTTGTATTTTAACTAGTTTCTTTTGTCTGAACTACTTGGAAACTACTACTTCATCTGTTCTCTGCTTCTTTTAGTTTTAATTAATTACAAATAACCCTTGGAATCCCTCCTTTTATACTTAATTATATTCTCTTGTGCGAGCTAATTGGAATCTACTTCATCCTGTTCTCGGGTATCCTGATTATTCCCTCTCTCAATTTACCTTTTTTCCTAACCCATCATTTTGTTCACCGTATGTGCATGTAGGTATTCAAGTCATGATGAGGGCTCAAACAAGCCATCCTTTGGATCCTTTATCTGCTGCTGAAATTTCAGTGGCTGTGGCAACTGTCAGGGCAGCTGGGGCCACCCCTGAGGTTATGAATTTTATGCAGAATGCTTAAATTTGTAAATTTTTATGGATCATACGCAGGCGAGGTGTTGGTAGGTGCTGATGACTGAACAGTTTTTTTAATTCCTTTCTCAGGTTAGGGATTCCATGCGGTTCATTGAAGTGGATTTGTGGGAGCCAGATAAAAATGTTGTTGCACTAGCAGATGCATACTTTTTTCCTCCATTCCAACCATCACTGCTCCCCAAAACCAAAGGTGGACCAGTAATTCCCACTAAGCTTCCCCCAAGGAGGGCGAGGCTCATTGTCTATAACAAAAAAACAAATGAGACAAGCATTTGGATTGTTGAACTATCCGAAGTACATGCAGCAACTCGAGGTGGTCATCATAGGGGAAAGGTCATTTCATCAGAAGTTGTTCCAGATGTTCAGCCTCCTATGGTATCTTCTAATCTGTGTATCCATACCCTCTTCTAAAATACAATTCTCTGCATGAATACATATTCTACAATTTGCAGAGTACTATATTCTTTGACATATGCCACTGAAACTTTTTTATGTCTTTATGAATTTTACTGCTGCAATATTTTCTTACGCAGAAATTGTTTAAGAATTCCTAATAAAGATTAGTTGTTTCATGACTTTATGAATTTTGCAGCTAGAGCATTCCACTCCTGTTTCAAACATCAATTCGTTGTTGATGTTATTTTGCTTCTTGGTGTGGATAATATTATAAGATTTGGAGATAAAAAGAAGAAGAAAGAGAGGTTTTTTTTTTTGGGGTGGGGGTGGGGGCTGAATGACAATGAAGGAACTATATGTGCAATGAAAAATGACGCAGTCCTCAGTCAAAGATTGCAGTAGTGTCCTCTGGCCTTCGGCTACCTATATTTGGGAGCCTACTTCATTGTTCATTTACATACCATCAGTTTGATGTGATCTCCTGTGAAAGAAAAAAAAATGCTCCAACAACACCCCTGATGGAACAATCCTTCGACTCAACATCTGGTTGATGATACAAGGCTTAATTTAAAATAGAGAATGCAATACTTAACAGGCTAAAGTTCAATATAGGATAGTTTCTATCATCTATATATTAAAGAATTTCAGGAGGTAGCTGTGTGAACTAGATCAATTGTTTAAAATCTTGAAGATTTAACCACATATATGGACTTCAGGTCGAATTACGCTTATCATAGCCTTGGGTCATGTGCCATTTTGTTACTCTGAGTATATTGCATTGTCATACCAATATGTGGACTACCAACCATTTATGAAATAGAGAATTATATATTGGCTGTTGAATGCCAGTTGAGAGTAGAATCTGTTTTTACATTCATGATTAAGATTGGCTGAAAGATGTACAGATATTAGTGGTGACGTAATGTATAATCCTTGGGCAATTTCATCCACAAGAAGATGGATAGATGAGGCAGTTGTTGAAGATGTCGCTATGTTGTAGATCAAAGGGCTGGATATTTTGGGGATAAGGTAACAACTAATGTAGAGGAGGTGATAAGAGATATAACTGAAAATATTAGTGGCTTTATCGAAGCAGTAAGAATGCAAGTCTTCTTGTGGAATCTTATGAGGGTTAAAGTGTTATCTAGGTGTAGTCTAGGTGTCTTATAACTGAAAATATTAGGGGTATTGCTGTAGAGGAGACAGACTTGTGTCTTTTGCAGTTGCGGATGCAAGGGAGGTCTGGGATAGGTACAATGGATTGATGGGTTGTTTGTGGTGTTCTATGAATATGAAAATGGACAAGAAATAGAAAAGGAGGAATTGAGGTAGAGATATACCAATTTCTCTGTTGCATTTGTGTGCCTTTAAATAGATACAAAATTAGACACAAGTGGTTAGTCAACTATACAATGAACTGGTACACCTACAGATTATAGGAATTAATACACTATTTGCCATAAATGAAATATGCACATTTTACAAAAGTTTGTGAGTTTTAGATCAATCACTGAGGTGCTTCATGGAGTTTTTTTTTGGGTGGGCGAGATGGGGGTGGGGGAAGGGAGTGCTTGCTTGGGTTGGGCGGGTCATAATGAAAATGAAAAGATTGCAATTAAGGTATTTTTTTATTAATTGTGAATTATCATTTATAATTACAAGTCATTACTAGGTATCTCTTTAATTTTTCTATATATAAAAAGATAGTTTAAGATGACCATCAAATGAATCTTGACTATTGGTTCATTAAATGGTTGTGATTTGCTTCTGTACTGGCAAGGAAAAAAAAGAAAAAAATGTCTAAAAATTAGAAAAAAAGATTTTAAGATAGGATTTGTAGGATTGGATCTGATTTTATCATAGTGTTATCTAAAAATAGAGGAAATTCGTGCAAAATTTGAGTAAAAAAAATAGAAAAAATGATTTTATGATTAAATTTGGTGTGCCTGAAGGACATGACTGATGTTTTTTTACATTAGTATCTTAAAGTAGAAAATTTTGTACAAAAATTTGTGAGCATAAGAAAAGAATTATTCATCATAAATTTTTGACCAATGTTACTTGTGCGAAGCGCATACTTCCTTCTAGTTAACTATTAAATGATAATTGGTTAATGGTGAATCAATATCATTGATCAGTAATATGTAAGAAATAAATGATATCCTACATACATGTTGATAAATAATTATTTGTTAACTTGTTATAATTTGTGAATGATTATTGTGATGCACTTGAGATTACATGAATATGATGATCGGTTTATTTGTGATCATTATTTCAAACAATTTTTTATTTTATATTAAATTTGTATTTTTATTTTTATGCATTTAACTTAGTATTGGATATGGGAATCTGTGAAATAATGTATTCTGAATTAACTTAGTTGGTTTTTTGCGTCAAATCTTCAATTTAGACTTGACCAACTAAAAGACTTAAAAATTTACCTTAACACCCTCAACACAAAATTTCTGGATCTTCCCCTGGCTGGTCGCAAGTGATTGGATGCATAGTTTGAAGATCTTGCGCATAATTGCCATCAATCATCCTCTTCGTGGCCAAATCTTAACAAATACAATAATCAGGAAAGAATGTAACAAAACAATTAAGGTTTTTAGTGAGACTACTAACAAACAAAAGGTTAGAAGATAAGTTGGGTAACAAAGTAGATGGAAGAGAAATATTGGATGAAAGAGGGATGATGCCTTTTCCAGTAATGTTTGTTAAGCAGCCATTAGGAAGTCTAACAGTACCCAGAGAAGAATGAACAAAAGTAGAGAGATAATTAAACATACCAGTCATGTGGTTTGTAGCACCTAATTACCCAAAGCTATGAGGTGAGGAAATGTTTAAGGTAGACAACGAGTTACCTATTTGAGCAAGAGAGGCATGAGGTAGTTAATACTGATCTGCTATGGTGCTTCCTAAACAAGCACATGATATTATTATTCCCAGAAAAAAACCCAGCACATGATATTCTGGATCATTCGCTCTTACAAAATCTCATCTGAGTCTCCCCCTGCTAGAGATGTTTGCGCAATGGAGACTTGGTAGATATAATTAAATTCTTGGCTGTTAAAAATGAGGGAATTTTCCATGGATCTTCCAACATTTATCACATAGTGATTAGTATCCTTATAATGTGCAAAAAGAATAATTATGGTCACTGAGATATTTATTGGTAATTTTAGGGCAGGATTTTCAAATTTATCTTTAGATCCAATGAAGATGAAGAGGCCATATGAAAACACTTATATTAATGGTAATTAAGAACAGTAAGACAACAATGTAACTGAACCAAAAAAGGGTCGTAAAAGACAAATCTGGAATAGTTTCTGTAGGAGAAAACACTTGAGGGGCAAGTAAATGTGTGAATATAAACACGAGCCATAATGACTTGATTAAATGCAAGAGAAGGTGGTAAAAGCTGTGGAAAGTAAATGATTTAAAGGTATTGCAAGAAAATGAACTAAAATGTGAAAATTATGGGGAAAAAACTGGGTTGTAGGCCACTCATACGACAGAAAAAAATGGTTCAGAAGTGGACCCACATCTGTTGGATAAAAAAATTGATCCAATGGATGAAAGGAGGACCTAAAAACGACAAGGGGTACTAGAGGGCCCCATTGCTTGATAATAAGAAATGGGAAAGATGATTGACTGAGATTAAAAGGTTTTGCCTTTTATTTACTATTCAAATATAGAAGAAATTACTAATAAAAAGAGCATAAAAAGAAGTTCTAGAAAATGTATATGATCGACCTTGGGTAACAGTATAGGGTGGGCCCCACAAGCACTGTAGCAACACTGTAGCTTATGATTACTGTGACTGTTGCAAGCACTGTAACAGTACTGTATTTTCTCATGATTGTTTTAACAGTACTATATTTTCTCATGATTAGTCTAGCAGTCCCCCCAAGAAGATTTCAGAACTTCACTTTGCATACCATGATGAATTCTTTGCATAAAATAAGAGAAGATGAATAGGGAAATTGAGAGAGTGGTTTTGAATGTTGTGTTCTCAAGGAAGAGACACACCTTTTTTTTTTCTTTTTCAAATGGTAACAAAAATTTATTAAAAACAAAGGAAATAAGTACAAGATACAAAGATTACAGATACAACAGCCTCCACCCCAAAAGTACCTCTAAACCTACATGTCTAGAAATGCCCTCTAACCCTCAACACCCCTCAACCTGAGGCTATCTCTGCCTCTTACCTCCTTTTTTTTTCTCTTTCTTTTTCTTTTTATAACTGAAACATTTTTCATGTCCCTCATCTGCAAATTCAACCCCTAGCAACCTGCTTAATTTAAATAATCTAAAAGCATCCATTGGAGGAATCCACTTTTTGTAGGGTGCTTGTAGATCCTACCTCATCCATCTTGAAAAGTTTCTCACTAATTGGGCCCTTTTGCTACTCCACCTCTACCTCTCCTATGTCCCCCTACATAATCGTTGCTCATATTCTTCCGTTGGCATGAGTCACCACTATGAGCTGAGGGCCTAGATCCAATAGTAGGCATAAACCCAACCCTACTACTCGATCTAGCCCTAGTTAACAACACAAGATCCAAACTGTCCCTAGGCCCCAAACCTTCCATTTATAAAAGAAATGGTACAAATTACTGCATGATTGTCTCCCTTGATCAGGGAATCAGAACAAGAAAATCTCCTCGCAAACTCTCTATACATGGAAAATATTATGATATTTTAGAGGCTACAGCATTGTACATTATACATTGTATTAGTATCTTTCCCAAAATCTGGAGGATCTACCTTCCTGTAGTTCTCTGTGGCGCCACTAGTCTCTCTCTCTCTCTCAAAGAAAAAAAAAGAGGAAAAGAAAACACTAGTTATGTACTACTGTGTGGGAAAACTAGTCAAAGCCTTAGTACATTAGTTAAAATACTTGAACATACTTAATTTGAGGTCAATATTGCTTTAGTTTTGAGAGATGCTAAAACAATTTATACTGTTGGAACTTGAAAATTTATATACAATCACGGGAGGCTTGCATTTATTGAATTCAAATCGAGATTGTAAAGCCGGTATGACTGGAAAACAGACAAAAACATTTGTAATTGCTTCCACACATGCACAGCTCAATGGTGCTTTGCTAGCAAGCAGTGCAACCTACCACGTATTTCACAACTTTATGGCTTCATAGAAATGTATACAGTATCATATAGTATTATTTTTTTCATGTGAGTCCGTGTTGAAAATTTATATATTTTGGATGGGATCCTTATTCCTCTGGTTTGCAGTTCAAATGTAAATAGGCATTATTGGTCTACTGACAAACATTTTTGGTTTCTTGGAAGTATGAAATGCATTTTCTTATGAGTTGTGTTCTTTTTTCTTTCAATTACAGGATGCTGAAGAATATGCTGAATGTGAAGCTATCGTTAAGGATTATCCTCCTTTTAGGGAGGCTATGAAAAGGAGGGGCATTGAGGATATGGACCTTGTGATGGTGGATCCTTGGTGAGTTAATTCTATATGTTATACTGTCATGCAGAAATGCTGGAATGCTAGTTACATATTCACTGTTTATGATTTCTTCTTTTTGCAGGTGTGTTGGTTATCACAGTGATGCCGATGCTCCTAGCCACAGGCTTGCTAAACCACTTATATTTTGTAGAACTGAGAGTGATTGCCCAATGGAAAATGGGTATGCACGGCCAGTGGAAGGCATCCATGTACTTGTCGATATTCAGAATATGGTAGTAATTGAGTTTGAAGACCGGAAACTCGGTCCCTCTGCCTCCCGCTGATCCATTAAGAAACTATACTTCTGGAGAAACACGAGGTGGTGTTGACCGGAGTGATGTGAAACCCCTGCAAATTATTCAGCCTGAAGGTCCAAGTTTTCGTGTTAATGGCCACTTTGTGCAATGGCAGAAGGTACTGGTTTGTCCCCTCTTTTCTGCGTGCTAATTGTTAACTATTAATTTAAATGCCATTTGAAACACTTCTTGGTCTTCATTTTGGTGAACAGTGGAATTTTCGTATTGGTTTTACACCTAGGGAGGGTTTGGTCATTCATTCTGTTGCTTATATTGATGGTAGTCGGGGACGAAGGCCTGTAGCACACAGGTTAAGTTTTGTGGAGATGGTGGTGCCCTATGGAGATCCAAATGAGCCACATTATAGGAAAAATGCATTTGATGCAGGGGAGGATGGTCTGGGTAAAAATGCACATTCACTAAAGAAGGTAGATATTACTTGAGTTTTGTTTATCTGTTGCTGCACTATATTTTCTTTTTGTTGTTTATCATGGTGCATACATGCAGGGGTGTGACTGTTTGGGCTATATTAAATATTTTGATGCTCATTTCACAAATTTCACTGGAGGTGTTGAGACTATTGAGAACTGTGTTTGTCTACATGAAGAGGATCATGGAATACTATGGAAGCATCAAGATTGGAGGACAGGCTTAGCTGAAGTACGACGATCCAGACGGTTGACAGTTTCATTTATATGTACAGTTGCAAATTATGAGTATGGATTCTTCTGGCACTTTTACCAGGTAAGATTTGAGTTACTACTTTCAAACTTTATGCTAAACACCTTCAATTTGGTATTCCTGACTTTGCTTCTTTTTTAGGGACTGACCTGGTTGCATTTATGTACCCCCCTTTTTTTTTTTCACAAAAACGTTATATGAATACCTTTTCATGACATTTTAATATGGAACATCTGCTAGAGGCCTTCCTTTTTTGAGAATGATGCCTGATAATCAATGGTGCATATTGAGTAGTCACATGATCTACACTTTGGTCATTGATTTCTGCCTCCTTTTCATTTTAACTTTGTGTCGTGAGCTTCTATACAAATATTACGCTTTCATCAAGGTAATTTCGTCAAAGAGCATGAAGACATATCTACTTGGTCCATTATTTCTAATTATTTCTGTCTTCAATCTCCTTTCAGATCTGGTAGGGATGTTTGGGGAAGTATTTTATGAGCTTTAGATCTCTGAAATTTAACCATGCTAAATCTCAGAGTAAAGAACAAACAATAGACTTTTTGATCTTTTGATCAGAATTTTCAAGAAGTCCTGTTAGTCAACTATTCATTGAACAAGATTCTTCCAATGCATATGTGGCCAAGATAATGGTAGAATGCTTGGAGATTAACATTCATAATAGGGAGGATCAATAGGATCTTTGAGTAAATGTCAATTTTGCCTTGGGTATCCTTCACATCGTTCAAAATATTGGTATTGGTCTTAATACCGGTTCCTACTGATATGCAACACAGATTGGGGCGATATTTCCAAATACCGGTCAAACTGGTCTAAAGTGGTATGAAATTTCAAAATCCCGTAAAAATTCTGGAAAAAATCTAGAATTTTGGAAAATATTGGATTCTAAGTTTTATTTTTCATTTTACTATGTCCTTCGTTGTTGTATGATCTGGAACTAAATATTTTGAACTAAACAATGTGTTTATAACCTCTGATGATTTTGATTTTCAATCATTCTAATATCAATTTTAGTCCAATGATATGTAAATAGAAACTAGTAATTACTAATCTAGTATTATGCAAAGAAGTTTGACATAAAAAAATGACCTAGGAATGATGAAATATTACATGCATAGAGTGCTATAAGAACTAGAGTCTAGAGACCTACAACTGATATAGATCTAATAGCTATTACAATTCATAAATCATCATAATTTCTAAACTATGTTGGGTCGGTGGTGGTCATAGCAAACATGTGATCCTTGCCTGGATAGCTAATGAATCATTACCTAGATAGCCAGTAATCATTTTTATATAGGATATCATCAACTTTGAAGAACTTGGTGATACTTTGCTTTCTCAATTATGCCCTTTCAAGTGGTAGGCCAGTGACTTCTCTCAACCTCATAATATCAATGTTTTTGTTAGCTAAATGTCCAGTCGTATCATTTTATTAAAATTAAAAATAGATGAACTTTCATTTGAAACAATTTAGGCATCACATTTTCTTTCTTCATTTATAAGTTCATCTCATTTTCTTTTTCTTTTTAAATAATTAGTTAAGAAATACTTAAAAAAGAAAAAAAAAAGGCACAAATAGCATATCTATATATACCATCTATAGCATTTTTTTTTGCATGTGACAAATCTTTGTTTTGAAAATAAAAAATGGGTGGTGTATTTTTTATTCTTAGAAAATAATTATTAGTTCTAAGAAAATCTAAAAATAAATAGAAAAATAAAAAATGGCATAGATTAATCGCCCATGCGATTTGTACTACTTAAAAATTAGTATCTTACTTTTAACTTTAAAAAACATTATTATTTAAAAATATATTTTAAAACTCAAAATAAATAACAAAAAAATATAATATATTTTTTCTTGCTTGTATATGCTTGTTGTAGATCTATATTGGGAATACTAAAAGTTAAAGTTAAATATATAGATTTCTTTTAAAATATTAATGAAAATCTGAAAATAGATATAAAAATAATATTTTATTCAAAATATCATAGATCTAACTAAAAAATGTTAGTGATTAGATCTATATGTAAACTATGATTTAAAATAATTTTATCTTGTATTATTTGAAAAAATAATTGAAAATAGCGAAAAAATGTGAAAAAGGAAAATGTTTGAAGATAAATGAAAAAATGCAAAAAAAATAATAAGCAATTCTTTTGTCTCAGATCTTGTTTGTGTGATGTTTTACCTTCATCGCTAAGCAAATGATACCATTTTTTCAAGAAAAACCTAAAGAATAATAAAAAAAACTCACATCGAAATATCCCCTTTTGAAACCGGATGCCTATGGGTCTTTCAATCTTCAAAATATTCTCCAAATCTTGTTTTTTTCCCTTCTAATCTCTTCAAGCTTGAAGACTAGGTGATGACAAATAAAAGGGAAAGGTAACCCTAATAGAAAACCATAGAAAACATAGTCAAAAGGGATGCAAAACAATTGTGGGTCTCTCTCGGTTAAAAGGAGGGTTTTTAAAGGAGGCAACAAGATTTTGGAAATCTCGGTTGATATTTTTAAAATCCTTGTGATTTTTTTATCGACATTGATTTTTCAAGGAACTAGTGTGAGTATCGAATGGTTCTCGATGCGAATTAGCTGATACAATGCAGTACGTTTTTCATTGGGAGTCGAACTTGTGACTTTTGGTAGAGCCATAAGTTCAAGCTCAGACCCTTTTTAACAAACTTATGACTATTACGGTTGGTGTATACATAACAATTAATTGGGTTGGTGAGTCTCTAGAACATTACTTTACTTCATTGGTGTATGCTTTACTTCAAGCATCTCTAGAACATTTTCTTACATGTACATGCACTCACGTATCATAAAGGTCCAAATTTGACATGGGGTCCTTAATAATGCTAGGTTGGTCAAGTCTGATCTTTTGTTTTTAACAAAATTTCTTGGTTATCTTTTTTCAATAAATGGGTTTGAGCCCAATGGACATTTGGGCTTAGTTTGGAAGCTTGTTTTTGAGTCCAAGCTTAAGTTCAAGCTCTACTCAGTAAACATTACAAAATACATAATTTTATGCATTCTCGTCAGGCTTGAATTTGGGATCAAGCCCTAAATTGGGCTTTTGGATAAGTTTTTCAAAGTAAAGAGCCTAAGTTTGACCTGAATTGATGGGTGAAACTTGGGTCGGGCTTGACATAACGTGGGAAAGAACTTGGAAACATCTATGTTCAAGTTGACTTGGGCTCGGGCTAGGCTCATTTTAGGGCCCAAGTATTAGACAAAAATGCCTAGTCAACAAAAGCCTGTGTTTGGCTTGAAAACCTGAATTTGAGCCAGATTTTTTTATAAATTCAATTTTTGTTAATTAATATTATGTATAAATATAAAATTGTGTAATATATAATTTATATTTTTATAGAATAATACAAGAAATCCATTTTAATCCAGAAGAAGCCCAAGCCACACAAGCCTGCATGTGCACATGCATGACACAAATAAACACACATAATATGAGGATCACTTACACACCCGTCAAGTGCCCATTATGCTTCAACATTGCTATAACAAATTCACTATTGTTGTACTAAAATCGCTATGGAACTTAGAAAATGGTGTTGGACAGAACGAGTATAAAAGAGTGGACATAAATTTTTAAATTTGCATCACAAAATTTTCATTTGATATTTTTTTTTTGAATTTATGTGTGAGAAGCTGCGGGAAACCCAACGTAAAACCCCTACGGGTGATACCCACTGCCCTTAGGGCACACCAAGTGAGACCGGTCTGTAATTCCTTTTTACTAGTGAAAGTTTTCGAGTATGTATACAAATGATTATAAAGTAAATACAAATTTAGAAAGCCTTAAGTGGGGCCTTTGAATGCTTGATCCATGAATGGCATAGGCGAAACCGAAGGACTTGTGCGCACCTGATGCATAGATTTCAATTAAAGGCTAATAAAGGGTTGATCTCACTTACACATTGGGTGAAGATTTGAAGGTGCTAATGGATTCAAGGAATCCAAACAACACTATTAAAACGAAATGCAAATGGAATTAGGAAGTCCCAAACTATATTTTGCAGATGATGTGTGAATGGAAGTATTGCTTCCAAACCACTTAAGTTTGAAGTGTGAAAGACATAAGTCATTAGAAACCTCTAACCACACTATGTGCGGTTGGAGGAGAAAGTCTCTGACTTTGTGTTTGGAGAATGCCTGGGTAAAGGATCCTACCCTCCTAGGCATGGGGGTATTTATAGTTCTGGGGTGGAGAGGGCAGCCCCAATGAGAGCAGCCCGGATGAGGGCATCCATTGAGAGCAGCTCAAATGAGAGCAACCCCGATAAGGGTTGCCCTGATGAAAGCAGCCCCTTCAAGAGTAGTCGGACGAGGGAAACCTTGATGAGCGCAGCCCCAGTGAGGGTGGCCCCGACGAGAGCAACCCTAGTGAGGGTAGCCCCAATGAGAGCAACCTCGATGAGGGCAGCCCCAACGAGAGAAACCTCAATGAGGGCAGTCCCAACGAGTGCAATCTCGACGTTGGTAGCCCCAATGATGATTTTATTAGACAATTATACCACCTTTCCTGGACATTATCTGGAAAGGAAAATGGTAATAAAAGTTCCAGTGTTTTGTTGTTGCACTACGAAGGAGAGGGCTTTGACTTAATTAAATTTGATGAGGAGAGGTATAATTCCAAGAGAGGCTAATTTTTCTTGTGTGCAATGCGTGCGGAAACATAAACAATGCATCACTTGTTTAGGAATGCACCTTTACGAGTTTTTAGTGGAATAGTTTTTGGATCTTTTCCCCTTGGGTTTTAAGTGATGTTGTCATTACCATTCTATCCTCTTGTTGGTGTAATGGTTTAAAGGAAGGGGGAAGATAGCTTGGCAATTGATTCCGGCTGTGATTTTGTGGTATGTTTGGAGAGAGCGGAACTTAAAGGGATTTTGAGTCTAAAGAGAAATCTGCCTAAGAAATCTTTAAAGAGTAAGGATCTTCTCATTTTTTGGCTATAGGTTGTAAGGAGTTTAATTATTTTGTCTTTGATGATTTCCTTAGAAGTTGGTTTGAATATCTAAAAGGCGGATTTAGAAAGGCAAATCCAGGTGAAAAGTAGAGGCAGCTAGATGAAAGGTGTTTTAAAGTTAATGTAGATGGAGCAACGAGAGGGAAGCCAAAACTGGTAGGCATAAAGAAGTGTTACATGATCATCTTGGTTATTTGTTAACTTTTTTAATTGAACCCATAGGAATTAAAGATTCTATTGAGGCTGAACTTCTTGCTATTAGGAAAGCCCCCTCTCTATGGGCATATGGTGGGCTTCATTTGAGTAATCTCATTATTGAGGATGATTTGGCTCATGCCATTGCTTGGGCTTGAGGTGGGAGGAAGCCTCCTTGGAGGCTACTTGCTGTTGCAAGGGATATCTTTCAGTCCTTGTAAAGGGAAGCCTATTTCCTTTAGGCAGGTTAGAATGTCAAGCAATGGAATTGTGGGTTACTTGTGATCTTGTGTAATTTTTGTTTCATTTTGGGCTTCATGTTTTGTGGGATATTGATTCTTGTTTTTATGTAGAGGATCAATATAGTTCTCGTATACTGTACCTTTCACTTCTAATGAATATACTTGTGATTATTATTATAATTATAATTATTTTATTTTTTAAAGATTGGGATGAAATCTTTCCCTTTAACCACCATCTAATTATGGAGTTGGTATGGAGGATGCCCCCTTTAGAAACTTAGTAGAAGAAATTAGAGTGCACAATCGGAAAACTACCTTTCATTTACCTAGGATTACTAGTGAGAGAGAACCCTGAGAGGATTGAAAGGAGATTGAATGGTTGGGGCATGAAATACTTATCCATCAAGGGCAGGCTCACCCTCATCAAATCTGTCCTCACTAATCTCCCAACTTACTATATGTCCAATTTTCAAATTCCCAAAGGAGTAATGGCGCATATAGAGATTGTTTAGGACCTTCCCATGGGGGAACAAAACGGACAAGAAAAGAGTGCACCTGGTAAGTTGGCCCTGAGTCACCAAACCAAAAGCCAAGGGCAGTATTGGAATTTTGCACCTAGACATTAAGAATCAAACCTTACTTTGCAAATGGAGCTGGAGACTTGGGAGAGAGACGAACGCACTTTGGTCTAGGGTCTTGGCAGGCTAGATATGGCCATCAATCAAGATATCAGAGGATGGGTGTTGGGGTAAAACGTGGAAAAACAAAGATCCCATGTAGTAAAAGCGTGGTGGAGACTAGGTAGGGGAGGAAACCCGTTGGACCGGGATAAACTAAGACTCTTGGTGGGAGGAGGTTACTTATGGCTCGAAGGCAGACCTTTGAAAGACGTCTACCCTAGGCTATGCAGGATAGCTAGAGATGAACAAGTCCTAATCGAGGATTACTACATAGCGAGTCACGACATGATCTCGTGGCAATTGAATTTCCGTAGAAACTTGAGGGTATTCGAAGATGATAGCCTTGAGGAACTGAAAGCGATGTTAGGGGAATTCCCTTTATCCATTGCGGAAGGGAATGAAACACTTTGGGTAGGAGATTCCTCCGGAGCCTTTTTAGTCAAAGCGCTTACTAGTTTGGTCCTTAACCAACAGAACATGACCCTAGGATTGAGCTTAGCCTGGAGGGGCCTCGCCCCTCCCCAAGAGTGCAAACTTTCGTGTGGTGTGCCTTGAAAGGGAAGGTGCTGACCAGATCATCTCTTAACAGAAGAGGACTACTCAATTCATATGACAACCTACAGTGGACACTTTGTAGCCACACGTAGGAGGACATCAATCATTTGTTTGCCGAATGCCCAACGACTAGAAAATTGTGATAAGTTTTGCAAATTTGACGGTGGCATCGTGGGTATTCGAGCGAACTTGCAAAGGAATCACTCAATACTGGACCATTCAACACATCAATTCTAAGATGAAAGCGGCTTGGAACACTATTCTAGCAGCTATTCTATGGACAGGTGTGGAAGGAGAGAAATTCTAGAATTTTTGAGGAGTCGTCAGAGGAGAATGACCTTATTCAGAAAGCAAAGTGGAGACCCTACACATGGCTCTTATCTAGGACATAGTTCAAGGGCTTTAAAATGGCAAACTTGTACTCCTCTTGGGAGGGTTGCCTAGGCAGAGGGACAAGGAAGTCCAGTATCCATGCCACTTGGTGTCCCCCTCAATTGGATAGACATAAATTTAATGTTGACGGGGCAACAAGGGGAAAACTGGGTTTGACAGGTATAGGTGGAGTGCTCTATGACTGCAATAGTAGAATGGCCATGTTTTTTTCTGAGCCAATAGGTCAAGGTCCTCACATTAGGTAGAACTTATTAGTAGTAGAAAAGCCTTGTCCATATGGTCTACTGGGAGGGGGGAAACTAATCATTGAGAAAGACTCTACACGCGATTAAGTGGGCAAAGGGGCTAAACCACCCCCCCGAGAAGATGATCACAATAGTGAGGGAAATTATAGCTCTTTGATCAGGTAGAGAGAGATTTCTTTTGCTGTGGTCTGGAGATCAACAAATGGAGTAGCTGACTTCTTTGATAAGAACGGGGTAGACTCCACTACTACCGGTTTGTTCTACCATTGAAAGTCCTCTAGGTGGGAGAATTTTGCCAAACAGGATCACACGATGTCATTGTGATTTGAGGAGTGGTGTATTTTATTTTTTCCTTTTGGCATACTTTTGATTTAAGCCTTTTATCTATCGATGCTACCCCATGTACATATCTCTTTTCATTAATATGATTCATTCTATTTGTTATTGCTAAAAAAAAAAACTATGCGCAATTTAAGTCATTGCTAAAGATTGTCATATGGGAATGATTTGTTTCAGTGTTGATATCTACATGATTATTTTTTATTCCTCCGTTTTCGATGATTGGCATGCATTTAAGGACATGGTAGAAGAATGGCTAATGATGAGAGTAACTGAAGTCATGAAACCATGTGATGCAGGCTTAAGGTCGAATTTGATATTATTTGCCATAGACTCATAGTTTTAGTATAATAGACTCACAGTTTCAGAGCTCTTCTGAAGGACTCTGGCAGCCAATCACAGTTCGTGAAAGGATACTGCCCTTGATTGGGGTTTTGCTAAGCAAATCCCGAATCGAAAACAAGTGTCTCGGGAACCAATTATGCCTTACGGGAATTAGATTAAGGTCTCCTTTAATTCAATTGATTAAACGATGCGGAAGCGAATAATTAAAAGAGATAATGAATTCGAAAATTGGTATTCTTAATCTAACAACCATAAAACACAATTGAATTATAGATCACCGGTATTTGCAAATTTGGACCAAAGTCCGGCCTTGGCTTGAGAAGCCTCACAAAATCAACTCCACGGAGTCGAGAGAAAATTCTCCAAATAATAATTCAAATTCAATGTGTAAAAATTACATACAGTGGTGCCTTTAAATAGGCCAAACTGAAGGCCATAATCCGCCAACACGTTCAAAACATGAAAAATAAAAAAGGAAAACTTCTAAATTCTTAAGCCAACAACGATCCACACAATTTGAGTGGAGTTATTTTTGAATAAAATAAAGACAAAAAAAAGGAGTGTTGCTAAGTTAAGCTCCACCATATGCCACCCTTTATCCAATATTCCTTGCTTTAATCAATTTAGAAACTTAGGAATCCAAAAGGAATTTTTATGTAATGGGAAAGTGCTTTAACGAGAATGGGATGTGGGATTTGCACTGTGGGTTCAGCCAATGCTGTTTGAATTGGGTAGGGTCGGCCATGGGTATTTGGGTGGGTAATTGAATTGGGTATTTGGGAAGTTGGGTTGGATAGGATAATCTAATTGGATAATTGGGTAATTCAGGAATTTGGTCCAATACCATTTCAGCCTGAATGTCTTCATCAGGTCCTCTCTTTCCCCTGTCGATTTTTTGGTGCATTTGAAGTACAATGTCGGCAAATAAATTCATATTGGGCCCACCATCCTCTAATGGGTCATCATTAATTTCATTTAGCAATGGTTGAGCTTTGATGTCCCACATCACCATGGCACACACACACACACATACTAACCTTGTAGATGCATGTACATTCTCATCTCTTATTGGTTGATGGCATCAAAAATAAATACTATTGCAAGAAAAAAAAGAATCTATTTTGGTTGGTTCTTGTACATTTTGATGTATAAGAGAAGGCTTTATATTTGGTTCTTGTTTAGATACAGTAGGATGTGTCAAACCTCGCAACCTGTCCTTTTCTTTTTCTTGTCCTCTTTCATGGTGGGGCCCATACACCATAGAGCTGGTGAGGATTGAAAGGTCTTGAGTTGGAATAGGAGTGGGCCAAATTTCTGCCCAAACCCTCAATCCTGGCCTCAATGTTTGTGGGCCAAGGTTTTAGGGACTTGCATGGTGATGAAGGGTAGGATCGGGTTTAATGCCTACCTATGCCTCCATACTAAAAGAAAGTATAATTCCGAAAGATTCAACTCGAATTCAATACAAATCCAAGAAAATCCAGACTCAAAAAATCCAAGTCTTGAGAAAATCCTTGGATTAACTTTGACAAAATAGCGCCACTCGATCACTCATCTCAGTTGTATGGGCAAATAAAGCTTTGAATGGATGAACCAAAACCTCAATATCTCACCAAAAGAACGGAATAAGGTCAAGACTTATGCAAAATTAACATCATGCAAATATCACACAAGAATCTAAGAATTAATTTGCCTGAAACAAATCTAAGAACTAGAAACAAAGTTTCTCGTAATAATGGACAAAATCAAACTAAAACTTATGAAAGTGAGCAAGAAACTTAAGCAAACTAGAAAACCAAAGGAAAACGCACACCGCAAAGGAGAGACCCAAAGCTCTCTAAGCTTTTATTAAATTGAAGTTCAAGTTGTTTGTACAATAGTGGTCATCCATACCTCCAATTTATAGAGGTTCATGGTTGAAAAAATAGAAAGATTTCAAAAATCTAGAGTTTACCATCATTCACTGACACATGGTTAAAGTAATGGTCATGACTTCGCCTATGTATATCGCAATTGTGCAAATTTGGGTTTGTTGGAAAGCTAATTGAATAATCTTTCCAACAAATCCAATTTTATGAAAATCCTATATTGTTTGGTACCTAAAATCTGCCAGCACAGTTAGACCATGTTTTCTGTCAATGATTCCTTTCCAAGTCCAAAGTTTCCTAATGGAACATGTGGTCCACAAGCTCCATGCCCCACCTACTTCCTTGTTTGGATTCCTTGCCATGTTGGCATGCCATGTAGCTGTGAGGTGGATGATGTGTCAAATTTCTCCAGTGTGGCTTTCACATAGGCAACGAGTCTCAATTGATGGTCTTTGGAAGCCCTAAACACCATGTGATGGTATAAGGTCCACAACTTTGTCATCTGGACTTGGAATTGCATGGAATTCTATGCGTTGGAAAGCTTGAAAGGTCCTCTCTTTCCTCCATCTGTTCTTTGATGCATTTGGAGTGGAAATTTAACAAATAATCTCTCATGGACCCCATCCTTCTAAAATGGGTCTTCATCAATCACACTTGGCTTGATTGAGCTTTCGATGGCCGCGTCACACGTGATAATTTTCTAGGGTTTTTGAAAACCATTATATGCAAGAGTTGCATGGGTGTAAAATTGGGTAATGTGTGATAATAGTACATTTAGAAGCACAGTAGAAGGCCTCATATTTTGGTTCCTTTTTTCCTCTTTCATGCTGGGTCCCATAAAATAGAGAGCGTGGGATTGGAAGGCCTTGGACTAGTTAGTGCGAACCAAATTTCAACCAAAACCCCCGATCCTAGCTCTTTATGTTTGATAGTCCAACGTTTTAGGGACTTCCGTAGGTCATTTTTTAGGGTTTCCAAAAGCCAATGTATGCAAAGAGAGGCATGGGTGTTAAATTGGGTTATATTCCAAGTCAAGGGGAGGTTAAGAGTGTGTTAGATTATCCCAAGGTGGCCCCACAGAAAAATGGAAAAATGTGGAGGTTGAATGGTGCATCTAGTTGGTGGCTGCACTTGTTCCAAATTCTATTTATGACTTTGATATCAATTTGTGTGGGTTATATTCCAAGTCAAGAGAGGTTGAATGGTGCATCTAGGAGTGTGTTAGATTGTCCCAAGGTGGCCCCACAGAAAAAATGGAAAAATGTGGATGTTGAATGGTGCATCTAGTTGGTGGCTGCACTTGATCCAAATTCTATTTATGACTTCGATATCAATTTGTGGAAACTCCGTATGAGAAGAAATGTAAATCCAGAATCTTCTTGGGCAAAAGATCTCAAAGATCTAAAACAATTACTAAAATTTGACTTAATTGTTATATTTCTGAAAAAGGGTTTTTTGAGTTGTGTATATGTTTTGTACATTTAATGTTTGTGTATTTTTTTCTATTGAATAAGCATTCTTGCTCATTATTCATTTTTGTTTGGCTTTTTTTCTTTTGACATTTGGCTCTAGTATAATCCTTGTATACAGAGCATTCATACTCCCTTTGTTTTTTCCTTTTTTGGTACTTCGTTTTTATTGATATATATTTTCTCTTGGAGAATGGATAGGGACACCATTGTTTTTTATAGCAAGGGACACATGTGTACCTTTTCACCACTTGATGATGACAAGTGGACAAAAGGACAAACACTAAAAAACACTAGTCCCTATCAATTCCCTTTCTCTTGTTTTTGTTGAGAAAAAAATATTTTCCTTTTCTATTCTTGATGCGTTCGATGTGGCTCTACATTATAACATTTTTTTTTAAAATTATGTTTGGTTTCAGGATGGCAAAATTGAAGCAGAAGTCAAACTTACAGGAATTCTGAGTTTAGGAGCTCTGCACCCAGGGCAGATAAGAAAATATGGCACAACTATAGCTCCAGGCCTGTATGCACCAGTTCATCAACATTTTTTTGTTGCTCGGATGGACATGGCTGTTGATTGTAGGCCTGGTGAACCATACAACCAGGTATTTACCTATAAATCTTCTCATAATTCTTATTTTTTTCCTGCAAATTTTATGATGCATAAATGAGGAATTTGATGTGCTTCATTTGGTTTAGGTTTTTGTAGGGTCACATCCATTTTTCGTAATTATAGAGGTTTATTGCTTTTCCTATTGTACCAATTAGCAGGTAACTGGTGTTAGAGAAGGCAAGTGTGTGTCCCCATTTATCAAAATTGGACGTGCACTATGCTCCATAAGGATCCCTGAGTTTTATGATATCCATTTCCCCCCCCCCCCCCCCACCCCCACCTTTTCCTGAGTACAAAGGCATTGGGTAAAACTCTGGATGCATGCAAACCCTCGCAAGCCACGGGCATCGGATTACTACGGGACTCAAACATGGGACCTCTGGTTCTTGAGCCAGAGTGTCTACCAGTTGAGCTATCTTGTGCGGGGATATCCATTTTGAAAACCTGTTTTTGTGTTTTTTTTTTGTTTGGGGAAGGGGGTGGGTGGCAGGTTACTGCAAGTGTATTGCAAAAATAGTACATAAAATGGAAAATTACATGTATTTGTTCATCATGACTAGTCATTTTCCTATCTACCTGGGATCGACTTTTGAGTGCTATGTGCTATTCTTTCTATCAAAGACCATATTCTTTGTCAATCTACATTCAACTATTTGCTTCTATGGAAGTCTTTAAAGGTTTGCATCCCCTCTCTCCCCGGCCTTTTCTTCTTTAGCCCTTGCTACATGGTTTTTTAGTCATCTACTAACATGTACAAACCAAACCATCTTAGGTGGCCTTCACTCATTTTGTCATTTATTTAGGACTCCGCCGACCATAGTTGGTTTTCTGCCTTTATGGAACTTAAATCTTTAGTGCATACTTTTGTTGATCTTATACCCCTTCTTGCAATTGTGTTTATTGTCATGTTATCTTATAGTTTAAATCAACTTCTTTTGTTGATATTCGATATTCACTTTTATCATTGTATGAGGGCCAATAACATGGTTGCTTATGTGGCTCACCATTGTGTTTGTAGGTGGTTGAAGTGAATGTTAGAGTCGAAGAGCCAGGGAAGGATAATATTCATAATAATGCATTTTATGCAGAAGAGAAACTTCTGAGGTCTGAAATGCAGGCGAAACGCAATTGTAACCCTTTGACTGCTCGCCATTGGATTGTAAGGACAACTTACCCTAATTATTGAAGCTATTCATTCTTTTCAAGATATCATTTTAATGATTAGTGCTATTGTTATTGAGGACATGATGGAAGGTTTTCAAAAAACTCAGAAAAGTTAAAAGAAGATACAAGGATACACAAACTGAAATTTTTGTCCATAGATGTGTGTGTGTAAATATAACAAAGAAGATTTGTACAAAAACATGATAATTGTATATTGTTTGATATTTTCCTTTCTAAGAAAACTGCCCCACTTTACTCTGCTTATGACTAAATGGTAAAGGCTAATATCCTTTTGACTATATGATATCTCATTTTATATATGAGTTGTAGTTTATTCATTATTCATTCATATTATTCATATTGTTTTTTATAATTATAAACTCATTTTCAATAGTTTTCCATGGAGAGTTAATACCTATTTGAGTCCCAAGGAGTAATAGCATAGTGAATGCAATGTTTTTA
Source organism: Chimonanthus salicifolius (assembly GCA_013350335.1). Classification (NCBI taxonomy): domain Eukaryota; kingdom Viridiplantae; phylum Streptophyta; class Magnoliopsida; order Laurales; family Calycanthaceae; genus Chimonanthus; species Chimonanthus salicifolius. The sequence continues at coordinate 5,591,865 of CM023532.1, forward strand.
GATTTGTGGCATTTCAAATGATAACATTATACTCATGATCTAAGGCTTTCTACTTTGTACTGTGAATTATGATTTGATTAAGGTTCTTCTCTAATTTAGTCCCAAGTTTTACTGCATTTCAGCCATTATAGAATGTTCATTAAATGACCCAAAATATAGTTCGAACATCACACGTGCTTCTTACTGTATATATGTGATAAAGATCTCCTAATGTTGGTCCTCATGAGACTTTCATGAGAACATCCAATGGGCACTACCTGAGCCTACATGGATGGGTGGATTTGTATTCAGTGGGTTATTGGTGTCAACTTGGGTACATTTGCAATTCACGGGGGGTTGGGGGGTGGAATTGGATCCATTAGGTCTATCTTGGGTCCCATAATGCAAAGTTCTCATGAAAGTCTCATGAGAACTGTTCTTAGGGCATCCTTGTTAGGTATATATAGACAAAAACTCCAATAAACCTGGGTGTAGTCAATACCCATATCACATCACACAAAATGACAATATACTTGAAAATTTACCTTGAAAGACGAGATATAAATGACATGGACGCGTACCATTGGTCCAAAAAATAGGGTGTAGATTTTTTCTACTACACCCGGATTTATTGAATTGTGCTTATATATTTAAATAAATAAATTATATTATATTAACAAGGATCTCTTGCAAATCCATTAGGTCTATCTTGGGCCCCACAATTCAAAGTTCTCATGATAGTCTCATGAGAACTGTTCTTAGGGCATCCTTATTATATATATATAGGCAAAAACTCCAATAAACCTGGGTGTAGTCAATACCCATGTCACATCACACAAAATGACAAAATACTTGAAGTTACTTTGAAGGACGTGATATAAATGACATGGACACCTACCATTGGTCCAAAAAATAGGGTGTAGATTTTTTCTACTACACCTGGATTTATTGAATTGTGGTTATATATAAATAAATATATTATATTATATTAACGAGGATCTCTTGCAAACTAGTTCGATGGTCTCACTTGAGCTCACATGAATGGGTGGGTTTGAAAAGCCATGACTTGTGTATGCTGCCTATAAAATTTTATCTTGATTGGAGAAGAGAAGCCATGTTTTTTGAGGCTCTCAAAATTTCATATTTACATGTCGAAATTCATCGAGTTAGAGCTATGGGCATGTCCTTATTCTAATCAAATGTGGCCCACCATGGCCTTAATTACGGTTTTCTCGCCTCACACCTAACCTACCTCCCCTCACACCTAACCTACCTCTTTTGAATTGTATCCATACCCAATTTGACTCCAATCTGAGTTAAAAGGCCTATTGATCTAACACTATGAATTTCCACTATTAGAAAAAAAAAAGAGAATCTTTGGGAGCTTAAAAAACATGGCTTCACATATCCAATCAAGGTGACTTCTTTAGAAACCCTATTCAAGTGAAAAACTCCTTTGTCAAGCCACAATGGTCTATGTAGATGGGTTGGTTAGAAAGATCCTTACTTGAATAAGGTGCCTATAAAAAATCACTTTGATTAGACAAGTGAAGCCATGTTTTCGAAGCTCCCAAAGATTCAATTTTATCCAATTGTGGGAACCCATAGTGTTGGATCAATGGGCTTTTTAACTCAGATTAGGGTCAAATTGGATATGAAGACAATTTCATGAAAAGTAGGTACGTTTGAGGGGGAAATGATGTGATTAGAACCATGGTGGGCTATACATGAAAATGTTCAGCTGCATACCCCATAAAGTGCTTCCATGGTGAGAGCTCCATGTGGAGCTCATCCATGTTATTGTGTTGGGTGGGTTTGAAAGATTTATATGCGTATCTAATGCTTATAAAAAAATCAACTTGCCTGAATGTCTCTAACCATGGCTTTTTAGGACCCAAAAAGCAACGGTAGACATATACCCCGCCTTATGCCTCCTCTTCATGAGTCTACCCATGTTGGGCCCACCTATGTTGATGGTGAGGGGTACAAAAAATCATCTTGATTTGACCAATCGAGCCATGTTTTTTGACTCCTTAAAATTTTCATCAATTTTTTAACTCCTAAATTTTATGGCTTTGAAAACTCTCTTGACACAAACGCACTGTGCGTGATTATGGTGAGTTGTTGCCGAAGCAATGGGCAAATCTACAAATGCCCGGGCATTTTTGGCGCCCAGGCACACCATGTGGGGCCCAGTTTATGATCAATCTGCTGTTAAGTTTTTTCCACTTTTAATACTTGGATCCAACTTTTTATAATTTATATGTTAAAATATTTATCCAACTGTTCCTTTTTATCTTAAAAGAATCAAGGGCTATCATGATTCAATAGGTCCATTTTTTGACACTACGATAGACCTGATGATAATCTATCTAAAAATATAATTTTTATAATCATCAAGTGGAACTTACCATCTGAGATCTTGTCAGAACACCTGAGCTTTTCCAGCCCAGCCTCTGCTAGACTTGCCCCTAAGCAACATAATCAAATGAGTTGTAGACAATCTATCTTCCCCACCCCATATTTAGTGTGCAGCTGTGGCTGCATGATTCAATATTTTATTGATTAAAATGGAGCTAACCTACGTATTTTTGTTCAATTGAACCAGGATAGTGTTCTATCATTCAAAAATTACTATAATTCATGATTACATTATATTTTTGGGGTTTTAGTGGTCTGCCTTTATCTCACTGTATAGTTTTGTTTTCTTTTCTTGTTGATAAGAAAAGAATCAAATGTAGATAATTAGATGTGCAAGGTTCTGATGATGACGTAGATAATGGGAATAGTTTTTACCATTTTTACATAAGGAGTGCATTCATTGACTGGTAATACATGCCATTTATAATTTCAGATCAGGAACACAAGAACTGTCAATCGAACTGGACACCTAACAGGCTACAAGCTAGTTCCAGGTTCAAATTGCTTGCCGTTAGCTGGTCCAGAGGCAAAGTTTTTAAGAAGAGCAGCCTTTTTAAAGCACAACCTGTGGGTTACAGCATATTCTCGTGATGAGAAGTTCCCTGGAGGAGAATTTCCTAATCAAAATCCACGTGTCAATGAGGGATTGACAACATGGGTTAAGCAGAACCGTTCTCTTGAGGAATCTGATATTGTCCTCTGGTTAGTTCCATTGATTTCTATGCTGCTTGCATTTTTAACTTTATTTTGCTTTAATTTTAGATTTTGAGTTGGTTGTCCATTGTATCTGTTTACAAAATGAGGTTTGATTTTATTTAGATTATTATGTTGTAAATAAATACGTCTGTTCTGGTCCCTGTTTCTTTTTACCTATTTAGCTTGTCTACAGAAAGAAAAACAGATTTTTTAGCCTTATGCATAAATCATTCAAAAGACCTTGTTTTAGAGGGTAGTGATTTGGATATACCTAGTATGACCCTCAGGGTGAGTTAAATGTAAACAAGGTAGTTGAGTATTATGTGATGAGTGTGTTATAGCAATTGAATGGGTGTGTCTAAAAGAGAGTAGTTAGACTTACAACACCTTATGGAACAGAGGTTTTTTTTTTTTAAAAGGTCACTAATTTTATTTCAAATAATACACATCAAATTATATTGAAAAAGCCAAGAACCCATAAGCAGGCCAGAAACAGCAGATACACATCCTCAATTAGTATAAAATTGATCACTATGTAGTAAACCTTGCTTTACCAAAGTTACCCCTTTATGGGATATATGGAGCTGAGTGTTAGACAAAGAAGAAAAGATGGGTAGATAAAGTAATGATGGAGATGTGTATGTTAAGATGGATGTGTAGTGTAATGATAAAAGAGAGAACTAAAATGTGGTGCATAACAGAAAATCTAAAGGTTGCTCTGATATATGACAAGATGAAGGAATGGCACTAAAAATGGTTTAGACATATAATAGGACAAAAATAGCCCCACTAGCTACTACAAAGATTCATAGAAGCAAAAGGTTACTAGGAGGAAAAAAAGATGATGGTAGAGTGGACGTGAAATGTAAACTCAAAATAAATGTGTCTAAAAGAGAGCAGTTAGACTTACAACACCTTATTTCAAACGACTTTATGTGGCTCCTGAAAGGGAAGTTCCCCTACCTGCTCTCCTTCCTTTTAAGAAATTGAACGAGGAATAACGTCTTTTGTTGGATTGCCCTTTTGACGAATCAGAGGTTTAGGCTACAGAATGGCAATTATGAGAGGATAAGGCTCCTGGCCCAGATGGTTTCCCCATTATGTTCTTCAAAAGTTTTTGGGAGTTGGTGAAATTGGACCTGTTGGATTTTGTAGGGGAGTTCTTTGATAGAGGTATTCTCTCTAAGGATATGGGGGCTGGTTTTATCACTTTGATTTCGAGAAAACAAGGCACATCTTCATTAATAGACTTTCGGCCTATCTCTCTGCTTGGTGGACCTTCATTAATAGTAGATTTTGTTGTGGTTGCCCATGAATGTGTACGTTCTAAATTTCAATCTGGGAGGCGATTGTGGTGTGTAAATTGGACTTCCAAAAGGCTTATGACAATTTCAATTGGTCTTTTTTGGACTATGTTATGGAGAGGATGAGTTTTGGAGCTCGTTGGAGGAGTTGGATACTTTTTGTTTATCATCAGCCCATTTATCATTGTTGGTGAATGATAGCCCAAAAGGTTTCTTCAAAATAGGGAAAGGGGTCCGCCAAGGCGATCCTCTATCTTTGTAGCTCTATGTCATTGTGGCTGAAGCTCTTCAACTTATGTTTTAGGTTGTTTCCTCTCAGGGTTGGATACAGGGCTTCCGGATTGGTCAGTCCGATGTTGTGATTTCACATTTGCAATATGCGGATGACACGGTTCTCTTTCTGAAGGCAGATGCGGAAGTGTTGAAAACGGTGAGGATTGTTCTTCGATGGTTTGAGATTTGTTCCGAGTTAGAAGATAAATTTCAATAAGAGTGAATTAATGGGGGTGAATGTGGAGTGCCGGTGGTGTGTGACTTTGGCAACTTTGTTGGGGTGCAAAGTCGCTTCTTTTCCATTGAGATATCTAGGCCTTCCTTTATGTAAGATTAAACCTCGAAAGGGATGTTGGGATTTGATTGTAGACAAAATGGAGAGACTTTCGATGTGGAAGGGTAAGCTTTTGTCTATTGGCGGAAGGATTACACTGATCAAAGCGGTTCTATCTAGTCTTCCGGTTTATTTTCTTGGCGTGTTCAAATGCCCAGCTGCGATGGCCAATAAGTTGGAAAAAATACAGCGACAATTTTTATGGAATGATGATAGCGAGAAGCGGATTAGGAATCCGACCAATTCGTAAGCCTAATGAGGCTCTGTTGGGGAAGTGGTTATGGCGTTTGATTGATTCTTCGGAAGGTCTATGGAAGGATGTTATTCGCCAATAGTATAGAATATAGGGGCGCGGGTGGAGAATAGTTCAAGCTAACAGGAGAGATTCTGGTTTCTGGAAAGGTGTTTGTTCTATGGCTTCGGTCTTTCGGCAGCATATAAGGTACTGTGTCTATTCAGGTGACGAGATTTTCTTTTTGTTGGACAAATGCTTGGGTGAGGCTCCTTTAGCGACTTCGTTTCCTTGTTTATTTTCGTTAGCATCTAATAAAGACGCAACAATGAGGGGGTGTTATAATCTTATCAAAAATAAGGTCATCTGGAGCCCCTCATTTGGCAAGAGTTGGAGGACTGGATGGTTGATGGATGGGTGTCATTATTGAGTCTCTTGGACAATTCTTTTGTGGCGGGTGGGCGTCAAGATCGGCGCCTCTGGGAATCGGATCAGTATGGCTATTTTTCATTGAATTCACTTTGTAAGGAGTTATTGAAGACATGTGAGACTCCTTGTGTTAATCCCAAAATTTGGGTGGGTCTCTCTCTGTTTAAGGTGCAGGTCTTTGGTTGGCTTGCAGGAATGCAAAAGATTCTAACTATCGATAATCTGCGTCGCAGGAAGATGCTTATTGTTAATGCTTGTTCTTTATGTTTATCGGATGCTGAGACAGTTAACCATCTTCTCCTTCATTGTTAGGTGTCTTATTATATCTGAGTCCACTTCTTTCAGTTGCTAGGTATTGCTTTTTGTTTGCATCGATCGTGGTCCGATTTGTTTAGTGAATAAGTGGTGAAGTCAGACAGTTCTTTTAGACGAAATTTGTGGACCACAATAACTTTGAGTATTGTGTGGTCTATTTGGCTGGAACATAATCATAGAGTTTTTCAAGGGAAAGTAGGACTTCTGTCGCATCTCCTGGATGTTATTAAACTTCGAGCAGCTTGGTGGATGGTGGGTTCGTAGAAGTTCAGGGGCATTTCTGTTTTAGATTTGTGCAGAGATTGGGCATCAGTTGATTCAGGATTTCAGTCATTAGCGCTTCTGCCTACAGTCCCTTGCTCCTCCAGCGAATGGGCTTCTGAAACTTAATTTCGATGGGAGTTGTAAGCGTGAAGTTGGTTTAGCTGGTTATGGTGGGGTCATCAGAAACGATTCAGGGTCTACCGTTCTGTCTTTTGCTGGACCAATCCCAAATGGTTCCGTACTTGAGCTGGAGTTGTTTGCATTATGGAAAGGAATTTTGGAGTTGGAAAAATTAGGGGTCACTGGGAGTCATGTCGAAGGAGACTCTAAGGTGGTTGTGGGGTGGGCGCTTGGTTCTTAGTGTCCGTGGACTTTTCTTGATAAAATTGAGAAGAGTCGGCATTTGCTTTCTCTTACTGATTTTCACATTGCCTGGGCTCATCGGTCAGCAAACTCTACTGCTGATGAGATGCCTCAGGGGGCATCATTATCTATGGAAATTGTGAATAGGTTTCTGTAATTTGAGAGGGTTTCTTCTTTGGTCTGGGTGGTCTTTCCAGGTCATCCATTTTCATGTATTCTTTTTTCTTTAAAATAAATAACGCTACTTTTCAAAAAAAAAAAAAACTTTTCATTCATCATCTCCTTTAATCTCTAACTACAGTCATACTTTTAAAAACACAGGAACTACCCTCTCTAGCAACTTCTGTAGCAGTTAAGCAACTGCTGAATTAGAGTCAATACTTATAGAAAATACAGTAACTACTCTAATGCAGTTTTACAATAACTGCTGTAAACTACAGTAACTGCAGTAAACTATTTACAGTTTTTACAGAATTATCTACCACGGGCCCCACTTTGAAGATGGTATCAATTTACTGCATCATCAACCCACAGTGAAATGTGGCCTTCTTCTTCTTCCTCCTCCTTTGATAAACTTTGTATCCTGAGATTTCCTCATCATTTAACTTATTTTGAGGTGTCACTGGTGTTTGTTACCTTTTTCCTTTTTATTTTGTTGCTGCAGGTATGTCTTTGGAGTTACTCACATCCCCCGTTTAGAAGACTGGCCCGTCATGCCAGTGGAACGCATTGGGTTTATGCTCATGGTATTTTCCCCTCTTCAATTTTAGTTGTACTTGTATCTTTATGTTGATATGTTTAATAAGCCTAATAATAGACCATTTTCTTCACTACGAGTTCGACGTTATTTCTTTTATATTTGTTTGGGACTACTCTTAAGTTTTCAAATTCAATAGAAGAAACTTGGGTTGCGTTACCATGGGCTCCTGGTTAGCCGTTTTATCTCATATTATCTGTGTAACGCATATAAAATAGTTTTCTTATTAGTTATTGGGGTAAGGATATAATGAAGTGTGAAGTAGATATTTTGATAATTCAAGTAATTGGATAAGTCTTATTCTACCATTCAACAAAAATTGCTCATTAACAAACATTCAAAATTATCTCTTGTTCTGAAGATAATCTAATGTTTGCTGTTGGTAAATACTAGCTCCTATATGGAGATTGTATCAAGATGGTGGCTGATGCATATTTGAGAAAGCTTGAGTACAACAATTGGCACAAGATTAAGTGACTTTTGGTATTTTTGAAGATATTGGTTGTGGAATGGATGCACTGAAAGATCTATGGTCCATGGGTGGACCATGGTTTAATTGATAAAAGGCAAAACTCTATAAGGTGTTGATTTACCTACCCATTTTTTTAGCGATAACAAAAAAATTATATAAAGATAGAAAAAAGATTACAAAGGGCGGGTGTAAGAGACTTACACTCGGAAAGAGCAATGAAAACATACACAATTCTCCACCACACCTTTTTGCTGCTCTTTTAACAAGCACAAAGGAGACCTCTCACTAGAAAACAATGCCCTTACTTTGCCTAGCTACAGTAACCAGTTTCCAAAGAGGATGTTTGCAGCCCCTTGCCCATTTATTGCATTCGTCAAATCCCCCTTAGTAATTAGCTTCCCCTGGCCAAAATTCACCCATATTCCTAATTCCTAAGATCTCTATCTCTACCTCATTTGAATTCCTCACACCCACTGGCTACCAAAAGGACTAATGAGAAAACCTCGGTTGAATCATGCAATAATTTGATTTACCTACACATTAGTAGGGGTGTGATTTCAAACTTCATATTTGTTGTATTTAGTTTTATTTTTAGGAAATTAAGCAAGTTGTATTTAAATATCATCCTTGTCATCATTTAACATTTATTTTTGTGATGGACACTCTGGATAGAGCTAGTGTGTAGTGCTAGTTGGTGCTAGGCGCAAAAAGGTCCCACATTACCTGGAGGAGAGTCCAGAGACTGGGATTTATGAGGAACGCCTACTCCAATTAGCATATGACGTTTTCCCGAGGATGCATTGGATACCAGAGGGAAACAAAACCGTTCAAGTTGGAGCCCAAAGCCGACAGTAAATATGTTGGGTGGATCGGGTCGTTACAAATGGTATTAGAGCCGAGGACGGCTCTAGTTCTCAGGTGGGGGGATTGTGATGGACGCACTGATTGGAGCTAACTGCATTATGATGGACGCATTGGTCGGAGCCAAAATGTGTGCGCTAGTGGTGCTAGATGCAAAATTTGTTCCACATTGTCTGGGAAGAGTGTTCGGATCTTGGATATTGAGGAATGCCCTCCCCATCTGCATATAATGTTTTCCCGGAGATGGGTTCAAGCCCAAAGGGAGACAAAACTGTGCAAGTCAGAGCCTAAAGAGGACAAAAATATGCTGGGTGGACCAAGGACGTTATACATGGCATCAAAGCCGAGGAAGGCTCCAGTTCCCAGGTGGGGGGATTGTGATGGACGCACTAGTTGGAGCTAGTGCATACGCTAGTTGGTGCTAGGTGCAAAAAGGTCCCACATCGCTTGGAAGAGAGTCCAGAGACTGGGATATATGAGGAACGCCCACTCCACTTAGCATATGACGTTTTCCCAGGAGATGGGTCGGAGCCTAAAGGGAGACAAAATCGTGCGGGTCAGAGCTCAAAGCGGAGTAAAATATGATGGGTGGGCCGGGTCGTTACAATTTTCTATGTTAAGAATGTCTATATTGTGTTTTGAATTCTTTTTATAATGCATGGATTAGTATCTAGGACATCTTGGGTGGTAAAAAACTTGCTCCGGCAACAAGTTGCTCTTCCAGCATTCATGTTACATTTTGACAACATCTCGTCCTTCCCCTATGTGGATTGAGTTGTATATGTGGCATACTTGCAAGAAAGTACTAGGAAAAGGTGCACAAATCCAAGAACAAGGCTCTAACTATAAACTAACATAATTCCATCTTATTTTGAGCTTTACCCAAATCCTTAAAAATGAGAAATCCACCAAAGTGGGGAAAGAAAAACACCTCAGATTTTCCTTAGATTATAAATATATTGGATTGATCCATTTGGATTGCTATTTAATGAAATTTTGAAATTAAAAGTTGAAATGGGTCTATTACCCAATTATGACACAAATGGGTTAATTACCCAATTATGACCTAAATGGATCAATTACCCAATTAAGACCCAATGGGTCATGGGTGAGCTGAATTTTAAGTAATTGGGTAAGTAATTAATTGAATTGAATAATTAATGCATTTAATGCATTAAAGTCTACCTCATCAAGTGAGGTGGCATGTGAGTGATGTGGCTAAATTGCACGTCCCATTTTCCTTAGCCGTTTCTCAACCCTCCTTTACATCTATCATGTGTTTCCAGCCCCATATTAGCCTTCCCAACTCTGTCCCAAGACCTATCTGACTTTCCTATATCCAAATACAGTCCAAACAGACCACCATACTGCTGTCCTAAACTCTTTGCCCCCCTTACTTAACCAAACAGTCCTTGCTGCACCTTTCCTTTAGCCCATACAGCCATACCAACCTGTTTTCCCCTCATTTTTGCTGCTGTCCTTCTGATCCAGCCTTCTCCTTAGCCCATATCACTGCTGTTCTGCACCTTTCAGCCCCACATACTGCTGTTCCCCTGCTGGTTTGTTATAAACTTGAATCCTAATTGTCAGATTTACCTCTATTGATGTTGATTCTTTGTGTTGGTGAGATCTGATAAACCCCTTTGTTCTGAAAGGCCTTCTATTTTGAACTATAACTTGATTTGAATTGTGATATAATTATTTACATTGAATTCCTTGAAATTTCTTGATTATCTGTGGTGTATTTTATTACTTTGAATTGCAATTATTAATTTAGATTTAATTTCAGCCCCATAATTTTGAATCATATTGATTTGTTGTTAAATTATAATTGCATTTAGGCATTTAGGGTTCCTTTAGCGTGTCTTGCGTCATGAACACTCGTCAGTGTGTAGAATATGGGTGTTCCAAGCATGTAAACTTAAAAAAAAAAACCCTAAAAGTTTTAAGGGCTTTCTAATCATGTGCAACTTGACTTACCATTATCATCATAATCATATTAAGGAATATTTTGAGATTCATTAATGATTTTTGTCACGTGCATAGTGGGGTCTAGTTTGGGGTGCGAGCCAACCTAATATGAGATAGGATAAAGAGCATGATTTTCCTCTTTCCATCAGCTTTGAGATTTTGGCATGTTGTCAAGTCCCTACTAATTTGTATAAGAGCAAGCACCATTTCCCTTGTTTAATCTTGTTGAGGTGACCAAGGGAAAGGGTTACCTGATGCTAGTGTGAAAGCTGCTACAGAGGTGTTTTTGAAGTAAGAGCTGCTGTAGTGTGGACAGTTTGAGGAGGTCAGCAAGGAAACATGATAGTGATCTGTTCTGTGACAAGTTATCGATAGAAGGGAGTGTTGATTGGATGACACTGACATGTGCTTTGTGGGGTTCAGCCCAGGGTATGAGCTAACCTAGTATGTGATAGGATAAAAGACTTGATTTTCTACGTTCGATCAGCTCTAGAGATTTTGGCATATTGGTCAGGTCCCTAACAAAATAAACTCTTAAATTGTCTCAAATAAACATGACCTACAACAATAAGAGAGTAAAAATTTTGTAATTAATTCACCATAAAGTTACCCTAGGCCTTACATCAATGATGCCACTTGTAATTACTGAAAAGATTGTTGTCATGGACCATGTACAATAAGTTTTTTAGGATTTTTATCCCCCATGGACTTGATTACAAAACCTCCAAATCTGAGCTTGTTTGTAGGTCTCTGAATGTTCTAGATAAAATATAGATCCATCTCATATGATTCGACAATTATGCAATACATATCATGTGTGCTCTCTCTCTCTCTCTCAACCTTCAACCTGACCTGAGCCAAGTCCCCTTTCTTGATAATCAGGCCTGAGTCCAATTTAAGGAGATATCTTCCTCCTCAGACTAAAAATTCTGTCAAAAGAGACCCTTATCATCTAGGCCAATCTTTCTCTTCTACAATAAAAGGCTAAACAACAAGGTTTTATTTAGTGAGGATTTTCTTGTAACCTCTCAACCTCAAAATCTTTCAGTTATCAAACATTCAATTGTTTATATATGCATCACATTCCTTATCTATGTCATTTAGTTGTTTAATATAGTCATATGTTATTTGATTCTCTTCAGTCTTCACTTAAAAACTTAGATGGTTCATAGAAAATGATATCAACAACTTAGTCATAGCTCGCTTTGGAAAAAAAAATCAACTATAGTTGTGATTGTTCCATATGCCACTTGGAGTCCTGACATTGCCCCATTAGCTGTAATTGTCCCATATGCAACCCATAGATCCTAACATTGTTATCTGAGAAAGGATTCCCATTTGATCCTGACTCTATGTGGCTTTTTACACCTAGGCATTTATTTGATTTTCTTGTTACAGTCATCTTGTGTGAAGATTGATAATGGCTTGATTGTTTTCTTTGTGCAGCCACATGGCTTCTTCAACTGCTCCCCGGCTGTGGATGTTCCTCCATCCAATTCATGTGAAATGGATGTCAAGGAGAATGCTACACCAAAGACTATCCAGAATGAACTGATTTCAAAACTTTAGAATCCAGGCATGCAACCAGCTCGTATATCATATTATTGAAGTATATCAGTTGCTTAATGTTGTCAAGTTCAGATAGATTTTATGAGGATATTTATTCTGGTTGAAAAGTTCATGAATACAGGTCAAATTTTAGGAACAATGTTCTCTTCTTTTCTTTTCTTTTTCTTTTTCTCAAGTTTACATTTTGGCAGTTTCTTTAGCAATCAGTGGCTTGTTGAAGAACTTAATGCACATTTTATTTGCTGCGAGTTTCAAATCTGATGTGAACAATTTGGATCATTCGTAGCTGCTTCTGTTTGATTGTATATGATGATCATTTGATTGGATGCTCAAAGAATGTTTAAAATTGGTTGAGTGACCTAGATGTATGGATTTTTTTATCATGGAGTTCGTCAAATGTGCCATATCAAGATTTGCTAGAATAATTGGAAGGTAGACTGTTCACCAATTATTAAAAAAATGATTTTTTATAGCATAAATGGGAGCACCAGCGAGTTTTTTTCTGTATTTGCCATTTAGGGGCTGTTTGGAATTTTTCATTGATGGAAAATGAGACAGCTGTTTATTCTTCCATGTATTAAGGGATCTTTGCTCAAATTTGAATACGGGTGGATGGAAAAATTTAGGAAGGAAAATGGGGAGGTTTTTCTTGTTCACCAAAACAATGTTTCATTCATTTTCAGTAAAAATAAAAATTCCGATGTCAGCTACAAAAAAATTTCGAGTTTCATATCAAATTCAAGTATTTTTTATTTTTACTTTCTCTTAAGAAAGCGCATTTATTTACTTGACTGGGAATTGAAGTCAGCTCCAGTGGTAGAAACACCATTTACTTTGAATAAAATAAATTCAATTCTTGGATAACTTTGTGCCTCCATTTTCTTGGAGAACACTAAAGCAGCGTTATAGTGCTAAGTGGAGTCTATTGAATTCATTTTTATGAAGTCAAAAACAGTAACTTAATGCTTGGAGTGGTGACTCTATCGAGAGAAATGGATTTACAAAAAGAAAAAAGAGAAAACATGAGGGCTTTTTCTTTCAATAAATACGCCAAAGTCTTTCTCTTATAATCATTAATGAAAATAAAGATATTTGTTGTGACCAAGAGGCTTTACCTCATTTGGATTGCAAATTGTCTATAACTCTGTACGCGAAACTCCAAAGTCTTCTCTACTCTGTTTGCCAAAAATGCAATATCTTTTCAACCAATAACTTCAAGCCACAGGAATTTAGTTGTCGTAATGAAGACTGTCACAACTAATTGTAGAGAACCTGCCTAATCTTTTTCAAACCTTTCTACCTACACATACTATACAACTCTATGAAAAGTAGTCCTTTGTTATGAAGTGGGAATCGAATTCAAAACTCTTGCTTCTTGAGACGGGCTTGTGACCATAACTCTTAACCCTTTTGAATTAATTTAGCTGTATATCTAAATTCTCTCTTGAGGTGTTTGCATGATTCACTTGCTTGTTTTGCCACTTTATTTGACATTTAAGCTTGAAGTGTTTGTATCTCTTAAATTTAAGGCTCAGGATGTGGGACTTCTCATGCAATTTCATATTGCCGCCTCTATTCAAGGAAAATTTTCATATCAATCTCCACATTTGGCGGTGAAATTCTACTTTCCAAATCCACATCGGCCTCGACTATGATCCTGACCAACTTGATCATTGAGTTTTTCACCATTAATTTTCACCTGGTTAATGATGGTTTCTCATGTGTAGGGACTAAAATCACATCTTAATGCCTTCAATCTGACCTGTTTGACTAAGTAATCTTTATAGAATTTTGAAAAATATCCTATGTCATCTTTGTCGTCACCATCTCCATATGTTTTCAAATATCTTCTTCTATGTCTTGAAAATTTACATAAAACCTTTTTGATATTTTTTTAGTTCTCTCAATGAATCATTCTTTTTTATATTTCTTTTGGGAAAACCGTTATTGATTTGCAGAAAGTTTTACAATGATAATTCCTCTCCTGTCACTCGAATATTCCAAGGAAATTCTATGACTTGGTTTTCTTCTTTCTCTTCTTCTTCCTCTTCTTCTTTGCAGACTTTCTTGTTTCCCTCTTAGGATCCCCTGGCTGGTCATCTTCTTCTCTTTTAAAGGAGTTGACAGTTGGTGATGCCCAACTGAAACCACCATTCAAGGGACGGTTGTAAGAGACAGTTTTTGCTGTGTGTTTTGAATTCTTGGCAATTGCTGGTTAAGGTTGATTCAGATAAGACCAGTGACGTGTCTCATGAGTGAACTCACCACGGATGACTTGAGATGTGGACCCTACACAAAAGAGGTGCAGGTCTCTCTGACAAGGGCGTCAGGGATTAGACTGGGGAGCCTGTCATGCAGGCGTGTGTTGAGTTCTACATCTGATGTGTGTTGGGAAGATCCTAGGCTTATAAGTGGAGATAGGAATCACTCATAATAGCTAGTCATTTTGGGCCGAGAAGCGCCTCCGTGACACATGGCTTCCTTGATAACAAGTGGAGGATGGGTCATAGCATAATTCGACGGAGTATCATATAAGCTCATCAACTGAGCAAGAAGGAAGTCATCTTCTTCCTGAAAAAAAAAGGCTGAAACTTCCATGGGTTCTCTGGATAGATAGAAGGACGGAAGGAGCGTCAAAAGAAATGTCATTGAGAGGAGGTGACTGATAATAGCAAAGATTGATGCATATATGCGAAATATTCCTAGCCAAATACTGATATGCAGATTGTGAAGTCTGGTAGACAGGTATGGGGTAACCATCCTCACAAAAGTGAAGCATGGACGAATGTTGTATAGCACCCCCTTGAGAATCATATTTGAACTCTATGGAATGTATTTATGTAGAATGGGATTAAGAGATTTATTGTATTGAGATGTTAAAATTTAGACAGTGAATGAGTTGATGTAAATAGTAAAAGATAGTACAGAGTAGTGATGGATGTGCTATGGATGCAATGTTGAATGATTGTATAGGTGTGATTATTTGTAATACCCTGATTCAAGATTAATGATAATTGTATTATTTGTATAAATTAATTGTGTTTTGATCCATTAATGATAAAGATTACAGACTGAGATCCAGGATCAACCGAATTAGAGCTCGATAGGTCAAAGATCCAACTCATTTAAGTTGGAAGGACAAAATGGTAATTTACCATAAATATGTGATTTAGTTATTGATTATTATTAAAATATGTTGTTTGAAATAATTGGGTTGCCAAAGTTAAGCATTGGTAGTGATCTTAAATGATGAATTCATAGGACATTTTAGTCTATGCTTTTGATTTTCAGAAATACTTATAAATGTGACTCTAAAAGGTCCCTATTTATGAAAATAATTGTTTTAAATAATTATAGAAGTCATAAAATTTCAAAAAATAACCAGCCTTTAATCGGTATTCTAACCAATTAGTTTGTTTAACGGATATACAAAATAAGATTTAAAAATATTTAAACAAATACTGTATTTTTGAAAAAAAAACTACCTATGTGTCATTTTCGCCTAGATCGAATGATTTCGAAAATGTATTTTTCTCCATATTTCAACAGTGTTTATGATTTTTAAGACCTGACATTTTAGACTGGATGAATTAATTTAATTAAACCATTTTTATATCTAATAAATGAAGATAAGATTTTAGAAATAAAAATATTATAAAAAAAGTCATTTAAATATTTTATCCTTGCATGTGATTCATAAAGCCACAAGCATGAGCTGTGCCAACGTGTAGGCTTGCATGCCTATGGTAATTAATAAATGATAATAATAATAATTATAAAATAATAAAAAATATTAAAAATAATTAAGAAAATATTAAAAATAATAATTTTTGAAAAGACTATACATTAAGAGTGGAGGGTCTACCCTCTAGACATCTGAAGTGTCCTCTTGCATGGTTAACATATATTTTTTATATTATATTAAATGATTAAATAATAATAATAATAATAATAATATAAAATTAATAATAATATATTTTAAAATCCTCCAAACCGCCTCACTCCAACTATAAATAGGGTGAGGGATTGCTGTATTTTTCATCAGCCTCTTACTTTCTCTCTCTAAGTTTTCTCTCTCTAGAATTTTCTCTCTAAAAAAAGAGGAAGGCCTTCTCCTCAAGCTCTCTTTCTACTAGTGTTTTAAGCAGGAATTATACTCAAGGTAGTTATTTTAATTGTTTTATTTAAATTAGTTAATTAAAGGTTTATTTTTAAAAATTGATTTTTATAAGTCTTACTTGAGTCCAAAATTTATTTGTATGATTAAAAGATATTTTCTAATTGCAAATTATTTGGGTGATATTTTAGTAAGAAAATTTGATTTTAGGATCTAATCAAAAGGGCAAAAATATAATTTTAGAAAAAAAAACATAATTTCAAAACGGTCATTTTGCCTAATTATTTTAAAATATTGAAAATAGCCAAAAATACTTATTTTAAATCTTACTGTAGGTGTTATTTTCATCTAACAAACTTACTTGTATTTGTAATTATGTCTTTTATTTGTATTTTAATTATTTTAATTCAAAATTATGATGTTTATTTGCAGAGACCTGAGTTTTAATTAAAAAAATGATATAAACCCTTGTTTGCATTATTATATATACACATATTATGTATTCACTTCCAAGCCAATACTCTCTATCTGTGGCGAAGCGAGAACGCAGCCCGGTAGCTATAAGTAGCTAAGCGATTAACTTCGCTGCTCTGTAGAAAAGAAGGGTTTGGGCACTGAGTGATCTCTAGGTCTAACTCAATATACGAGTAGTGACCTAAGCACCTTATAATATTGCTGATTATTGTAATTTTAAAATAGATAATAACCCATTTAGAAGACTCAGATCCATTTCCCTTGGAGTTTTTCTGAAAAATAGGATAGAAGGACTTAAATATGTGTGGTATTATATATACATATCTGTGTATTATATTTGATTATAATTGTATAATTGATTGTATTTTTGCTTCTGTGTTTGACAGATACTTCGATACCCCACACTTTCGATGAGGAGACTTAACATTGTAGTAGGAGTAAATTAGGTTAAGATGATCTAGTGCAATGAGTGGTTTCAAGGATCAGATTTAATGAATCCACTTATATGCTTAGACATGATGTACTATTGTGAAAAATGTTTATTGATATTAACGATGTTTATCGTCTATTGTGATTATGATGATGAAATACTTATGAGCTATGATGATATTGATACTGTTTCCACATACCCTTGACTACTGAACTATTATCGGCCCAGGTGTGTCGATTACCAGCCCAGATGTGTCGTTTTGCGTCTACTAGCCCAGGTGTGTTAGTTGCTGGCCTAGGTGTGTTAGTACCGGCCCAAGTGTGTAGGAGATGTACTTACAAAATTCTGCATTTTGACCGTGTCAGGACTTAATACTTATAGTTAGTGTAGTGTCTAAGTGTTGCATTGAATATCAGCAGTAATATGAGAATGATTGATATTTTGGCATGACAAACATATTATGATGAAAATGTTGATTTTGGCTAACCTGATAATTATTACACTGCATTGTTATGTTCTTTTTACTGGGCTGGTTAGGTCACACCACTCACATTTCAGGAGATATACCCGAGGAGGAGGAACCTCCATTTCAAGCTTAAAGTTGATAAGTTGTTGCAGTTTCTTAGAGTCCCATTGATGGGATTTTCATTTATTTTGTTTATTGGTTCTTGGAACTATGTTTTGTAGATTACCTCACGTGGTACCCGTTTTTGTAATCATGTATGAACCACTATGTTACTGTTAGTAACTCTGTTATAAATGAGATTATCCTTTTTATGATGAAAATATTTGTTTGTATGATGCATGCTTATAAAAGGGTAGACATATGGTATATGTTTGAGTCCACATGTAAAGAGCATGTGTGACATTAAAAAAAAAAAAAAATTAGTGGCGTTCTGGGCCCACCTCTGGGTCGAGGCGTTACAACAATGCTGGATCTATCTCAAATTTCAGCTAAATTTGTACCTTATTTTTTATTTTCCCCATTATTTATCAGGTTTGATCTGTTAAGTCTCTGAGTACATTCTTTGAACGAGTGAAATTTCAAAAGCTGTAAACTTTTTTTTGTGGAAGTAAGCTTATACCCGTTGAATTTCATTCATTAACAATCAATAATAATTTTTTTTTTTGTAAATGTTATTTTTTTTTTTCATTTCATGGATTGCATTTCTCAGTCTCAATTTGAATTATTATTACCTTAACTGTACAATCTAGGATCTCCCTTGTTATTACACAATTAGGATTAGATAAACACCATCCATTTCAAAGGCAGGTTCTTAATCGTAAAGCTAACCTCTTGTTTTTTTTTTTTTTTCCTATTTTTTGGTAGTCATCTTTGCAGTTATCATTTTGTAGAGTTTAATATTTATATTTGGGAAATTCAATATCTAGGCCTTTGACCTCATATTTGCTCTTTCTTTTTCCCAACAATATATATATATATATATATATATATATATATATATATATATATATATATATATATATATATGGCCTGAGACTATTGATATGGCCAATTTCTCAGACTGGGTCTGGGCCAAATATCTTTGACTTATCTCTAGTCGGCCGAATTCAAAGGCCCTACAACCTTCCATATGGACTTTTAAAAATGGGATCAGTCAAAATAAACGTAAATGTTGTTGGGTATCAAGAATTTGAATAACCTATGTGTTAGTAAGTACAATAAATACTAGCCAGGTTTTTTGTCACTAGCCAAGCATTTGAAGCCCATTATATATTGAAGTTTTCACCTTATACCATGGATTAAAGATAATCAGTTGTTGACATTACCCTAAAATGATCATGGATGGATCTTTCGGTGCAAAAGAAAATTTGCTTAAATATCTCGACTGGTTTAAACTTCTAAAATTATACTAGAGGTCTTGGATTTGACTCTTTCCGAGCTCATCTAATACATGGAGCTTGTAGGAGGTTTTGCGTATCTGTGGGATTAGTCTCACCTCCAAGGGTGGAGATACGCATGTGACAAAGAAAAGAAAAATTTGCTGACCATTTCAACTTCTTCCAAGATATTCTCATAATGATGGGGAAGCTACTCACTATTCAAATCCAACATTGTCATTCTGAGTCTAATAAGTTAGTACATCATCTTTCCAAGCGGAAAGATCCTACTTTGGGAGTTTGGGAAGAATTCATCCAAAATGAAATTAAACTACTAGAAACTACTGATTTTCAAACTATCACACCCAAACTCTCGAGACACATGATCAGTTTTTTTTAAAAAAATTCTCTTTCGCTTCCCACGCTCAACTCGCTCACACGAAGGACTTGGGCCAAAGAGGATAAGTTTCATCAATTTAGGGCCCTAATAAGGCCCAATAACCCTATTGAAAATCTGACAAAATCTCCCCTAAAAGTAGGACATTGGGATGAATAATGTAACGCACTGACCTGGAGGTGGGCCTGGAACACTACTAATTTTTTTTTTATCCTTAATAACTTCTAACTGGGTTGGATCAATAGATAAGCCCAGAAATAAATGTCACACATGCTCTTTTCATGTGGATTCAAACAGATACCATATATCTACCTTTTATAAGTACATATCAAACAAATAAATATTTTATCATAAAGAGATATTTTCATTCACATCAGAGTTATTAACAGTAACATGGTGGTTCATAGATGATTACAACATAATAAGTACCACATGAGGTACTTTACACAAAACATGATTTTAAAAGAACCAACAGTCAAAATAAAATGAAATTCCCGTCTGTGGGAATCACAAGTAACCGCAATAGCTTTACTCACCCTAAGCTTGATATGGATGTTCCTTCTCCTCGGGTACTGATGAACACCGTAAAATTACAATTTTACCCTTTAATATTAGATTAATTAGTCCTTATTTTATAAATATTAGATATGTTTAGGGTTGTTTTTAGTTTTATAGTTTATTTTGAGAAATATATATATATAAAAAAGAGAATAAAAATAAGAATGATAAAAAGTCAAAAATACAGTCGACGTCAATTTCAAAATGGTCAGGTCAAATTGGTTAAACCAGTTGGGTCTCAGAACCTATAACTTTCTACACTCGTGTAATTAATATTTCATTTTTCAAATTCGAGTGAAAATCGAATTTTATCGGCCAACCCCTCTCATTTATTGTCGATCGGGATGCCCGTCACCTGAAGAAAAGCCTTACCATTTCTTTTTTTTTTCTATTTCTATTTCTTTTCTATTCTTTTCTTTTATTTGGTTGCAGGAATTATTATGGAAAAAAAAAAAGACCGATAGAAGAAATGAAAGCGGCAGGGAAGAAGAGCCAGCTGAAGAGGCAGATCAAGGGCTGCCAGTTGAGAAGGGCAGCCACCTGAAGAGAAGGACAACCAAAGAGCACTCAGCTGAAGGCAGCAGCCAGCTGAAGACGGCAGCAGCAACCAGCGATGGACAGAGAGCAGCCGAAGAGGGCAGCTGAAAATGAACAGAGTGCATACAGCACCACAGCCAGAAGGCCGGGTAAACAGCAGTAGCAGAGTCTGCTGCTGATGGTTTGCAGCCGGAACAGTGAAAGAAAGCGGCGAGCAGAGCAGCTACGCAGAACAGCAGCGGCGGCGAACAGAGACGGCAGCGGCAGCAGCAGCCAGTTGAGCACCAAGGCAGCCGGCTGAAGCAGCAGCGATGATGGAGCAGCTGAAACCAGCACAACAGCCGAGCAACGCCCATGGCAACCAGCAGAGGAAAAGGCAAAAGCAGCTGGAGTAGAGGCAGAGTAGTCTGGACAGCCATACACGGTGGCGCACACAGCAGAGCAGCAGCCGAGCAACGACAGCGGCTGTGATCTCAGGGCTGAAAGCAGAATCAGTCTGCTGTTCACACACAGTAGACAGCAATCTGGGCAGTACGGCCTGGTACTTTAGGCCTGTTTTCCGACGAGCAGGTAGCGGCCAAGAAGCTGAAGGCAGCCGGGAAGTCTGAGCAGCTCCGAGCAAAAGCAGAGTTGAAGCAGCGGTGCATAGCAGCCAGTGCAAATCGGCTGCCCACTTGAGCAGTAACAGCCGCTCGAGCAGCAACCAGCGGCGCACAGGGGAAGACAGCGAGCGAAAAAGAGAAGAAGGGCAGCTGAAGGAGAACAGAGCTGGCAGTCTGAGCAGAGATTGAAGTAGCAAGGCAGCCAGCTGTGAGCAGGGGCAGTGACCGACGGCTACCAGCATAGCAGCGGCCAGCCGTGACCAGATCTGTTCCACCCGAGCTGTTGCCAACATGAACAACAGGCAGCTGAAGGCATGAACAGAGCAGAGGAAAGGAAGAAGTACAACAGCAGCCAGCGGCGGCACACGGACAGCAGCGATCTCAGCAATGAAAGCCAAGCAAACCGTCTCCAGCTGGGAAGTCTGAGCAGTCCGAGCAGAGGCAAAGCCGAGTAAACAGCAGGTAGCAGAAAGCAGCCAACTGAAACCAGCAGAGAGGATGAGGATAAGATAGAGCTAGACAGCAGAGAAAAGATAAGATGCAGCCGGGGTTCAAATTTGAAAAAGAAGATGAAGATGAGAAAGAGATAAGGCACCTGAGCCGGATAGGGAGATATGGTTATCCGATCCAAAGAAGATAGGGGCGTGAAGCAGAGAAGAGGTGGAAGATAAGAACTAGCTGCCCTGTAGCAGCTGGGAATCAGATGAGATTAGCCGATAACAGCTGGTTTCAAATTTGAAAAGATAAGGTACAAAGAGATAAGGTACAACAGAGAGGGTTGCAGCCTTAGGACTCTACTCTTGAAGAAGATGAAGGATAAGGAAGATAAGAGATAAAGGAAGGATTTGAAAAAGCTGCCCGTGCAGCAACTGGCAGCTGAACCGATAGAAGTTGAAGTTCAAATTTGAAAGAGATAAAGCAGAAAGGAAAGAAAGAAGGGGGTTAGCCGATCCTTAGAGCCCGGCTGAATTTGAATTTGAAATGGGTCTTATCCCGACTGAGTTTGAAGGACCCTTATCTCATCCCTTCTCTCCTATAAATTCAAGGCTTCGGGTCCGTTGAAGGTTGAACCGGGCAAGACATTGAAGGCTGAAATTGGACAACAGAAAGACAGAAGGGAAAAAATAAATAATTTATTGTAAGTTATTTTTTTATTTATTTAAAGTCCAAAAGATTTGTAATTCATTTCCAATTTATTAATAAAAATTCATGGCAGTTGTTTAGATTTATGGTGATCCCAGTTATTAAAATATTTAATAATGATGATTTGTATTTTATTTTTGATTCTTTTTATGAACTTTATGTAAGAAAAAAAATATTTTTAGAATTTTTTTTCAAGGAAAGTAGAATCCCTATTAGGATCAGTGGGACTTGCCGTCTTTCCAATCTAAGGTTCTTATCAAGAACAGTTGTTTTAGATTTGGGAAAACACAAGTATAAAACCCGCTCAAGCCTAAGGCTTGAATTGGAAAAAAATCTGATTTAAAGGGTGACATAAAAATTCTAATTAGAACTTTAATAGAAAGTAAATTTGAATTATATTTTATAACTCTAGAATATTTCATAGTCTAGGCTGTGATTTTATTATTTTTAAATTGGATAATATGCCGCGTCGATGTTTGACCCGATTCCGTTGTAGATTATGTAAAAAAAAATTTATTTATTCTTGATTTATTTTTCTTTTTCTCAAAAATTCATCAAAACTATTCATTGTTTTAAATTAAGATTATAACTAAATGTTTTAGAAAATTATTTCCAAAAATCACATCATTTTTAAATAGTGCGATTTTTTTATTTCGTACATATATTTTGTAGATTTCCCTTGGGTACGACCTCGCACTCATACTCTATACTATAAATCAGTTCGTACACTTGCGAGTAATTTAAAATTCACATTAGGTACATCTTTTGAAATGTGAGTAGTGTGAGCTAACCAGCCCAGTGAAAAAAACATAACAATGCCGTGTAATGAATATCAGATTAGCCAAAATCAACACCATCATCATAATAGATTTATCATGCTAATATATCAATCATATTCATAACTACTGATATCCAACGTAACACCTAGACATTATACTGACTATAAGCCTTAAGTCTTGACACGGTCAAAATGTAGAATCTTGCAAGTACATCTCCGACACACTTGGGTCAGTACTGACACACTTAGGCCAGCAACTGACACACCTGAGCCAGTAGACACAAACCGACACACCTGGGCCAGTAATCGACACACCTGGGCCGATAATAGATCAGTAGTTAAGGGTATGTAGAAGCAGCATCAATATCATCATATCTCATAAGTATTTTATCATCATAATCACAATATACGATTAACATCGTTAATATCAATAAACATTTTTCACAATAGTGCATCATGTCTAAGCATATAAGTGGATTCATTAAGTCTGATCCTTGAAACCACTCATTGCACTAGATCATCTTAACCTAATTTACTCATACTACAATGTTAAGTTTCCTCATCGAAAGTGTGGGGTATCGAAGTATCTGTCAAACACAGAAGCAAAGATACAATCAATTATACAATCATAATCAAATATAATACACAGATATGTATATATAATATACCACATATTTAACTCCTTCTATCCTATTTTTCAGAAAAGCTCCAAGGGAAATGGATCTGAGTCTTCTAAATGGGTTATTATCTATTTTAAAATTACAATAATCAGCAATATTATAAGGTGCTTCGGTCACTACTCATATATTGAGTTAGACCTAGAGATCACTCAGTGTCCAAACCCTTCTTTTCTACCAAGCGGCGAAGTTAATCGCTTAACTACTTATAGCTACCGGGCTACGTTCTCGCTTCGCAATAGATAGAGAGTATTGGCCTAGAAGTGAATACATAATATGTGTATATATAATAATGCAAACAAGGGTTTATATCATTTTTTTTAATTAAAACTCAGGTCTCTGCAAATAAACATCATAATTTTGAATTAAAATAATTAAAATACAAATAAAAGACATAATTACAAATACAAGTAAGCTTGTTAGATGAAAATAACACCTATAGTAAGATTTAAAATAAGTATTTTTGGCTATTTTCAATATTTTAAAATAATTAGGCAAAATGACCATATGATAAACATTACAAATATAAATAAGCACTTTTCATAATAGTGTACAAAGTCTAGGCATATAAGTGGGTTCATCAAATCTGATTCTTGAAACCACTCATTGCACTAATTTCTCTTAACTTGATTTACTCCTACTGTAATGTTAAGTCTCTTCACGGTATGTATGGGGTATAGAGATATCTGTCAAAAAATGAAAACATGAATACAACGAATTATACAATCATTAATCAACATAATACTTATAATTATAGTGTTGCAAATTCTTTTATCTATTTTTCGAAAAACTTGAAGGGTAATGGATATGAGTCTCCTAAAATGGGTTACTATTCATTTTAGATTATAATAATAATCAGCAATATAATAAAATGCTCAGGTCACTACTCGTATAGCGAGTTAGGCCTAAAGATATAAATATAAGGTGCTCAGGCCACTACTTATAGCAAGTTAGGCCTAGAGATACAAATATAGGGTGCTCAGTGATAAACACCGTAAAATTACAATTTTACCCCTTAATATTAGGTTAATTAGTCCTTATTTTATAAATATTAGATATGTTTATATGTTATTTTTAGTTTTATAGTTTATTTTGAAAAATACAAGAAAAGAAAATAAAAAATGATAAAAAATTGCTAAGTCAAAAATTCAATCGACATCACCTTCGGAATGGGTAGATTAAAGTTTTTCTTCTGCAACTCATGTAATTAATATTTAAATTTTATTCGAGTCTCATTTGCCAACCCTTCACACTTACTGTCGATTGGGGTGCCCGACACGTGAAGGAAAGCCTGAAAGAAATTATTTCCATTTCTTCTTCTTTTTCTTTTCTATTTTTTCTTTCTTTGGTTGCAGGACTCATGGGAGAAAGAGAAGGCCGAAGCTGAGCCCATAGCAGCCACAGGAGGCAGCTAGCCGAGAAGATAGCAGCGACTGAGTGCAGTGATAAATAGGAGCCAACTGAGATGTACCAAAGTAGGCAGCAACCAAGAAGGGAAAGAAGACAGCAGCCAGCTGAGATGAGCATAGCAGCAGCCGAGTAAACAACAGGCAGCTGAAGGACGGATCTGCAGCATAGACAAAAGCAGAGGCAGAACAGAG
Source organism: Chimonanthus salicifolius (assembly GCA_013350335.1). Lineage (NCBI taxonomy): Eukaryota > Viridiplantae > Streptophyta > Magnoliopsida > Laurales > Calycanthaceae > Chimonanthus > Chimonanthus salicifolius. The sequence goes on from CM023532.1 coordinate 5,617,261, forward strand.
GAGGCATCGCACAGCAGCAACGGTGGACAGCAGCTGTGATCTCAAGGGCTGAAACAAGTAGCAGCTGAGAAGAAGAAGAAGAGCAGAAAATGGGCAACCAGCATAGCAGCAGCTAAGATGCACAGCAGCCAGTTGAAAGCAAAACAGAGAGGGTTTTTCAGCAGCCAGCGATGCACACAAGGAGACCCAGCTTGGGAATTTAGAACGGTAAATCAGCAGAGATAAAGCAGAAAAAAAGTTGGTGATATCCGATCCAAAGAAGAAGGGATAAGGTGATAAGGAAGATGTGCAGATCAGCCAAGCAAGATGAGAATCTGATAACGCAGCTGAGCCGGATAGGGAGATATGGTTATCCGATCTAGAGAAGATGAAGGATAAGATAACAGAGAAGGATTTCAAACAGCTGCCGTGTAGCAGCTAAGAGATAAACAAGAAGAGAAGATAGAAGAGATGGAAAGCAGAAGAAAGATGAGGGAAGATAAGAACAGCCAATCCTCACCTGGGAATTTGGAGAGAGAAAAAAATTCAAAAAACTGTTTTGATAAAAGAAAGATAAAGAAGAAAAGGAAGATAAGGTGGTAACCGATCTTTACTAGAGAAAAGGAAGATAAGATGGGTTTGGCTGAGATAAGAAAGACAAGGCTCGTCCCGGCTGAATTTGAATTTGAGTTTGAAATGGGTTTTATCGCGGCTGAGTTTGAAGGACCTCTTATCTCATCCCTTCTCTCCTATAAATTCAAGGCTTTGAGACTATTGAAAGTTGAATCGGGCAAGACATTGAAGGCTGAAGTTGGACGATGAAAGACAGAGAAAAATAAATAATTTCTTTTAAGTTATTTTAATTTATTTTTTTTATGTAAAGTTCAAAAGAATTATATTTTCATTTCCGAATTTTTTAATAAAATTCATGGCGGTTTGTTTAGATGTATGCTATTCCCAATTATTAAATATTAAATAATGATGGTTTTCAATTTAATTTTAATTCTTTTTAAGAACTTTACGAAACAAATTAATTTGAGGATTTTTCAAGGAAAAGTGGAACCCCTTTTAGGATCAGTGGGGCTTGCCGTCTCTCTAGTCTAAAGTTCTTATCAAGAACGGTTGTTTTAGAATTGGGGAAACACAAGTTTAAAACCCGCTCAAGCCTAAGGCTTGATTTGAAAAATTCTGATTTAATGATTATTTTAATTAGAATTTTATTAAATAAGAAACCTGAATTAAATTTAATAGTTCCAGAATATTTCATAGTCTAGGCCATGTTTTTGTTTTTAAATCGGATAACATGGCACTTCAATGTTTGACCCGATTCCATTGTATATTATGTAAAAAATTTATTTATTCTTGATTTATTTTTCTTTTTCTCAAAAATTCATTAAAACAATTTATTGTTCCAAATTAAGATGATAACTAACTGTTGTAGAAAACTATTTCCTTAAATCATATTATTTTTAAATAGTGCTATTTTTTTATTTTGTACATATATTTTGTAGATTTCCCTTGGGTACGACCTCGCACTCATACTCTATATTATAAACCGGTTCTTACGCTTGCGAGTAATTTAAAATTCACATTAAGTTTTTGGTGCCGTTGCCGGGGAAATCTCGAAATAAAATTGTGTGTTATTAAATTATGTGATTTTTGAAAATAAATCTAATACTGCAGATATGTCTTAATTTAGAATTTCATCTAACTTAAGAATTTTTTTATTTTATTCATTTATTATTTTTTATTTGAATTAGAATCTTCACCAAAGCTTTTATTGTCTGTTTTGCAGGAATTTTATTTACGCTACGCTTAAAAATCGTTGGAGATATACACAACAGGCTAAATCTTCACCAAAGCTTTAAATTGGCGCTTAAACAAAAAAAAAAAAAATGCTGAAAATACGCATAAAAGGCTAAGGTGAGTTCTTAATTTTTTTTATTTTTCTCATGCATTCATATAGATTTATTTAGGGTGTTATTTATTATTATTTGCATTTAATCTGTCCATGCATTTATGTTGTTAGTATTCATGCATTAGTTTAGATTGTTTTATTAATGTTTGTATATTGACTTAAATGTTGTATGGTAATTTAGGATTTCATTTTCACAATACTTAGAAAAATAAGACTGGTAAAATTGGTTCATGCACTTCTCTAATAAAATCAATTAAGGAACCATTATGCTAGATTTTAGGGTTTCATGCTCAATAGGAATCTTTTGAATCTAAATTAATTTTTATAACCGGTGAATATTTTTTCTTCAATCATGGTGTCTAGGATTAGTTCTGTCATCAAGATGTAAAGAGTCTAAGGATAAGTGGAAACTTAAGAAGATGCCATGTGCTCCTCCACTTACTGGAGATCTTACCTGGCGATGATTGTGGTTAAACTTTCATCGGAGACTTAGATTATTTGGAGAGAAAAGTATGAACAAGTCTAGAAATAATCCTTAGGGTCCCACTAAAAAAATTTGATTGCATTATTGCAATTCAAATTTAGATTTAGGCATTCTTCTTGTGTGAATTTGGAAGAACATGAATGAGCTTGATTGTGTATGAAATATTGGTATCGTGATTCACACAACCGTTTAGTTCGCGTCAAGTCTTCTGTCGATTTACCGATCATTATGTCCGGAGCTCAGTCTATCTCAGTTATAGACAGTCCAACACCATCACCACCACCATCACCCAAAATGGCCGAAAAAAGAGTCGAAGAGAAAACCCTCCAAGATTACTTTTCAGCAGTCACTCCCAATACACCATCAAGCATAGTTGTCCTACCAACAAATACAGCCTTTGAACTCAAACCAGGCCTATTACATCTTCTACCCACTTTCCATGGATTTGATCATGAGGATCCTTACCTACACATAAAAGAATTTTTAGAAATCTACGCCACCATCAGACTTCAAGGCATCTCTGATGAATCCATCAAACTTCGATTGTTTCCTTTTTCTCTTAAAGAAAAAGCGAAATCTTGACTAAATTCTCTACCTCCAAATTCCATCACAACTTGGGATCTGTTAGCCAACAAATTTTTGAATAAATTCTTCCCTGTATCTAAAACTAACGCCCTCAAAAGAGAAATTTCAAATTTTAATCAGAAAGAGGGTGAACAATTCTATGAATCATGGGAAAGATTCAAAGATACGTTGAATAAATGTCCCCACCACGGTTTTGAAACGAGAAGACTCGTGCAATTCTTTTATGATGGTTTAACCATCTCAAACCGCACCATGGTTGAGTCTATGAAGGGTGGGGAATTTTTAATGCTAACGGCAACCAATGGATGGAATTTCTTAGAAACTTTGGCAGAAGGTTCTCAGTGATAGGACTTCTCCAAAAGAGATAATTCAGCCCAAACCTCAAAAAAAGGAGGTTTATACGAAGTTAGTACCGACTTTGATGTTAAGCTTACAATCACAAACTTAACAAAGAAAATCGATACGTTAGCGATGAATCAGGCGATGAATCCAACATTAGGATTGAATGTAGAGGTTTGCGCGATGTGTTCTAACTTAGGACACACTGCCCAAAACTGTCCTTCCTTCGGATCTAATACTGAGTGTTCAACCGAACAGTCCAATGCACTCAATAATTTTGGAGGACAGCAGGGAACCCCTTTTTCTGCCACATACAATCCTAACTGGCGGAATCATCCCAATTTTTCTTGGCGCCAGAATCAACCTCTTGTAGGTTAAGGACCCCCTCAATGTCAAGGACCCCCTCAATTTCAAGGTCCACCATACCAAAATCCACCATACCAACCACCTCAGAACCAACCATTCCACCTATCTCAAAATCATCCAACCCAATCAAATCAGTCTTATCAAAATAATCCAGCCCAGTCAAATCAATCTTATCAATCTGGTCCATCTCAACAACGTAAGCCCTCTCTCGAGGATACGTTTCAACAATTCATGCAGTCTACCCAACAAGCTATGCACAAACTTGAGACACAGCTTGGACAATTAGCCACCACAATAGGAGATAGGGAGAAAGGTAGATTTCCCAGTCAGCCTATCCCAAACCCCAAGGGCCAGAATGAAGTTTCATCGTCCCATCCAGAAGACGTACCAAGATTGATTTGAGGATCCATACCCATTTACTCACCTTCCCATCTTCATCATTTCCAAATCCACATATCCATCTGTCTATGTCTGAGTCCGTCTGAATCTTCAGTGTCTAGTTTAGGTGTTCATTCAGTCAATCTAGGATTTTCTTATTTAGTTCATGTCGCACCTCATACATTCCTAAGTATGTCCGAACCCTGATTGTTCGTTTTCTAAAATATTTCTTCTTTTACACCTGGCCAGTGTCAATTTGGGAACATTGAGGACAATGTTCAATTTAAGTTTGGGGGTACTGAGGTCATTTTTTACCATTTAAAAAGAATTTAAAAATTTTGAAAAAAAAATGTAAAAATTTTGAAAAAAAAAAAATTAAAAATTTTGAAAAAAAAATAATTAAAAAAAAATCATCATCTGTTTTATCTTTGTGACCAGCAGACGTTAAAGAACTGGATAGGAGTCATGCACGTAGTTGGTCGAGTTTTTCTCTTCGCATTGTGTCTGTCTAGAACACAAGTTCCCCCAGACTTGTGTAGGAAAATCGTTTCCTTAATTATGAGGGTAAGGAAGCTAGAAATCCAAGAGGAGCAACCCAGACCTCTTGGTGGTCGAAACACTCTGGCTGCAAAGAGGAAAGCTAAGAGGCTAGGAATTTGTCACAAATGTGGACGTGGGAATTGTAATGGAAAAATATCTGAGCAAGGAGTTCTTTGTGTGACAGCAGCAAAACATAGACCTATTAGTGAAAATAGACAGATTTATTTGGACCTAGTCAAAGGTAAAGTAAGTCCAGAAAGACTGAGACTCCTTGGTGTTCAAAGAACTGTTGATTTTCGTTTAGGGGACTATAAACGTCTTGACAATCTAACGTTAAACGAGTCATAGTTTTCTCAGGCAGAGAAAGATAGACTTAATCTTTTAAGGGTAGAGTAGGTAAAAGCTGAGACACCTTGGTACTTAACAAGAATGTCAATTGAGGTATAAGAAAATCATGCGTCTTGACAATCTGACGTAAAAAGAGATATAGATTTTTTTTGTTAGCATTAATACGTAAATAAAAATCTTTATATCATACTTTTTCAAAAAGATTTTTATAGGATTTATGCTCGGAAGTACATGTACACAGTCATATTAATGTTAGTCTGAAAAGGAAAAAATTTCATGAGTCAAGTGATCAACAGAGGAATACTAGTGGAGACTTAAACCCAGTGAGTTTTAGAGCCATTCTGTCATTCTGAGGGTTATAAGTAAATTCTTATTTCTTTGATAAGAGCATCGAGTCGTTGAGTGATCTCATTATCATTCTTTTGGTCATACTACTAAGAACGCCATTAAAATTGAGTTATTACACCTGAAATTTTTCTGAATTTATTCAAAACAAAGAAATCATCTTATGAAGCTTAGGATAGGATATAGGCCATTTTTGGACCGTTTGAGCCTTCAAGCCCACCTATTTTGGTCATTCCATCTTGATAGTTCCCCATTTGAGCCTAATACAACCTCTTTTATTGACTAGCCATATCTTCCATACCCAACTTCGGACATGGAGTTTGAGCCAAAATTTTATATCCATTACCTATTATCATATGAGAAAAGGTTAGGGAAGACTTTGAGATAGAATTCACTGAAAAATGAAAATAAAAAAGAAAGCAAATGGAAACATCCACACATCAAAGAGGGATGTTGGAAAAGAAAAGAAAAGAGGTTTCTTTAGAAAAAAAAAAAAAGACATCCATAAGTCAAAATGGGATGTTAAAAAAAATTAAAAAAAAAAAGAAAAATATTAGAGGAAAAATATCTCGCTTATATTATGAAGACCTCTAACCTTTTCTTATGAAAATGTTAATTTTTAGAGTCTTTTATCCCTTCTTTGATATGACCCGGTCTTAAACCTCGTTTCGTCTATTAGAAAGTCCTATTGATCCTAAGTCTAAATAAGGTATTTCATATAGAGAATAGAGGAGGAAAAATAAAGGTGTTTGACTCAACGTTCTTAGGAAAGTGGCGTCTAATCATGAGATCAATTACTTTCTTCATCTATGGCGTCTTCGATGTTTGACCCGATTCCATTGTATATTATGTAAAAAATTTATTTATTCTTGATTTATTTTTCTTTTTCTCAAAAATTCATTAAAACAATTTATTGTTCTAAATTAAGATGATAACTAACTGTTTTAGAAAACTATTTCCTTAAATCACATTATTTTTAAATAGTGCTATTTTTTTATTTCGTACATATATTTTGTAGATTTCCCTTGGGTACGACCTCGCACTCATACTCTATACTATAAACCGGTTCGTACGCTTGCGAGTAATTTAAAATTCACATCACTCAGGCCACTACTTATATAGTGAGTTAGGCCTAGAGGTACACTCAGTGCCCAATCCCTTCTTTTCTACCGAGCGGTAAAATTAATTACTCAGCTACTGATAGCTATCGGGCTGAGTCAGCCACAGATATAGAGTATCAGCTTGGAAGTGAATGCATATATATTTATATATAATATAATATGACAAACAAGGGTTAGTATCACTTTTAATTGAGAATAAGGGTATCTAGGCAATCATTAACATAATCAAAATACAAGTCTCAAATTATTACTTTTTAACAAATTTAAAAAATTATACCTATAAGAAGTATTAAGCTGAATAATTAATTTAAGTGGTTTAAAAGTAATTTAAGTCTCTAGGTTATTAAATTTTAAATTTATTAATAAGACTAAATTAGAATTTGTTAAATTACTAACATATATATAGATATATATGTATATATAAATATTTCATATTTTCTAAGATATAAGAAAACCAACTTAAGTATATCTTTAAACAATTATAAAATTATTTCAAGTTAAATAAATCAATTCATAATAATAATTCACAATTAATTCAATAAGAAAACTCATTTTAAGTTTAAAACAAATAATTTCAAAATAATTAAAATGACATTTTATTTTATTCCTCTAAAATACTCTATATAGATTCTAATTAATTTTAAAGCTAGAAAACACATAAAAGGAAAGCATACCTTTACTTGAAAACTTTGGCAGAACTTTGACTTCTCAAAGACTTGTTGTAAAGAAAAGAAACACTAAGGAGGTGAAGCTAGGAAAAGAAAGAAGAAGAAATCAATGTAGAATCGGTCCTTTGCAATGAGCTGTGGGCTACTACCTTAGATGCTATTTATAGGAGATTTTCAAAGCCATGTAGTGGATAAGAATCCTCCACATTGGCTAGTCTAATACTCATAGGTTGATGAATCATTTATGGGTTGTATGAATCATCCTTTAAAGGTTGAAGAATCACTTACATGTGGCTGTAAAAAAAGATAATTTATTTTAACATATATATATATTTAACTTTCAGTCGGTTATCCAAGTTTTATCATGTGACTGTAGCTACATAGATTTTATTATTCATAATATTATTTTATTAGAATTATAATCTTATTTCATTTTCTCATTAATATTTAACTAAAAAAAAGATTTATTCAATTTGATCTATATGATCCAAAATGTTGAGTTTTTAAAATGTTTAAATAGCATATACTTTTGGAAAGTTATAACCCATTAAACTTAATTGATTTAAATAAAAATCACTTTTTAACATTATTCCCTTAAACTAAGTTGTATTTATTTAAAGGGTTTAAAACCTTCTTTTTTAGATTTAGAAAAAATAAAATGATATATTTAAACATATATTAAACACTAGGTTTTTTTTTTTTTGAATTATCTAGCTTCTAGAATTATTTAAAATAATCATTTTCTAGTTTTCGGGACCTTTTTCAAGTAATTTTTAATAATAGTTTAATGAAATAAAGATACTTATAAATTTTAGAATCTATATTCTTAATAAAGAAATCAATATCACTCAAATAATAATTAACAAACAATTATTGAAACAATAATTATACTGTTAATGATCAATTACCATTTTGCCCTTCTAACTTAAAAGGGTTGGATCAATGAGCTATCTAGCGTTGATTGAGCTGAAACTGGACTTTTCACAAATCCCTCACTATAATCTATGTGATTAATAGCTTAAATCATAATATTTTAAGTCTAATTTGGATCAGGATATTACAATTGCTCTCATAAAATCTGTCATAAATAGGATCCATCATTTCTTGTGATGATTCAGACGACTGCTGTTTGGCTTGGGCCAGAAGCATCTCCCTCATTTTGTTCAGACGTTTCTGCATGTTCTCTAATTCATCCAAATCACTGATGGCTTCAACATCCACCACTTCATTGCGTCGCCCAATTGGGTCTTCTTCTCCTCTATGTAGACATGGCTTCCAGCAGCTGGTGTTCATCGATAATAGGAGGAGAATCACCAGACTTTGCAAGGTAGGTGGATGAGCGTTTTGGTACTGTGAGGACTATCAGAGCTGTATAATTTTCCTGCAGCAGAGAAGACGACCACAACAACGTTAACACTGCAAAGGGTGGAAAACTCTTTGGCTTTCTTGAAAAGCCCAACGCGCCTCTTGTTGAAAGATACATGCTGCTTTTTGCGATCTCGAATTTTGACTCAATCTTTTTCCTTCCCATCTCTCAATCTTTCTCAGAATCGTATGAAAACAGAGAAGAAAGTGTTAGATAAGTGGCTTGATTTCACAAATCAAGACCGAAAATCATGGGGTGTTTACATCGACAATTGCTAAATGCATTCAAGGCAAGAGTTGAGAACTTGGAAACTGCTACATGGGAGACCTCTAAGCACCGACAGCCTGTAGATAAGGATGGACTGTCCAATACACGACAACTACTAAATTGAAAACAAGAGGAATAGGCGTGTATGACTTACACGACAATGACTATTTTTAAACACATACGATGGAGGAAATTTCTAATAGAGAAGTACTCGGCAATTTCTATATGTAATAGTGGTAAGTAGCTAAATTCATAAATGGGAAGCAACTATTTATAGTGGTGTGTTTGGGTATCCACGACAGACAGTCAATGTGAGATTCTCTGTTATACACAACAGAGGCGAGACACACAAAACTGAGAGTGTGTTTCATCGTGGGAAATCAAGAGAGTACCAACGTGGAAGAGACTGCTTGGCATCAACAAGAAGTCTCTCTTCTTGAACATGTATACTTTGCAGTGGGCTGGCTGATCGACAGATCAACAGAGACAACAAGGGCAACACACGACATTTTGTAAGTTTGACTGAGAAGCTTACAACAATAAGGAGAATAGCACGACAATACCAGAGAGGGGTGCTGCTGGTCCGTCTGAACAAGTGGAAGGAGTTGCTGCTGCGTGGTGAGCTCTCAGAGAAGAGAGGCGTCTTAGGACAGCAGCAGATTCAAACTGCTGAGTCGTTCGGTGGCTGATAAATGGCTCTACTAATCATGAGGTGTAAACAGCTGAGCAGAGACTGTTTTGGAGAGGACACGCGAACTGAGGAGAATAGAGGATTGTTCTATCATGTGACAGACAGAAGAAAGGAAGTGAAGCAATTGACATATCTGAGTTGGGTTTCTTGTGTAGCCCATCAGCATCATCTGTAAGAGCTATATCGTGTGTTCTGACTAAGAAAAAAGACTACATACAACGAAGGTGTGCTGAAGGGTCTCTGTAGCGCAAACAACAGGAAGGGTATTGAGGTTTGTTTAAGTCAGGATTGAGTATTATTATCCTTTTGATTCTATCTTATACAATTGTAATCTCCTCTCTTCTATTAATAAAGGGATTTATCCTGCTCCGTGGATGTAGGCCAAGGGTGGGCCAAACCACGTAAAATGCTCAGTGTTTTGCTTGTGCTTGATTTTATTCTATTTATTTTGGGTGTGTTTCTTTGCTAATAAACCTAACAAAAAAAGGAAAAACCAGAACTCTTTCAAAAAAATTCACAGAAAAAGGGAAATAAAAACCAAAACTCTTACAGAATTCTTCACGGAAAGAGGAAAAGGAAAACCATAACTCCTACACAATTCTTCACAGAAAGAGGGAAAGGAAAACCAGAACTACAAGAAAAAGGAATTAAAATGTAGAAAAGTGGGCTATAGTTCTATTTTTGGAAAGTTTATAATTTTTACCATCTAATATGATTTGGAATTATTGTAAATTATTATAATTCAAATCCAGATATAAGAGTTTGAGTTATAATAATATTTTTTAGACAGTGTTAAATTGTAAAGGTAGTAGAAATTTATAAACACAGAAATGGACCCGCTGTTCGAGTCTGAAGCCTATACGCCGAAGTCCACTAGTATTCCGGGCCAGATAAAAGTCCAAGTATGGGATCCAAGTCCAAAAGACCAAGTGGGACCATTGAATTTCGTTTGAAGAAGAGATAAGTTAGAAGAAATTGGTTTTACCGATCGAGATGACCGGAAGAGAAAAGAGAGAAGAAGGCCGAGCAATCCAGCTTAGTATCCAGTTTTTGAAACTCAACTAGAAGAAGATAGAAAAGATAAGGATAAAGAAATGTTTGAATTGAAGGAGAGACAAGAAAGAAAGATAAAAGAGAGGGGTAAGGAGGAACAGAGATAAAAGAGATAAGGAGTTAGCCGATTACACAAGAGAGAAAAAGGGATAAAATCGACTGAATTTAAATAGGTCCCTTATCTTGGCTGAATTTGAAGGGTTCCTTATCTCATCTCTTCTGACTCCTATAAATTGATGGTTGTGGGTCCATTGAAGGTTGAACCGGGCAGGGCATTGAAGGGACTGAAGTTGGACGGCTAAGAATAGAGAAAAATAATTAATTTCTTGTAAGTTATTTTATTTTATTTTTATGTAATGTCCAAAGGATTGTATTTCATTATATTCCAACTTTTAAATGAAATTCATGGCATTTTCTTTAGATTTATGGTGTTCACAATTATTAAATATTTTATAGTGATGGTTTTTTATTTTATTTTAATTCTTTTTATGAACATTATGAAACAAATTATTTTTAGAATTTTTTCAAGGAAAGTAGAATCCCTGTTAGGATCAGTGGGACTAGACCATTTTTCTAGTCTAAGGTTCTTATCAAGAACACTTTGTTTTAGATTTGGGAAATGCAAGTTTAAATCCCGCTCAAGCCTAAGGCTTGAATTGAAAAATTCTGATTTAATGGACAACGTAATTATTCTAATTAGAATTTTAATAAATGATAAACTTGAATAATATTTTATAATTCTAGAATATTTCATAGTCTAGGCCATGATTTTATTGTTAAATAGGGTAACATGCCACTTTCAATACTTGTCTCGATTCCATTGTAAAATATGTAAATAATTTATTATTATTTTTTTATTTTATTCTTTCATAAAAATCTCAAAATAATTTAACTAGGTTAGAAATATTTTATTTGTTTCTTAAATTTACATTTTAAATTAGATTGAGGTCATTTAAATTTGCTCCACCATTTTAATCAAAATTTATGTTAACTACTAAAGCTAGATAATTAATTAATTATTGTGCTAAATTAAGATTATAACTCCATGTTTTAGAAAATTATTTTATTAAATCACATTATTTTAATAGTGCCATTTTTATTTCGTACATATATTTTGTTGATTTCCCTTGGGTACGACCTCGCACTCATACACTACACTATTATCTGGTTCGTGCGCTTGCGAGTTAATTTAAAATCACAATAGAAGGGACAACCAAAACTTCAGAATTAAATAAAGAAATCTTCACAGAAAAAGTCTTTTTCAGAATTCGAAAATCCAAAAGTGAAAACATTATGCAAATTAAAATATATATAGAGAGGTGAGATAACCGTTGAGGTGGAACACCAGCTGTAGATAGCCGTTGGAGGAGACTAGATAAGGTTCAGATAGCCAATAAAGGTAACTCTTGGAGTGGTGATAGTCGTTGGAGGAGGCTAGAGAATATTCGAATAGCCGTTAGAGGTAACTGTTGCAGTGGTTTAGATAGCAAGTTGGAGGCCATCGTTAACGCCTTAATAGCCCTTGGAGGTGCCTGATGTTTTGACCTAAATGAGAAAGGCGAGACTGCCATTACCTGCATTCTCCGAAGATGAACATTTTTATGTGTCCATGGTGACGTTGCCTGTACCCTTGAACTCATGCCACTGTGCATTAAAATTTGAGACAATTTTAGTTAAAAGAATAATGCGTTGATTAACTTTAAATGTAAGTTTTAAAATAAAAAAAATAGTAAAATTACGTAATTTTAAAATTTAATAACTTTGACTCATTATTAATTTTATTTTAAAACTCTTACATTCTATTGTAGGCTTCGTTTTGATCCAATGTCATAGGCTTGTTGAAAGATTTAAAAATATAAAAATGAGTCCCACAAAAAAGTATTCTTATTTAAAATAATGAATTTATGTTTTTAAACTCTGTAAATTAGATTGACTTTAGCTTTTTCTTTTTAAATTCTTAAAGCTTTGCGTGGTCCACTTTGGCCTAATATGATGAATTTATTAAAAATGATTGTGATACCTCAAATAAATTACTTTCATTCAATCGTTTATGTTTAAAGTTCTACAATTATGACATTAAATTATTTTTTAATCTCAAACTTTTGTCTTTTATGAGTTAATTCTTTTGAAATTGTTTTATTTTAATTATTAAACATTGCATCTCATGTATTCGTTAGGAAGTTCTAAGCATGATCATCTAGAATGGATGAATTATGAAGTAATGTTTTTAAGTGCTTGAAATTCTGATGATTTGATCTAATCATATGACTCAAATTGTAAATCACAAAAAATTTATTACACCAATCCTGTGAGCATTACCAAATGTCAATACGAAGCAGGCAGGTTGGGTGAAAATAATGGCAGTAAGCATTTTTCAAAATGTAAGGACGGCAATTATTTCCAAGAATATAGAAAAAATTGTAATTCAATTCAAATTAGATAATTACGTCAAATCAGCTGAAATGAACACTGCCTGATTTAGCTTGTATTGCCAATATTCCAAGACACTAAAATTCTAATGTTCAGATGTTAAGAAGGAAGTCATCTTCGTCCTGAAAAAAGAAAGACTGAAATTCCCAAGGGTTCTCTTGATATACAGAAGGAGCGTCAAAAGAAATATCATGAAGAAGAGGTGACTGATAATAACAAGTATTGATGCACATATGCGAAATATTCCTGGCTAAATCTTGATCTGCAGAAGACAGGTATGGGGTAACCATCCTCACAAGAGTGACGCATGCTGGAGTTTGGTTAAAATCAATAATTTCTAATAGTTTAATCTCCTTATGGATGAATTCTTCCCAGACTCTCATTATATGATCTTTTCGATTGGAAAGATGATGCACTAACTTATTAGATTAAGAATGGCAATGTTGGATTTGAACAATGAGCAGTTTCTCTATCATTATGAGAATGTCTTTGAACAGGTCGAAATAGTCAACAAATTTTCCTTTCTTTTTATAACATGGGTATCTCTATTCTTCGAGGTGAAACTAATCCCACAGATACACAAAGCCACCCACAAGCCTTGTCACAACCCGCCCTGACCCAACAATATTGTCTGTTTTGGGTCCCAAAAAGACCCTCGTGGCTTTGCATTGGGCTTAGGCTCAAAACACGTTGTGATAGGGTGAAGGTGCTCCCTCTTATATTCCCTCAAGTTTTCTAGCTCCTAGCCGATGTGGGACTTTTTCCCACACCCACAAGGCCAGGCAGCTTTCTCTCCTTCTCTTTAACGGTGCTTGGGCTTGGGCCTAGGCCTATGGCCTCTGGGCCTGCGCTTCACAAGCTTCAGTGTATGAGGTAAGCTCGAAAAGAGTCGAATTGAAGACCTCTAGTCTAATTTAAGAAGTTTAGACCAACTGAATTATCCAAACAAATTTCCCTTTGCACAATGTTGTCTGTCCATGATCATTTCAGGGATTTTTCCATGAATCTGGCATTGGTAGCATCTTCGCACATACATGTAAAGGCTAATTATCTTTAATCCATGATATAAGATGAAAATTTAATATGTAATGGGCTTCAATATTTAATGCTTGGCCAGTGACCAAAAACCTGGCTAGTATTTATTGTACCTACTAACATGTAAGATATTCAAATTCTTGATGCCCAATAACATTTATGTTTACTTTGTCCGATCCCATTTTTAGAAGCCTATATGGTAGGATGCAGGGCCTTTGAATTCGGCCGACTAGAGATAAGTCAAAGACATTTGGCCCAGATCCAGTCTGAGAAACTGGCCTGTATTAATAGTCTAAGGCCCAACATTTTTCTTTGAAAGATTAGGATTTATTTCAGTCAAAGGTGGAGAGAACAAGCCCTAAACAAGATTGATCATAAGCACATAGCCTAGGCCAGGCACAGACAAAAAAAAAAAAAGACCCAACAACAGTGGGTAGCCCACAACCCAGGCCAGGAAAGAAAATAAAAGACCCACACCTCGGGCCAGAAGAAAGCCTGCAAGTGGGCGGGAGAAAAAACTAGAGAAAATGTGAAAAGAGAAGCCCACATCTTGGGCGAAAGCCCACACCCCGGGCCAAAAAAAGCCTACAAGCTGGGCGGGAGAAAAAACTGGAGAAAATGTGAAAAGAGAATCCCACATCTTGGGTCAGGTGGAGAAACAAAAAGGAAAGCCCAAACCCCGGGCCAGAGAGAACAATCATAGCTCAGAAAGAAGCAGAATCAACCAAGACACCGCTGCTAGAAATGAGAACGAAGCTACCAGAGAAGGTCTCACCAAAGCGCCCAATGAAACTATCGGGCAAAATACAAAGAGAGGAAGGCGAGCAGTGGAGGTGATGCATGAGCGAACATATAGCAGCAAAATGGGTGCAAGTTCTCCAGTCAGTAGAGGCATTCTTCCATCTGGAGAGGATATCAACTTTACTAAAAAGGATCCGATAGAGCTAGAGATTTCTAACAACCAAACTCTTTTTTTATTTTTGCAAAAAAGAAAGAGCAAATATGAGGTCAGATATCGAATTGCTAAAATTTGAATATTAGACTCTACAAAATGATAACCGCAAAGATGAAGACCCAAAAATAGAAAAAAAAAAACCGAGGGATAGCCTCACGACTAAAAATCTGTCTCAGAAAACAGTGGTCTTGAGTTCGATTCATGCTCAACTCCAAGGGTCCACTCTCCGTAACTGCTTACCTGGTGTGTGTGGAATTGAGAATTCTTCATATGCGTCAAGGATTAGTCAAGTTAAAATGTCTACTGCGGATGAGACACCTTATCACTTGGTCATAAAAAAAAATTACATGAACCAATGGATCACAATTTGCAATTCGTGGATTACATCTTAATAGGATCTCAATTCGTTAAGTTTAGAATCAGATCATTCACTTTTAAAATTGTCCAATTCGTTAATCATGAACCGCTCAGTTCACATATCCTGAATTGCTGAATTAGTGAGCTACATTTCCATTATTTTATTTTTCGTTTGTGCTGTAAGTCTGTAACTCAAGTCTATTTGTAGGCTAAATTAATTAATGAAATGTATGAAAGAATTTCCTCCAAAAGCATAGCTTTAGCTTGAAGGTTGATTTCTCTTTGAATTGAAAATAAAATTTGAAGGCATGATTTCTCCTCGAAACTGATATCTCTAGCCCTAGTTATCTCTATTTTTTTCTATATTTTCTTTACTTTTTCACAAGCGTCTGTACTCGATCGATCACAAAAGATGACAAATCCCATGCAATCCAACCCACGACCTAAATCACAGTTAGAAACAGCAACCCATATAAAGCCGACTAATTCACATTCAAGGGTAGAATATTAAATATGTGGTTGTGATAGAATTTCTCTAGATTTAGAGTTTAAATTTAATTTTGCTTTATCTTTATCTCCATTTTAAATTTCCCATTATCTTGTTTCTCATTTATCTATATGTATTAGACTTTGAATATGAATAAATGAAATGGGCTCTCTTCTTAGTGAGAGACACCAAACATTTTATTTTCACAGGTTGGATGGCCTCGCCCTTGTTAGAATACTGGTGAGTTTTGTAACCATCAATATTTAGAGATTGAAAATTTAATCTACTAAACAAGTAAATCTAATTATATGCATATGTTGTAAGCAAGAGATTAGAAGCTAATTTTCCAAAAACCAATAATTCAACTATTTCAAGCCAAACCCTCCTCTCGAAACATAACACTACATTCTACAATCTTAAAGGCTATCTTGCTCTTCTATTTTATGTCAATTACAGATTCCCAACTCCAGGCATAAGTGGCCTTAAGGCTATCTTCAGTCTCCTACCCTCTTCTCACAACTTTGCTGTGTTCCATTTCCTTTCTTAGCAACCCCATCTCTCTCTCTCTCTCTCTTCCCACCATTTCTCTTCTTTCTTACACCATCCCCTTCCTCACCGCTATTTTTCCCTCTCCCTACACTATTGTTCTCCCCTCCTTTAAAATCTAAATTTCCTCTATCTTTATCACTCTCTAAGGCATGTTTTCTTTCAACTTTTTCCTCTCTGCACCATCTCCATACAGGGGTTTAAATATTGGCCGATACGATATATATCGGTTTTTAAATCCTTTATATATCGGCGATATCGGCCAATATTGGTGGTTTTAATTAAAAAAATAAGAGAGAAAATTCTGGGCCGAGATATCGACCAATACCGAGATTTTTTTTCCCTGCTTTCATGTCTCCTCTCCTCTGATCTCTCTCTTTGCCTTGTATCTCTCTTTGAATCATCTCTGTGTACAAAGTTCCTCTTCTTCTTAGACCTTTTTTTAGATAAAATGAATAACTCCACACCACATTGAAGGTGAAACTAATCCCACGGGTATGTATGAACCTCTCAATCCACACACACCGATTAAATTTATGGAGAATGGCCCATTAGAGATGAGTGTGAATCGAACTCATGTAAATCTCCCAATCCTCTTTTCAGACCTTCTCTCTCCCTCTCAGCACTATTTCCCCTCTTCATTTGAACACTCTCTCTGTCTTTTGTCTCTGTCTACACTGATTCTCCTCTCCGTCTCTCTGTGTACAGGTTTCCCTTTCTATTCTCTCTCTCTCTACATCCATTCTCTTCTCTCCTACCTGCAATCCTGTCATTCCATTGAGCCACTCTAAGGTAGTTGAGGCAGTATATTTTTTTTGTTTGACTAAATATGGGCCCTATATTGTTGATTGAGATGTATAAAGGATACACGGATAAGAAAAAGTGGATGAAACTCCTCCATCCAAGATTTTTAACTTATAGAAGAAATAATGAATTATCAATCAATAACCAAGTTCAACATTACAAGACATATGATCAACAGTGGAATCCCCCTTCCTCCCTCATCAAGTGTGACCCATTATAAAAGTGAAATAAATAGTTTCTCTAATTAGGCAGGCAGCCTCCCTATAATCTTTGTGGTTCAAAACAGGATCTTTACATGCTGAATTGTAGATAATCTACTATAGATTTCAACATGGATCCCATACTTTTTTTCTTGATCCCACAAAAATAGGTACATTAGGAAGGTTTATGTTTACTCATGTGACTTACAAAAATCAACCAAACCATGTTTTCAAACTTTCTAAATTTTAATAATTTCAAATTACTTTATGATTACTATATTTCAACAAAAAATTAGAGCTCCTTAAAATAACTTGATTGATTTCATACCGCTAATTCATAAGCACCCACGTTTAAACATGGAGCATTCCATTGAACTCATTTCTGTGAGCAAAATGTTATAAAGGTTAATGATCCACATTCAGATGTGTACCGGATGGACTGTAGAGTACCCTGATCTCAAAATACATGCACTCTACTGTACATATGCAGCCCAACTGCAGATAGAAAACAAGGCAGCTTCTCTAAGTAGGTAAATATCCATTTTAATTTTTTTTAAAAGCTGTAACTGGCCAAAGAATAGGTCTCAATTCACAATTGCTTTTTTTTGGTACCAGTCGGACTTCCTTCTCATCATATTGGAAAGCCGCGCTCGTCTCTGATGTATAGGAAGTTGTTGGCCTCACATACATCCTTCCCGACCACCCGGTCTTAGCGTATGTCGGCGATACCCGTGGGTGGAAGAAAGACTTCTTATCAAAAGAACGAGTGACATGACGCCATTGTGTAGACAATGACAATACTTCGATGATCATCTTTGGCACTATCTGATAATCTTAGTTACTCTGCTCTTTGAAAACATTAAGCCATTGATTTTACATGTGAACTGAAGTTTTGCTATGAAATGGGTACATTAAACACTTTGATGTTTTACAATAGCCTAGAAATTTTTATACCACCAAGATCTTCAGCATCTGAGCTGAATGCCAATATTACAGTAAATAACAAGATTTGACAGGATCCTGAAAGCAGTAGCCAACACCAGGATTTTTACCCTGTGAGTAAGTTTACTCCCACTCATTTTCAGAATCTTCTGTTTGCCAATCACACCTGTACTTAAAGTGGGAAGTGTGAAAGGAAAGAAGAAAAAGTTTCAGAACTAGAGCATACAGTAGATCAATATCAGGTACCAGTGTAACATGGTCAGTGCAGTTGGAGTCGGTTTTGTTTCATGAAATTTTGCATTCTCTTAAAAAGAAAAGGACTGAAGACTAGCACTCTCATTATTTTGGTGCAAGTATTCAGCCATCTTCACATTGTTGCTGCGTATATTTGGTGTATAGTTACAGGTTCTTTTTTTCCAGCTGATCCTGAAATATAGGTTTTCAAAATCCTACACATATATCTAACTGATAATTTAACAGTCATAATGAGAAACTCTATGGGAAATGGATAAAGGAGAACGACCCTAAAAAGTGATTTGAGGGCAACATAATTAGATGAAATGTGTAAGATGTAAATAGGATGTGTGAAATTATACCCCTATCTGGTCATTTCTCATATATGAGTTACAACAGCAGTAAGGTAATTCAACAAATATAGGTCAGCCCATATTATAATCTTACACCGCAGTGATGCATGTTTTTGCCCCTACTGCAAGTTAAAAAAGAGGGTTCTACTGTAGGGAACTGAAAAGTCGTCGCACACTCATCAACACTACCTAATTCTTTTGATGTGCACTGATAATGTACCTCAACTACTGCTCAAGGAAAGCACAATTGATTTGAGTTTGGCCATCTGCTTGTTACTCAAGAACGTGAACAATTCTATCCAGATAGATCCCAAGTGCTCAGCAGAATAGGAAGCTGCACCATAGAGTCAACACTCTGGCCTTCGGATGCCCGAAGACCACTTGACAATTCTAAGGCAGACCCAAGCCAGTACCTCTGCAAACTTCAGGTGATGCCTTTCAGCTTGGAATTCCAATTTTTCATCATACCTGACTCCAGCCTCTGTACATTCATGACACTCCATTCATAGCCTCTTTTGTGTCGTAAAGGATGATGCACATTTTAACTCGCAGTGGCTGATGAGCTGACAGATTGGGTTGCCTCATGAGAGCTGGTTTATGCAATGGGGACTCCAAGTTGAGGGCCACCCATACATGCCCCAGTTTGTAGCCTGCTCGCTCAGAGTACTGGGCCTTCAAGGCAGACCCAACGTATCCAAACCTAAAAATTAGTAGACTTCACAAATTGATTTATTTGTTGAACAGTGAGAATATAGTCATAAGGCTCAGTAGATATCCCAAAGTCAAATATCAAGAACTGCATGTGTAGTTGAATATGATCAACATGGGAAAATAACCTTCAACCAGCAGAATTATAAGAACCAAATAATCCCAAAATAAAATGGCATTCCTTGAACTCCTCCCATATTATATTTTATGGATCACTGCAACAGAGGCCCTGAAGTATAGAACTGACTTGTCTTCTAGGAGAGAACTCATGTATTTGTAATTGATTTCAAAACATCCTGCTTGTTGGATTGCTCCCCTTGTTTTGCTTCTTGTGATTTGTGAAGACCTTGCAAAGTGTAGCCTTTCTATGTAATCAACCAAAAAAGTCTATCCATCCACTGGAAGTCTAAGCCACGAGGTAACAGCAAAATAAAAATGGTTAGTTAATAAAAAACTCTTCTGTGTACTAATTTTTTCCTCTGCATTTGACACACATTGCACGCAGAACAATCAAAGTTTTTGAGTTTTTTCTTTTCTAAGAGATATTTTGGTGTATTTCTTCTAACTGAATCTCATAAGAAAGCTCCTACAGTGACTACAAGGAAACAGAGATGACAGCAAAGCCATAATCTCAGAGGCTAAGACCTCGTTCTGCTGTTTCACATCTGTGGCAGGTTGGCCTTGCTGAAAAGAACGCACTCACAGGACAAAGAGAAACTGCATTAACAGGACACCCGTTCCTAAGGTTTTCTGGTACGCATATCAATATCCAATCTAAATTGGTTACTTAACATCTCATCCACTTCTGAAAGTGGATCCACATAAAAATATCTTAAAACAGTCTCCATAAATGAATACCTTTAGTGGCAGTAATATCAAGGGATTGCACATAAGCCATGTGAAGCTCACACAGATGACGAGGAATCACAACCCAGAACAACGGCATTAATGCAATGCTAAATATTACAAAATAAATTGGGCTACAATATACATTGAGGCATGTATGAGCAAGTTTCCAAGTTTTGTTTTAATTTCGTAAGTGTGATATATCACAAGATGACTTCCACTCTGGGGGGCAAACAAAGGATGCAATCACCATATATTTATCTCTGAATAAGTAAAGTTATCAGAAACATGCACGAAGGTAAGTGAACATACAATTAGCAAGAAGTATGTAAAGCCTGAAGTTGTCTGTGAAAGCATGGTAAAAACTCGTGACATTGGAGAGCTTCCAGTCCTTGGCACGAACGAAAGTTTCAGATCTGAAGCAAAGGCGCATTAAAGGTGTTCGAGCATACATCAATGAGAATAACGTAAAGCCCGCCAATTGTCTGCAGATAGCATGGCACTAGCTCGTGAAGTTGGTGACAGCTGCTGGAGTAGCACATCCTTGACATGAGCAGCAGCAGTTTCACCAGCTCTTGTTGCAAGCTCAAGGTATACTAGTGCTGTGATCATTTCCCCTGACTAGTACAAAGGGCAAAAAGCAACCCAAGATTAGAGACTGATATGAAATTTCAAATAAAATGGAAATAAAATTATCACTTCCATCCCAGTGACAACAAAAAAACAACCAATATAAACCAAATGTACAGAGAGGGAGGACAAGGCACCCACATTAATAGCTAGAGTTTGATTCAAAAGTCAGTCATTAGAGAGCAAAAATAAATAATAAATAAAAAAAGACAGATTCATAATGTTGACTCCTTTTTCTTTAATAAGTATACCTCTTACTGCTTCATATGGTAAGCCATGATCCAAGATGATGGAAAACAATTAGAATAATAGACTCAGAGAACCACATAGAAAGGGATTGGGTAGATTGCCCCATCCAATCATCTTAGGGTTTTTTACTCAGACATCCAAAATTTCAATTTCACCATTGAGATTTTCCATGGCCCACCGAGGCACACCCCCAGTCCCAAGGTGAATCTCATGGGTTGAAAATTGTCCACCCCCATCTATGTGTTCACCTAGACATCCAACCACCCTTATAAATTGGACAGAAGCACAAGTTGACCTCGACATATCCTACCACCCTAATGAACAGTCACTAGCTAAGTCTGTCATCCTGGAAGTTCTTAAAATAATTATTACAGCTGGAAATAGTAGTTTGACTTGTAGCCAATTGCTGGAATGGAAGGCACACAATCCATGAAACTTTAGCAAGTGGGTGGGAACATTTGAACTTACTGAGAAAAGCCTAAGACCATGTTCATATTGGGCTTTGCTGTGACCACAATCTGCTGCTCGTTTCATCCACTTCCTTGCTTGCTGATGACTGCGCACCAATCCTTCACCAGAGGAGTAGCACAGGGACGTATTATACATGGCACGGGCATTTCCACCTTCAGCAGCCCTCAAATACCACTTCGCCTGAATTCAGAACCTATTATCAGGAAATCTTGTTTCATCGGAAGAAACATTGTTGGAGTCCTAAAATAAACAGGAAATAAATGAAAGCTGATGTCAAGCTAAGAACTTAATTTAACACAATAGTAAGGGGAAAACTTTATTTCTTTAATTTGCAAAATAAATGTTTGGAAGATCTTGCAGGTACCAAACTCCATGGAACCTGGAGTATAATCTCCCTAAAAGAAACAAACGGAATATTACTCTGCTAACCAGCACTACAACTGAATATCTTAATTTACACTTAAATTTAGATCTATTTCCTTGTGAATTTAGTTATACCTTTTTCATTCTAAATGAGAAAACATATTCTTCATTCTCAAAACCTTTTAACCATTGTGTCTTAAAATATGATCAACAACACTCCAGCCCGCCCCCACCGTATCATGGGTCTTATGTGCTGACTGCATGTCAGCAACTTCTCCACATATATCATGGACCTAGAAGCAGAACTGAGGATGTTGGGCAGGCCAAGAAAGACCACCTTTTTCCCTTCCACAACTACAATGTCATCTACAAGTAAAACCATGAGGATCAAGGGTTTTGCCAACATTCTGAAGGAATAACAAAATGTTATGGAAAGTTTATGGAGGACTCAAAAAAAAAACATAATCCAAACTCTCACCTGCAGAGACCAAACATCCAGTAAGACATGTACTGATCCGTTTCTCTTCCTGGAAATCCCTTAGACCTTGTTTGACATTATCCACTTGGATGGAAATAGGTAATTTTGCAACAAGGAAAATGAGGACCACATAAATCATTTTCTAATGGGAGAGGATCAAAAAATAGAAAGCCAAAATTGCCATAAATTTTCCTCTTCTGTGCATGTCGTAATCGCTTTTCCCATGGAAAATACTGCACTGATGCAAACAAGCGAAAGCATGGCACTGACCATAACTGAAAGGTTCGAAATCCAGTTGGCTGGTGTGAGGTTAGATTTACTATGGAAATGGGGCGTGCATGAAAAGCACCAAAGTCACCTTATATTTTCCCATTGATACAAGAAATGGAAATGGTAGTAAGACTATTTGTCTTTTCAATGTTTCTTTCCTATCAGCGTGTCTCATTCGCTCATGTTATTCATTGTTCCTCTTTCTTCTGTTCCATCCCGAAGTCCCAAATTCTTCTCTTTGTAATCCATCACGGCAATGTGCAATAGTATGCTAGATGGCTATATAGATGAACTATTGTTACCATACTTAGAATATAACTGATTTACTTGCAAGAAAGTAACCTTTTGGGTGTTGATTTGAAACTTTTAGTATCATCCTAAATGGATGTTGATGAATATATAACCCACTTAGTCACAAGGGCTTTACTCAAAGTTATGGTATTGATAATCATGAAACATTTGCTTCCATGTAAATCAGAGTGATGCAATTATCTCTACACTCTAAATAAAAACTGGCCATTGTCAGCTTATCTAAAAATATCTACCCCGCCGCCCCCCCCCCCCCCCCAACCAACCACCAAATGATAAGTTAGAGAAGAGATATACTGTTAGGTACCTTGACCAATAAGCCAAAAGCTCCAAAGTTGATGAAACACAGAAAATCAAGCTCTTATACCTATCACATACTAGGCTGTCCTAACCCGATGCCCAAACCCCAAGTTGGGCCTCACTAGGCACATAACAGACCACCACGCTTCCGAGCCGATGCCTAGGCAGCCCACTCGATGATGTGGCTCTCACTTCAGATCAGGTAGCAATTTCTACTTATGTGGCGGCTTTACTCTAGGATAGGTAGCCATTTTCATAAGGCACCCCTCCAGGATCCAACCCAAGACATGGTACCTACTTTGATACCAAATGTTTGGTTCCTTGACCAATACCTCAAAAGCTCAAAAGCTGATGGAACACGGAAAATCAAGCCCTTAAACCTATCCTATACTAGGTTGCCCAACCCAACGACCAAGTTGGGCCCTAGTAGGCACATAACATATACAAGGTTTGAAAAGCCAATAAGCCATATATGATTTGAGCAATTCATCTCGGTCATATTTGAAAAACTCAGCAATTCAGTTCTCAATATTGAGTTTAAAGCAATTCATTCAGATTATTTGGTTTTTATAAAAGATGACAAAACAGGGTCACTATACCAAGGGCATAGTTTATGCGCAATTGATTGCATAATTTTACCAAAACTTGACCCAATTGCACTCTTTCATCATCAACATCACCATCTAAGCCATTTATCCCATCAATTTAGAGTTAGCCTTCATATTTAGATTTGGGAAGTTGTTTCCATGGGTCCGATTGCATGTTTGACGCCCATGGGACTTGAACCTACAATCTCTAGGTTGTAACAATAAGCCCTATCCAATTGCACTCTTTGTTATATAATATTACCATTTGTAAGTAGCATACTGGCTAAGTTAACTATATAATGTATATAACGTTTATGAATATTGTTGTTCATGTCATCATCATCATCCTCTTGAATCACGTGGGATTGAGTTATACAACTTATGCCTCATCCACCTAAAAATAGAATAATTTTAGAAACCCTTTGTCACACCAAATAATAAAAAATGATAATTGTGGAAACCGATTACATATATTTCATTTTCCATACAATGAGGTACCATCAAGGAAATCAAATTGCTTGGCTACAATTGTGGAGAAACATGCCCTAAGCGTTTGTAAAATGATTTGTTCGAATGGGTAATGATAGCAATTTTACAGTGTTACCTATAATTTGGAAAGACATTTAATATTATCTGGGGTTTTGTCCAAATACATTTTGAACATTGAAGTTTCAGGGTCTAAGGATGGAATTTTCTTTGAGAAAATATATATTGGATTTGGGTCCAGGTCAGTCAAAGTCGTGCCCTTTCTAGTCAATAGTAGCCTGAGGATTATTTCCAAAGAAGTAAATCTGTAACAGGAAATCAGAAGCACTGCTTTCATGTATGGAAATGTCAAAAGTAAGGGCAAAAGGAAGTCTCTATTGCATAGTGTCAGCTTATCTAGATCAGCTAAAAAAATAAGAATATCCATTATTATAAAGAAAATTGAGTATCTAATTGAACGCGACTAAAGTAGGGAAATTCAAAAAGAAATATAATATTGAAAGGGACATTGCATACAGCTTCTGATAGATTGCGCTCCACACCACGGCCATGATGCAAGCTAAGTGCAAGATTGTATTGTGCACGCACATGACCAGCAACAGCAGCTTTGTAAAACCATTTCACAGCCTCCTCTGGCATTGGAGGTTTAGCTGTAAAAATGAGAGTTGCTATTAACCTCAACTACTATTATTACTTGTTTTTTTAGGAAGGACACTACTTACCATCAATAAAGTAGTAATAATAACAAATGTTATTTTCCAAGTAATAATAACAGCAGCAGCAATAATGAAAATAAATTGGTAAATGCTCACTGGTTCAATCACAGGTTGTGAGATTGGTTCAAGTAATTTTACCATTTAACAAGTTGATAACAATGATGATGATAAGAACTAATGATACTACTGTTATCACTACTATATGAGTCAGCTGAAGTACATTTTATTTAAAAGACTTTTTGCTGAAAGTTGTTACGGACTGGTTTGACATAGCATTCAAGGCTTAAGACCTTTTTTACAAAGGTTAGCTCTTTAATTCTGAAACTACCACAGGCAGCGAAACAGTCTGAATTGAAGTTTAAAAATGTCAAAAATAAAAACCTTCACTTGCAATCACCTTAAAATACAAGATCACTCTGGCCTAAATGAATTATGTATTTATGTTTTCAGCAGGTAAAGGCAGATTTTTTTTTTTTGGAATGATATAGAGAGATGCAGAATTGGATGATAACCTATGCAATCCTCATAATTTGTGAAGTGATGCACTATATTTGGTACTAGAATATTTTTGGGTTGCTTGGATTAAACCCAACGGTAAAAGGTTGAGATCATTTTTCAATCACGGAATTAGATCTCATTTGTAAGAGAGCAAAAATCTATGTGTGCTTCCTCAGTTCTTCAAATGATGCTATGAGGAACTTGGATGGATATGAAGTACACAATATTGAGGGACGAGGAGAAAAGCTATTCAAAAACAAGAAGATGTTCTTCACTGTTATTTCTCATTGGGCCCTCTACCAGAATGAATTTTCCACTCCTACAATTATGAGAAATGTCGAGTGTGTGGAAGTCACAGAAATAACAAGCAGAAAATGTGTGTTTGTGTGCTTATAGTGAAGTTTGATTACAAAAGGAGGTTCCCACAGACTGGAGTCAATTGCTAGGGCAAAGTGGGGGAAATAGAGGCATGGAAGCACCATTTATAGAAAGTTATCCAATTGTTGTGGTTTCCTCTTGAGTGCGTCTTCTCTAGGTCAAATTTGAAGGAATGCTTACGTTTCACATCAAACAAGGGGATTCCATTATTCTGGCCGGGGTTTTTATCTTTCCTAGGTTTCAAATGAACTGCATTGGGGATGAGCATGACCGGAAACCTTTGCAAATTGGAAACGATGAGATCACAGCCTAGAGAAAGGAGAGAGTATGACTTCTCCAAATTCCAAAATTAGTAGAATTCATAAATTCTGGAATTTGGATGATTACAGTTCATCTGGAATTTTCTAGTAATGGGCCCCAGTTGGTAATTGTCCGATAGTTCAATTCCCCTCTTGGGTGTCCTTTCAAATGCGTTTCCTTTTCATCTATTCTGTTAGTACGATTAATCAATCAATTAGTTAAACCGGAAACCTTTTTTTTTGTTGTTGGAAGGTAAAGTTAAACCGGAAACCTTTGCAAATTGAATTTCGTAGGAAAGAAAGGGAATTACCTTGCAAGTAGGAAATCCCAAGATTGCACTGCCCAGCAGGATCACCAAGAGCTGCAGCCTTGCAGTAAAGAGCGATGCTCTCTTCCTTCTTTCCCATTTCCCAGTAGAGAAGGCCCGCGTCAACCATGGCAGCAGCAGAGCCTCGGCCGGCAGCCTTGAGGAAGGATTCGAGGGCCTTGTGGGGATTGGATCGGATGCCGCCGAAGCCGTGCTTGAATCTCTTCCCCCAGCGGACCAACACCATGGCCTCCCTCAAGGGGCGGAGCGCCTCCCGCCACGAACTGCAGACCATGCTCGCCGCCCAGAGGTTGGGAAGGGTGAAGGAAGCGGCAATCCTAGTGAGAACATCGTAGGGAAGGGAGGAGAAATCGTGGTCGGGCGAGGCGGGGGACGGAGCAGGAGCAGAAGCAGGAGCAGGAGCAGGAGGAAGTGGTGGAGAAGCGAGGGAGCGGCCGCATCTCCTCTTATGGGATTCTTCTTTGGGGCGCCTCTTGGCTAAAGGAAGAGAGGAAAAGCGGGCGGAGTCCGACGCGCCCGGCCATGTAACCTGCTTCATTTTTCTTCTTCTCTCCAATTTCTAGCCCATTGTTTCAGGCCTCGGAGTAATAAGGAAAGGAAGTCTTTTGACTGTTCTGTCGCATATATCGGTCCCATCTAAGAGGACTGATTACACCAAGCGCGTTAGGACTTTGGATAAACTCGGGTCACACTAATGGATCATAAAATTAGAGTTGGGTCACACATTTTGAAGTCCCATGATGTGTCAAACTTGAGTCAAGAGAGGATTCATCACCTCCATTTCAAAATATGTTTAACAAATTATATGACAAAGAATAGTAAACTTTTAATATTTGTGTATTTATTTTCCATTTTTCATTTTTTTATGATTCAAGTTGTTTAGACTTTTTAGAGTAATATCGTACTAATTTTTAAGACATGTGGAAGCCTTCATACCCACACACAGAGGTAATTTTACGGACAATGAAGTTAGTATCGATTGTTTTCCATTTTCTTTTAAATAGTGATTATCTCCATTTTGTTCTAATATAAATTTTACTATGCACTTAATTATTAATTTAAGGGATTTATTTTGTATTTCTAACGTAGGTGTAGATATTTCTATTCAAATTTCACTAATTTTTTTTTAATTTATAAAACCGACAACATCGGTCCTCGCAATTGATAATATTAAGATACTAACGATCTATACTGACTTCACTTGTTTCTCTTCAAATGAACTGATTATCATCTTTTAAGTCCATTTACCCAAACAATGACAAAGAGGGCTCAACTCCGCTAGTTTATAGTCTTATTTATAGTTTATTCAATATGATACTTGCTTTTTACATAGCATAAATGTCATGCCATAGGTCTGGAAAATGTGATTAATTTTTTATATATATAATTGTTCCAAATCATCTCTCCAACTTCCTTGGACTGGATTCTTCGTTTACAAACAAGTCCAACACAAAATTGTTACTGCTCTGCGCACGTGGATTCTAGGTATGCGCTATAAACCCCATGAACAAACATGATTCATACCAAACCAAAACATGTCATTAACTCATCAGAGTAGCATACGAAAGTATGGTAGTTAATACATGCTTAGACAAAATATGTCATAGGCAGCATAATGATCAAAAGTACATCATTAGCATGAAAATATGTATAGTAAACATATTTCCCATCAGTGGAAAAAATGATTGACTGCATAGGTTCTATCTCAGTGGAGGTTCCTCTATTCTCTCCTTAGAAGCTAAACTTGCATTATAAGGGACGTGAGCTCCTAGTCCAATGAAGAGATCTCACAAAATATCTTAACATAATATTGCACGTTAAATAAAAGTACAATGCAATTAAATTCTCAAAATCATAAATATCAACAATGGTCTACTTTTACCATTTATATCATCTGTCATATTTACCAATTCGTGTCATTATCTTTTCACATAATGGAAGCACTAAAGATACTTCATGGCACAAGTCCCAATTGTATCAAGTCTTGACACGGTCAAAATGCAGCATCTTATAAGAGTTATATGACACCAACGGTCAATAACAACCCAACGGCTAAGTGTGTGAAAGCAGTTTCCATTATTATGTTCCCATACCAGGAAATAACCCATAACCACTTACCATGTCAATTCTCATATTTCTCCGTGTGTGCCTTCTTACCTTGGGTCTACATTGGAGAGTACCATTTTTTTACCAATTATCATAGTTTCAGTCGCAAGACCCAAACACACATTTCCTACATACACAATCATCACAATATACCACATATAATTCGAACTGACTACTAACGTCTATGCACCTTCGTCCAATTCCATCAACATATTAACTTCTAGACATGTAAATGGGTCCATACTCCGTTTATAAACTACTAGACCTCGACTCCCTGACACCTTTTCATGCTTCTGTTATAATAGTTAGAACAAATAATCATCTCTTACATAGAAGCGATGTCAAGTCTTGTTTTCTAATTCATTTAGTATTTTCCATCCATATAATAACCATGGGTCCCATTCATTGTCTTAGAGTCTAGATTTTTCAAACAATTTTGCAATAAGATATAGTTGAGTCTCCTCAGCATAGACTATCGAGTATTTGCAGAAATCTATGAAAATAAAAGTATATGTAAATATAGGTTCACAGTTATTACACATAGCAAAAATAATCCCTTTGATTATTTTTCCAGAAAGTAAGGAGATGGTTGTGACTCCACTTATACATTACTACTTCATTTTAACTTAAAGCAAAGGAGTTAGCCATCCAAAACATATATAAAATAAAAATGAAAGTACTTAGTGCCTTCTCTAGTATTTTCTTTTAGAATGAACCATGGAGAGATATTGAGAGAGGCCCAAAGGGTACAGTAATGAAATGTAAATTGCTCAGATCATTCTCATATTGTCTTCTAGATAGGACCATTGAGGCATATTGAGATATGCCTAGAGGTTTAGTGTGCAGAAAAGTAAATACTCATTGCTGAAAGTAAACATGCAAGTAGTTAGAGTTAGTCTCATTTTAAATTTAGAATAATGGCATTTGAAACTGATTACTGAAAATAATTATATTTCTAAATTCCAAATTTTACAAATTTAGAAACAATTTCAAAAATCACTTTTATGTCCCTTGGAACATGCTTCAGAATTTGCAGTGTTCCGAAATCATTGTTCCTTCGGAACCTAATCAAGCTCTTTTGGAACTTCCGAACTTCGTTAATTCTTTAGGTACGATTTTTTAAGTCCAAAACTATACCCTTTTTCACTTAAATTCAGTCTCGGAATTCATAAAATTTAGAGTAGATGAATTTTGATCCATTGTTTGAATAAATCGGTAGAGAAACCGTCTCATTTGAAAATCCCTCTCCACAGCCCAAACCTTTTTACTCTCACTCCACGATCAATTCGACCGTGCAAAATACCGAGGGAAAAATGATAATTTCACTCAGGATTTTTAAATCTCGTGTCTCCTAATAGAAAATATCTGTGTCTATATGGCCACCCTAAAAAAATCATAATTTCATAAAGCTACTAAACATAACCCCTTCATGGAGTCTTTACCATTTTCTAAATTATAGTCGTTCGTCAAATCATTGTTCATCCACCATTTGTCAAAGTGACTGCTGCTTTGACCATCTCTATGCGGTACTCATACATGTTTCCTATCACCTCCTACCTTCAAACATGAGGCAACAATTATTGCTATTTTCCTACAAATGTTGCAATGAGTTAAACCGCCTCCATTCCAAACACAAATACTACACCGAGGCCCATCCACTTACAGATAATGCAATGGAGACCAACCATCTCCATTCACGTGCACTACATCAAATTTCAAACACAATCATTGCCATAAAAAAGCAAGAGAGAGAGAGCGAGTGACAGAGAGAAAGAGAGAACTCAAGGACGAGAAGAGAGGAGAGGGTATGAGAGAAATTTTAGAATAAGCTTAGACTAAGTCTAAGGTTGACCAAGCCTTTAAGACTGTTGTTAGATGACCAAGTCTTTAGGAGAGTTGTTATTAACATCTCCTTTAGATGACCAAGTCCTTAGGAGAGTTGTTATTAACATCTCCTTTAAATGACCAAGTCCTTAGGATATTTGTTAGCAACATCTCCTACTTTGAAGTCTCTAAGTTGTTGGGTTAGCAACCCATTTTTGTAGATTGTTTGTTGTGTATATGTTTTATTTAAAGAGTTGTATACACTGAATAAAATTATCTTTCAATCTAAGTTTTACTTATTCTTGTTCTCCATCTTAAGTTAACAATTGGCATCTAGAGCCAGGTTCTCTGAATAGTTGTTGTTGCCTTACAAAATCAACGTCATAAGAAAGTGGGACTGCACCTACAACGAAGAAAGTGGAGGAATTCAGTTGTTGCTGCTGCTCTCACTCTGAATTGGTGTTTCTGTTGCTCATTTGTTGCTCTCATTAACAAAGGCAATAATAACTACTATCTAATATCATTTCCATGGCATCAGAGAATTTTGTGCAGTCTGTTATACCTCATGTTGATGATCAATATGATCATTGGAGCGTGTTAATGGAAAATGTCTTGAGATCCAAAGAATATTGGCATCTCGTTGATACTAATATTTTAGAACCTACGTCAAGCAGTACCTTAACGGAAGCTCAGAAAGCAAAAGCTAGAGGAACAACGATTGAAGGACCTTAAAGTAAAGATATACCTATTCCAAGCAATTGATCGACCAATATTGGAGACGATTCACCCCAAAGATACTTCGAAGCAAATTTGGGATGCTATGAAACTTAAGTATTAAGGAACTGCAAAGGTGAAACGTGCACATCTACAAGCGCTTCGCGCTGAATTTGAGACTCTTTGCATGCAGCCAACAGAGTCTATTTCAGCATATTTCTCTCAAACAATGTCGATTGCAAATAAGATGAGACTCAATGAAGATAAGATGGTGGATGTCACCATAATTGAGAAGATTCTTCTATCAATGACCTCGAAGTTTGATTATGTGGTCTATTCGATTGATGAGTCAAAAGATCTTGATGCATTCTCGATCGATGAATTGATGAGTTCGCTGATGGTCCACGAACAACGGATAAATAAGCATTTAGCAGTGGAGCAAGAATTGCAGTTACAACTCTCATTCAATAACCAATCTTCAAAAAGAAAAGGATACGGTCGAGGAAAAGGAAAAGACAACAGTGATGATCAATCCACACAGGATAGATCAGAAACTAATAAAGTTTTTGACCCCAAAGGGAGAGGTAGAGGATGCAATAATCGTCAAGGAGGTAACCAGGAATCAAAGTTATTTGATAAATCAAAAGTCAAATGCTATTGATATAATAGGTATGGTCATTATCGTTATGAACATCGGACAATTTTTTTTAAGGAAAAGGGTTCGAAATCAAATTTTGCAAAGAAAGAAGATGAAGTTACTTTTCTTATGACTTGCAATGCAACAGAAGAGACTTATCAAAACATGTGGTACTTGGACACTAGATTAAGTAACCATATGTGTGGAAACAAGTCCATATTCTCTGAGATAGATGATTCTTTTCGTACTTCTGTAAAATTTGGAGGCAATTCTACCATTTCTGTTATGGGGAAGGGCAATATTAAAATTCAGACTTTAAAAAATTCTCAAAAAACTATTTCAAATGTGTTCCATGTTCCAGGTTTGAAAAATAATTTGTTGACTGTGGGTCAACTTCAAGAAAAGGGTTCTGAGATCATCATTAAGGAAGGAACTTATCGAATTCAAGATCCAAAGAAATGTCTGATTGCTTATGTTAATATGACAACAAATCGGATGTTCCCTTTATACATTAAAAATGATATCCTTCCATGTTTTTCTACTATGGTGAAAGATCCAGCATGGCTATGGAATTTTCGTTATGGGCACCTGAACTTCAAGGGTTTGAAGACTCTTCATCAGAAAAATATGATGATTGGACTTCCACAGATTGATCATCATCCCCAAGTTTGTGAAGAGTGTGTCATTGGCAAACAACATCATGATGTCTTCCCAAAAGGGAAAACATGGATAGCCAAAAAGCTATTGGAGCTGGTCCATTCTGATATTTGCGGGCCAATAGAACCAAGATCCAATGTAATAAAAGATATTTTATTACTTTCATTGATGGCTTTAGTCGGAAAACATGATCTATTTTTTGAAGAAAAAATCTAAAGCTTTCTAAATATTAAAAAATTTTAAGGGCCTTGTTGAAAAAGAACGTGGTCAAAATATTAAAGTTCTTCAATTTGATCGTGGTGGAGAATATAACTCATGGGAATTTGTAAATTTCTGTGAGAAACATGGCATCAAAAGGCAACTTACAGTATCCTACACCCCGCAACAAAATGGTGTTTTGGAGAGGAAGAATCGTACAATCTTAAACATGGTGTGAAGTATGCTGAATAGTACATTTCTTCTTAAGCGTTTCTAGCCGGAGATAGTCTTGTGGAGTATTTATCTATTAAATAAGAACCCTACAAAAGCTGTCAAAAATATGACGCCTGAAGAAGCATGGAGTGGCAAAAAACCAAGCGTCGATCACTTGCGGAATTTTGGGTGTATAGCGTATGCACATGTTCCAAGTGAGAAGAGGAAAAAGCTCGATGACAAAGGAGAAAAAATTAATTTTCTCGAGGTTAGTGAGCATTTAAAAGCCTATAAATTATATAATCATATCACCAAAAAGATCGTCATCAGCCGAGATGTAACATTTGATGAAGAAAAGACGTGGACATGGGTTGTTAATAATGTAGGGCAGCATATTCCAGTGAATTTTGATGGTGATGATGAAGAAAATCATCCTCAACTTATAGTTGGTGAACAACTTCTGCATTCTGAGTCCACGAGCTTGTCAAGCCCTTTAGAGATTATAGTCGGTGGGCCACAATTACCACATGTATTTTCCATGCAGTTGTCAAGTCCTTCATCCCATGAAGAAGAATCTGAACCAAGTTCAAGGCCTCAACGCATCAAGAGGAGACTGGCATGGATGTTGGATTATGAGGTAAGTGGGGTTGATCCTTTAGATGATTCACTAACACATTTTGCTCTATTTTCAGATTGTGATCCTATTGCATTTTAAGATGCTGTCAAATAACCAAAATGGCAGAAAGTTATGGATGAAGAGATCGCAACCATTAAGAAAAAACAACCCTTGGGAATTGACAACTCTTCTCCAAGGGCATAAGTCGATTGGTGTCAAGTAGGTCTTCAAATCAAAGTTGGTTGCAGAAGGCAAAGTTGATAAGTACAAAGCACGCCTAGTTGCAAAAGGCTATAAGCAAGAATTCGGCATCGACTTCAAAGAGGTTTTTGCTCCAGTTGTAAGGCATGATACCATTCGGTTGGTACTTGCATTGGCAACACAAAACTCATGGCCCATCTTCCAATTGGACATGAAATCTGCATTTTTATATGATGATTTGCAAGAACATATTTATGTTGATCAACCTCCAGGTTATGTGCAACAGGGAATGAGAAGAAAGTGTACAAGTTAATAAAGACTTTATATGGGATAAAGCAAGCTCCCCAATCTTGGTACAATCGTATAGCTGCATATTTTTCAAAATCAGGATTTCAAAAGTGCCCATATGAGCATACATTATTTATAAAATCAGGAACTGTAGGGCAACTGCTTATTGTATGTTTATATGTGGATGATTTGATTAACACTGGAAATGATAGTGCTATGTTTAATGCTTTCAAACAATCGATGATGACTGAGTTCGACATGTCTGATCTTGGCATGATGCACTAATTCCTTGGCATCGAAGTAGTACAATCTTCTGTTGGTATCTTCATATCAAAGAAAAAATATGTTCGTGATGTTTTGAACAGGTATCAAATGCAAAATTGCAACTTAGTGTGTACACCAGTGGAGCTGGGTTTAAAGCTCATCAAAGATCCCGACGGACAGAAAGTTGATAGCACTCTCTACAAGCAAAGAATGGGAGGTCTCATGTACTCGACAACAATTAGATCAAATATAATGCATGCAGTTAGTCTAATCAGCAGGTACATGGAAAAACCTATAGAGTTACACCTCCTTGTTGCCAAAAGAATCCTCCGGTACTTCAAAGGTACAACTGATTTTCGCTTATTTTACAGAAAGGGAGAACAATCTGGTCTATTTGGCTTCACTGATAGCGATTATGCTGGTGATCCTGATGATAGAAAAAACACATCAGGTTTTGTTTTTATGTTGGGCTCGAGTACGACCTCTTGGTAAAAAAAAAACAACAAAATGTCACTTTGTCAACCACTGAAGTAGAGTATGTTGCTGCTACTTCATGTGCCTACCAAGCTATCTGGTTGAGGAGACTAGTTGAAGAACTACACTATCACCCAAATGGCCTCACTTTAGTCTACTATGATAACAATTTAACTCTCAAGTTGTCTAAGAATCTTGTTCTACACGGGAGAAGTAAACACATTGATGTTTGGTACCATTTTTATGTGATCTTGTCAAAAATGGAACCATTGATCTGATTTATTGTAGGAGTGAGGATCAAGTTGCTGATATACTGACAAAACACCTCAAACTGTCCATATTTGTGAAGTTGCGGGGATTACTTAGTCTCTGTTTGATAGAGAATCAAGTTTGAGGGGGGGGTGTTACAAGGCTACTTGGCACCACATTTACTGAGAGTGACGTGTTGCCGGAGGGGTTGGGCTGGTGATGTACCTTTCTAAACTAAATATTAGCATGAACATTCAGTTTAAGGTAGGGCGTTAAAGTTTAGAATAAGCTTAGACTAAGTCTGAGGCTGACCAAGTCTTTAGGATTGTTGTTAGATGACCAAGTCCTTAGGAGAGTTGTTATTAATACCTCCTTTAGATGACCAAGTCCTTAGGAAATTTGTTAGCAACAACTCCTACTTTGAAGTCTCTAAGTTAATGGCAACCCTTTTTTGTGGATTGTTTGTTGTGTATATGTTCTATTTAAAGAGTTGTATACACTGAATAAAATTGTCTTTCAATCTAAGTTTTTTTTATTCTTGTTCTCCATCTTAAGTTAACACAGGCGGTGTAAAATTCATTTTCCCTTTTATATGTTTTAGAAAGTGAAATCAGTTCAAGATGGTTCTTAAATAAATGTGTAACTTAAATATTAGGCATTGTAATGACATAGCTCTCTAGTGTCTTTAAATTGTGCTGAACTATATGATGATTGTTTCAACTTTCTCTAAATTAAAAATTTATTCATTTTGAAATTTTGCTCATAAATGTCTCTTAAATTGTTCATCTATCATAATGATGTATGTAAGTATGAATATACCTATTTTCCTCATGTATTAGGTTGTTTATATACCATAATCATAGATTTAGTATCTTGATTTTTATTCATCAAGAAATTAAACAAGACCTATTTTTTTTACTAAAATTTGAATTGTTCATTTGTCATGATCATGTACCAAGGACCATGGTATGTCTTGATCTTGTAGTGGGGTTGCCAATTCATTTCCATTAGCTTTTCCAATGTATCTTGATTTTTTATTAAATTCTCTAATAGAAGTTACAAAATTAAAATTAATGATAATAATATAAATATTTATTTACACAATGACAAAATGGAAATTTGATAAAGTTAAAAAGAGTTAAGGTAACCTTGCAATTATTTTTGCAAAAATGGCATTTATGAATACTTTAAAGTCATGTTGCATCACTTATTTCATGTGCATATCTAGGGTTGCGTTTGGATGAAGGGTAAATTTGCAGCGGTTATCCTTGACCAGGGGCAACCCTTGACTAAGGGTTACCTTTATGAATACCCTTTGCAAAAGGATTTTCAAATGTGAGATTGGAGGAGTAAAATCTAGACTTTTTATCCTCATGTAAACCGTGATTAACCCACATTGGGAGACCTAATCGGATTTGAATTTGAATGGGACCCACACACTAATAAGCCACACGGTTTTGGAAAGATCTTTTAAGATCTGTTGCCTACTTTAATGGAAAGAGGTATTTAAGGAATAAACACAGCCCTAAAGTCCATCTCTGCCCATGTCGATTCTCTCTCTTCCAAGCCATCACTGTACGAAAACTGAGAGAGAAATTAAGGAAAAAGGAGAAGAAACTCTAAGGCACATGTGGTTTGCAGGAAGACGACAAAACAAAGCAAGGAAAGAGACCATACGAACGTAGAGCTCATGGATTCAAGTATGTTTTTTTGTTATGAAGCTTCTGCATAATGAATGTTATGATTTATATGAAAGTATCATTGATTCAAGGTCCTGAGGCATGGATGTTTGATGGATTGTATTATATTTCAATTGAGTACATTAAAAAACAAGAAATCTCAAAGTCTCAAATGTTTCCTTATGCCCAAATTTCAATCCAATCAAGAAAATATTGTAACACCTTACCCTTTAGTTACTAAATAGGGGTAAATGATGGTTACCCTCCATTACCCTTGAAACAAGCGCACGCCTAATGTATACTAAGCATTTTTCCATTTTTAGATCACCTTCATAGTTTCCATTCTTTTATTTACATGGAGGGATTGCAACATGCAAATGAAAAGACCATAGCCCGGCCTCTAAGTAGGGAGGATTGGATCCATGACTCCAGCAAATCCAAAGAGAAGCACAAATTAAGGGTGGAAGTTGGATAAGCAAGAAATATGCTCATAAAAGGCTGAAGTCCCCGAAGAGAAGCACAAATTAAGGGTGGAAATTAGATAAGCTTAAGAAAATAAGAAGAAATATGCTCATAAAAGGCTGAAGTCCGTTGAATCAAGTTCAATCTCGTGGAGAAAAGGCTCATGAAAATAATTTTTGAAGAACACTTTTAAAGATAGCTCTTAATTATCATAAAAAATAAGATGCCTTAAAATTCTCTAATGTGAAAGGCATTTAATGATAAAAAAAAAATGAATTTTAATTGGCTTAGACCATTGACGGTATGGGTCCACATGAAGTTTTCACATAAATGAGTATGGGACCAAGTCCACATGGACTTAGAAACTAGGGTTTGCTTAAGGTGACAAACCGTTATGGCTGCTTTTAAGAGTTTATTTTAGTGTATAGGAAATCAAGAAAACTTTCAACTTGTGGGAGAGAGAAACATGGGGGGTGGGATCCTTGTGGAAAGAATTTCCTTACATCCTAGGGGTCGAAATATCAGCCGATACATATCGTATCGACCGATATGTATCGATTTTTTAAGACCGAACAATATCGGCCGATACGATATGTATCGACCGTACGAAATGATTATTGGCCGATATGGCCGATATTCGGTCCACAATATCGGTCACCATATCGGCCGATATGCATAAATATCGGTATTTAAAATTTATTTTTATTATTTTTTTTTAAAAAAAATCGATACGGTTTTTCAAGGTTTTTTCACGGTTTTTTGCGGTTTTTTACTGTTTTCC
Source organism: Chimonanthus salicifolius (assembly GCA_013350335.1). Lineage (NCBI taxonomy): Eukaryota > Viridiplantae > Streptophyta > Magnoliopsida > Laurales > Calycanthaceae > Chimonanthus > Chimonanthus salicifolius. Next base: position 5,655,332 of record CM023532.1, read on the forward strand.
ACGGTTCTTCAGGGTTCTTCACGGTTCTTCGATACGGTTTCCCACTATTTTTTGCGGTTTTTCACGGTTTTTTGCAGTTTTTTAAAGGTTTTGAATACCGGAGGAGAGAGAAATGTCGATATCGGAGGAGAGAGAAACTTATCGGCCGATATATCGGTCGGGGCATTTTTTTGACCCCTGCTTACATCTATTTATCTAGAACACATTGGAGACTTGTAATGCATCTTAGGTTTATTTTTTTCAATAAAATTGAGAGAAAGTGTGTAACGGCTTGCACCTGTGTGGAGAGGTGAAAGAGAGAGAGAGTGGCCATAGAGAAATTTTCACAAGTAAGGAGTGCACAAGGTCTCATACCACCTAAGACAAGGAGTGGAGAGGAGTTTATAAGCTAACACACTCCTCCCATTTAGCACAATGCATTTTGGCTCTAGTGTGACATTTGGGCCCAATGCAAAGCCATGAGAATGTATGGACTTCAAAACGGATAATATTATGGTAGCGGAACGAGTCGTTATAGATGGTATCAGAGCCTAATTCAACTCTCGGACTAAGGTGTTGGAAGATGAGAATGTTAGAGCCGACGACTCTTGTCCAAGGGGGTGGGTTTGTAATGGCCCACACCTGTGTAGAGAGGTATTCAAGAGATAACGGCTATAGAAAGATTTGTGCCAGTAAAGAAAGCACAAGGTCCCATTCCGCCCAAGACAAGGAGTGGGAAGAAGAGAGAAAGGGACGTGAGTTCCTTCTTCTTCAGTTGTTTGGTTTTTTACAACCTTTAGTGTTACTTAGTGCAACACATCATCTTGTAGATTACACACCAATTATGTAATACCCTGTCCCAGATTAGGCGTGTTTTAGCCTAATAATTCTTGTTTAACCGTTTAATCTCAGAGATTATGGTTAGGGCTTTGAGGAGAGTCCAAGTGTGGCCCAATCCGAGCTCGTGAGCTCAGTGATCCAGCTCTTCTAGCTGGAGGAGCATTTTGGTAATTTAACGCTTGTTGTGTTTATTTTATAAATTAGGTTGTTATGTGAATATTATTGGTTGATAATGTTCTCCTTAATAAAGGATTTGCATTTATGATTTTAAAATAATTTTATTTTCAGAAAATAGTATTTAAAATCCGCCCGTCAAAACCCCGAAAGGGAGTATTAATTATTTTAAAGGGTTTTGGAAATGAAATAAATTTTGAAACTAGTATTTTATAGTAGACCATTTTAAGCATGGTCTAGTTATTCCTTTGTACCCCAAAATAAGATTTCTAAAATGTTTTATTTAACATTTGTTATTTAAGTAAATAAGGTTAAATTATGATTTTTATTTAAATCAATGGTTTTAATGAGAGTTAAATTCCAAAATTTTTATGGTGATTAAGGTTTTCAAAACCCAATCTAGCTGTAAGATTGGATTGATTTTTTGAGTTCTTAAAAATCAAACTTTTAGTTTAAAATCGGGTTTTATCTAATTGAGGGACTTATTTGCAAAACTGAAAAACCCAGAGGGCTGATCTGCAACCAGCCCAGCAGTACTGTAGCGGACGTAAGCAAGCACTGCATGCAGCCACATGCAGTGGCTGTCCGGCCAGTTTTCCCGACCAGAAATCTATATATACGGCCCTTAGTCGACTGGTTTAACTCCCTCAGACTTTCTTCTCTCTCTGTCTCCCTACCCTCTGTGAAAAACCGACTAGCTGAGCCCCTGCTAAGCCTCTGTTTCTTTCCCAGTTTCCAGTCACTCGTACCTTAGAGGAAAATTTTCAAGACCGGTTTTCTCAGCCCAAGAACCCAAGTGAAGGTATCCAATGCATTCCCCTTTCAATTTCAGTCAGCTTTGAATCCAGAAAACCCGATTTTGGCTTTGTTTTGAGTATTTAAAACCATTTCAAAGTCTAAGGAAAAACCATGGGTTTCATGTACCCGTGAGGATTTACTGTTAAAATCTGTTGGCCCAGTGAGCTTCCAAGCTCCAAACCATTTCCCTATGGAAAGAGGACTCCCAGAGGAGTCCATCAGACTGGCTGGATGTGAAAACCGAGTCCGGGAAACCCTCTGTTTCCAGATTCGTATTTCACTATCTGTCTACCGTCACTATCTGCTGGTGCAGACAGTGAGGAAGATGACTCTCAGACGGTCCGAACCTTCGGACGGTCCGAGAGCTAACCCTCGGACGTTCTGAGTTTCACCCGAAGCCCAGTTACGCCCGAGGCTTGCCGAACCCCTTTCGGACAATCCGAGCCAAGCTCGGAAGGACCGAACCTCACTCGAACATTCCGAACCCAGACTTCGGATGTTCCGAGGACCCAGACCCACCGAGACTTGTTTTCGAATTTTAATCGGTTCGGATGGACTTCGGATGATCCGAGACCCGATCTTCGGATGATCCGAAGTCAGACCCATGATCCGAGGTCAGTGACTAGTTTAGGTGTGATTCGAATGATCCGAAGCCACTGTACCCAGTTCGAGGCATGTTCCGAGGGACCCAGTTTTTAAGTATTAAAATATTGTTTGTTTGCTTTTGTTGCCTAATCTTGTTTGATGCATTGTTATGTTATGTTACCCTTTGTTAATTAAAATTATACTAACCCTTTTCTCTTATTATTATAGTATAAATACTATTGTATTCACTTCCAGGCCGACCCTATTGGTCGGGCACTGAGTGATCTCACTTCTAGGCCGACACTATATTGTCGGGCACTGATTGACCTGGAGGCCTAACTCAAAATGTCAGATCTGGTCCTATCCAGAAGACAATCGAGAAGTGACCCGAGGATCTAGATCTAACTAAATAAGTCAATCTGGTCAATGCCCAGAAGACAATATGAGTTTTGGACTGAGCCCCTTTTTTATTTATTATTATATTGTGGATTATGATAATTTAAAAGGGATAGAAACCAAGTAAGAGACTCAATTCCATGTACCTTGGATATTTCTGGGAAAAACGTATGATTTCCAAATACTACTTGTGTGTATGTATTTATTATGTATATTGATTGTGCACTTGTCTACCGTGTAACCACACAATCACGGTGAGGGAACTTGACTTTGCAATTAAAGTGTAAAAAGTGTTTTATTATGAGATGAGTCTTGAGCAATGAGTGGTTTCAGATTTGATGATTCCACTCATATGCCTAGATATGATGCACTATGTTAAGAGTGCTTATGATGATTGAATGCTATGATGTTAATCATACGAAATGTGTAAGACTGCTTCCACGTACCTGGACTATTGAACCAATATCGGCCATATGGGAGATGGTTTACGTCTACTGGACCATAGGGTGTCGACAGTTGCTGACTTAAGGGTGTCAGTACCGGCTATGGTAGAGCCGGAGATGTACTTGCAAGGATGTACTTTGACCGTGTCGAGACTTAATACAGGTCTCAGTGTAGTCGACAGGCGTTACGTTGGATGATAGCAGTAATTGACGAAAGATGGAAATGACGATGATGCTTTGCATGATATTATGCTTAATTGTTATCAAGCATGAGATATTATTGAACTGTTGTTTATTGCTAACCTATTATTTACTTAAACTGCATTGTTATATTTCCTTCACTGGGCTAGTTAGCTCACCCCACTCACCTTTCAGGAGATGAACCCGAGGAGGAGAACCCTCTTTTTCAAGCTTAGGGTGGATAAGCTGCAGGTGTTGTTTCGGGATCCCCCCTGAGGGGAATACCCTTATCTTTACTTGTTGGTTCTTAGAACCATTTGCTTTTATTAAGTACCGGGTGTGGTACTTAATTTGTTTAAATGTGATGTATTAAACCGTTATGCCTCTGTAGTAACTTTGAGATGATGTTTTGAAATGATGAATCAATGGTTGGTTTCTATGTCATGTGTTGATGTTTTTTGTTATGTCTCTTTTAGTAGGGTAGACTTATGGTATGTGTTTGAGTCCATGTTGGATCATGTGTGACCTCTGGGCCCAACTGTTGATCCGGCCCAGTTAGAATGCTTATGAGTTGGTTTAGTTTATCTTTAAAAAAAAAAAAATCAGTCGCGTTCTGGGCCCATCCTTCGGGTCGGGGCGTGACAAATTATCTCATATATTCTTATGTCAATTGGTTATTTCTTGAAGGAATCTTAAATCTAAACCTTTTTCATATTATTTTCACCATTTATCCAAGAAAAGGTCTCCACATTGTTGATTTAATAATTTCATATTTATAGACGCATTATTGAGGGATGTGATTTATGATCAATATCCAAGGTTTTCATATTTATTAGATGGTTAAGATTAATTTTTTCAAGATTTAATTGTGATCCATTTGTGGATTGGAAATTTAGATCTACGTTATCAAATTGTGAATTAGATCTATTTGCTTTGGTGATTTCTTGAAGTACTATTGAAGAATTGATTTAGATCTACATTTCAATTAGATATAATCAATAACAGTTGGGTTTTATTTGATTTGATTGGCAAAAAGCATGATATGACTTTACATGTATATTTGATGTACCAAATGATACCAGGTCTCTATAAAATTAGATTCATTGAAAAGCTTATTCTATAATATTTCTAACAAATTCAAATTTCTATAATTCTGATGTATATGGACGAACTTATAACTAATTTTATAATCAGGTATCAAAGAGTGACCGTAAAATACATATGAATTCATGCTTGGTTTTTGATATCAATGAATCCGATTTCGAGAATTTCATTTGAGAATATTTCAGATTTTATTTTTAAATAAACTCTTTTGGACCTGTTGTTAAATTGGACTCTCGACTTCATCATGTTATCAGATCTTTGGTGACAACGGACCAATCTCTCCATCATTTGATAATCAGTGTCTGAATTCTAGAAAGCATGTTTTCTTTAGAAAGCATAATATGTTTAGGAAATTTTCTTTTTCTGAGAAAACTAAATATTTTGGAAGCAACTACTTTTGGAAAATGTGCTACATTTTAGAAACTGCTTATTTTTTGGAAAGGTTCTGCTTTTGAAAACTTGATATTTGGAGTGGTCAAAGTGTGTTGCATTTTTTCATTGAGATTTTTAAAGATAGTTGACTAAGGAAGACAACAGTTTGATCATGGTTTCTTTGAATGCTCATGTTCTTAGGAATGCAAGGATTGAATCAATCGATTCAATTGATCCATCAAAAACTTGATCGATTTGAAATGCAATTGAATAATAAGGATCGAAAGTTGAATTTTTGTAATCAAAATTAGATGATGATGAGAATGACAGCTAGACATAGAATCTACCAAAAGTTGGATTTAGTAAAGATCGACAAGTTTGGGTCCCAAAATTTCAAAAGAGGGGTTATAAAAATTGTAAACCGCTTGGAAATAAAATCAGATAGTGTCGAAAATGAAAAAGAAGTGGTTGAAAACATGTCTTAATTGAAGCATTTACATGTCAAAGAGATCGATGAAGATAAATGTGCATCTAAATACTATAAATGTGAGCCTAATAACTTTGAGAGGTTAGTTTGATGTTTAATTTCCACTTCTGTTTTTTAGAAATTTTAAGATCAAGTCTCACTCAACACAAAAAGGGTATTCTTCCTTAATTTTGCACCCAGTGATATGCAGATTGAGAGGTTTACACATGCTCCTAAAGATTAAAGGATGCTTGAAAATTTGAGATGAGACGGTAAAATACCTTGATCTTAAGAAAAAATGTGAGCCTAATTAAAAAAAAGAAATTGAGCTTGACACATTTGTGACTCAACGAGTTAAAAAGAAACAGGTGAATAAGGTAGACAAGATCAAACACAATTAAAGAAGCTCTTTATTTGCAACATGTGCAAAGAGAAATCAAAGACCAAGCTTTTTTCTCATCCTGGGAGATCTGAAGCGGAGCATTCCATTCAAAATCAAAGAAAAATTAAATTCAGCGAACAAGTGATGAAATTCAAAAGAAATATGCTCATAGAAGGCCCAAGTTTGTTGTATCAAGTTCAAGATTGTGGAGAAAAGGCCTATAAAAATAATCTTTGGAGACCACTTTTAAGCATAGCACTTAATTATCATTAAAAAATAGATGCCTTAAAATCCCTAATTTGAAAGGCATTTAATAATAAGAAAGGCATTTCTGTAACAAGGTGTCAAAAAGTGAAGGGAAATTGTATATGAATTCATGTTTAGTTATAGATATTAGTGGATTTGATTTCGTGAACTTCGGATTTTATTTTTGGATAAACTCTTTTGGACTATATTTTAAATTGGGATCTCGAGTTCACCATTTGATTTATCATATCAATGATAAGATGACACTTCTGGCTTGGATGGCCTAACTTCGGCTTTGAGCTTAAGAGTCCAACTTTAAACCCGACTGATCTTGGTGTCAGGCTTGACCATGCCGAAAATAGATTGATTTGATATTACCTTTCAATTCAAATTATCAAAAGCAATGACCCCTTGCATAATATGGATTCCAAACATTCATGATCAGTATGTGAATTAGTCGAATTACTTATCCCTCAATCTATTATTGAACTATCGATTGTGAAAAATGTTCCACTAGAAATATTTTTATTATTGCTTCGACTTATATTCTTCAAAAAGTGGATTGTACTTTAATAACTTTGAATAAATTAAATACATGCATTAAGATACGAAGACTTCTTATTCCATGACAAGGAAATCACTATTTCATTCTTTCATAGAAGATGCTACACACCTACTTCATGGGTATAATCCAGACCCAAACCGAGACCAACTCAAGCAAGAAATAGCCTCAACCGGTACCAAAACTTCAATGATTAACTCAGGCTTAGTATCTTTTTTTTTTTTCAGGTTCATTTAATTTACAAGTTAGAATTCAGAGAAAAAATTCAACCAAATACGAGATACTTACTATATCAGTCATAATACAATATATATTGAACAATACATATTAATATTTTTTTACCAATATATTTCAGAATCCTTTTGTACCCAAGAGGATTAAAGTAAGCATTGCTTCCCATTTGGCAGTTTTTTGCATTACTGCAAAGTGTAAGAAGGATCTGAACTTTTAAGTTTAACCACACACTTAGATAAATATTTTTTTTTATCATGTAGCAGAGATAAGTATAATATGTGAAGTTAACTAGGGTTAGATGAGTCAGGTTCGCCCATTTCTTCAATTTGAGTTGCATAATTGTTGGACTCACACCAAACATGTCATTCAAGACTCACGCTTTTGATGCCTTAGTATATGATATACAATTATACATATCCCCAGTCCATACGATACAAGTCAATATGCAATTTTTTATTTTATATATAGGGTGTTCATTTGTCCAAATTCGACCCGTCCTAACCCAACTTAAATTAACAGATTTGAAGAAGATTTTTTCCCAGCAGACTGGTCTCAGGCTTTTACTCCTATTTATTATATATTAACAGATTACAGATTTGGACAAGATTTTTACCCTAAGAGGCTGGTCTCATGCTTTTAGTCCTATTCATTTAAGTATATACAAATATTACATAGGAACTCGACCTACATGACCCGTTCCGAGAAATCAACCTGGTCGAGTCATGAAAGTCAGTTCAGCAGATCAAGTCGGGTTGAGAAGACAAAAACCCGCATTGAATTCAGGTTGGATCAGATTGAGGTATTTTCAAGTTAACCGACCCGACCCGGTTAAATTTAGGCTAAAATGGATTCAAAATACGGGTCGAGTCAGAATTCGAGTTGAGTCAGGTTATAATTCAAGGTCGGGTCGGGTAGAGACATTGGAGTGCAAAAGTTCGAGTTGGGTTCATATTTTAGTAACTCCAGCCCAATTTTAGCCCTTATTATATACATATATTACATAGTCAGATTTGGTTCTGTTTTTATCTTTCTAGTTTTCATTTTGTAAATTAAAATTATAACCGTTTGATTGAAGACGGAATTAAAATCAACAATATGTTAAAATTTCATCTTAAAAATCAATTTCAACCACTCAATCTTAATAGTCAAAATCACTAGGCGTCAAATCTTGCAAAACATCTACTAAATTTGATTATTAAAGTCAAGTAACTAGAGATGAGTTTTGAACTAAAATTTGATTGATAGTAAGTCTTTAAGTCTACTTTCAGTATGTAGATTGAGAGTTTCGAATCCAAAATAAAAGTAATGTCAAGTGCAACACAAACGAACTTTACCAGTGGACTGAGACTTTAGCTTTAAAGCCCGACATGCTTCAGACAGGCTCAAGCTTTTTATTTTTACAAAGCTCGACCCAAACCCGACCCGTGAACGGCCCTAGTTACATAGCTGAAAATGATAATGTTCTCTGCTTCCAACCCATCCGGACTTTAAGGTTACTGTATTTACATATAACGTATTGTGGAAGATTTAATCGAAACTATTTGAGACATTAAAAATGAACAACTGTGTGCAGTGTTTTCGATGACTCGGAAAAATCTTGAAAAATAGAGACTTTTCTTTTTTACATGAAAACTGAAATTTTACTAAAAAGGAACACAAGACTAGGAAAAAAAAAAAGGAAACAAATAAGCCTCAGACCAAGAGGAGCATTCAACACCAAAAAGACCACATCAGAAGAACACCCAAAAACAAAAGCAGAGATTATTAAAATATAGGATCAGCAGACAGCAGCCATCCCATCGGTTCATGCAAAAAGTTCTGAAAAGTAGTAGAGAGAGAATTGACTTTTTTTTCTCCACTTTAAGCAATTTTAAATGAGAACCATACCTAAGGGTCTATTTAGCTATTCATGATAGAATGATCATAGTTCTCATTTTGAATGGAAACAATATCTTTTTTAAAGAGAATTAAAGGAGACAAAAATCAAGAATCAAAGTCGTTCTCAATAAAAGAAATCAGAACCATTCTTTCTAGCAAATATAATAACTTTATTAGAATCATTCATGTCCCCAATTATTCTACATACCAAATAGAGTAAAAGTGGCAAAAAAAAAAAAAGAATTGAAGCCATTTCAGTTTACTTTTTCAGAATCAATCTTTCCACCAACACACTATCTGAGAACCATTCCCATTCTCTAATTCTTATATCATTCTAAATACCAAACTGAACCTAAGTCTAATTTAGACACACTAAGCCTCGGAATTCACTGAGATTTACTGGAAAACTTGCATTTTCATACTAAAAGGTAGAAATAATTACAGAAACACAATCATTAGAATCTCCCATTTTCTCTTAACAATGTGTATAAATATTGATTACAAAAACCACCAACCTAGTCTGCCCGACTAGATGCAGTTACAATCCAATTTGATATTTATTTCAAGGTTCCCACCTGGGCTTTGCATATGCAACACAACGTTTGAGATTACCATTCAAAATCTACAGTGAACACATTAAAATATATATAACTAGAGGACGAGGATTTTTATTGAACCCACACGAATAGCTCAGTTGGTCTAAACCTTCAAAGATTAGACTAGAGTTCTTGGATTCAAATCCTAAACTTGATAGACAAGGCTTACGGGTGGTTTCATGTGTATGTGGGATTAATCTCACTTACAATGTGGAGTGAGGACACCCATCTTAAAAAAAAAAAAAAAAACAATCAATCAAATGCAGTAAGCAGTATAAAACATATTTCGCAAGAAAATCTGAGATAGTAAATCAAATTAAAGTCACTGCAACTAAGAGAGAGCACTATTGTAAAGTAGGCTTATTTCAGTGACGAGAATCACACAAGTTACTTGATGTCAAGTTAAAACAGGTACAGTTGTGAGATACAAGGGAATAGAACCATTGTATCACCAGGGTAATGTGATCAATATGTCAGTTTCATTTATTCTTCTTCTTCAGCTTCCTCCAGCCAATTTACAAATGGCTCCAAAGCTTTCACAAAAGTTTGCCTGCAGGGGAAAAATGATAAGGTGATTGACTGATGTAAACGCCCCCAACCCTTTTGTTGAGAGGTAACAGAAATTGTTCCTGTGGTTTGAATTTGAAGAATTGAAAAAAAAAAGAACAAAATTTTTTGTGCATCGCCATAAAAAGTTGGTTACACAAATCAGAGTCAAGATGAATTGTGGATGCAAGGAAATAAGAATTAAACATACCTTCCCTTTGGGTTTGTTCCTTTACGGAACCAGTGGAGAATAGTATCCTCTGCAAGCACGTCTTGATCATACAGAGATCTTACTATTTCTGGGAACAACTTCATGAGTTTGGCATCTTCATAGCATTGGATTTGAACCTTGTATATGAGTTCAAGTTCCAATTTCCCGCTCGTACAGAATGCATTTAAAAGCTTTGCCCAAGTTTTCACCTGTTAAATAATGGAAGCACACAATAAGGGGGTCAAGACAAGCACCCCACAATCATGTAGTATATTTTTATAAGATGTTTATGCGAAAAACATACAAGATAGCCTAATTCAAGTCCCGCTTTTCCAAGAAGATGAAGTCCATATTATTATTAATTTACCGTTATGAGCAGACTTCTGAAAATCAGATGAATCTGATTTGACTCGACAGAGTTGACTCGGACTTGACCATATCTGAGAGGAGTCTACATAGGACTCGTCTGAAAAAAATGTAATCCAATTCGGCCAAGTCTGATCTATAGCGGCCAGTCATATGAGTCGACACAATCAACTTTTAGAGAAAGTTAAAAGACATTAACAACTACGTCGCAAATATTTGGTGTTTTTGGGTAGAGTTCTTGGCTAGAGTTACCATCAATGCGATGAAGCTTAAGAGACACTGAAGAAAGTTGGAAATTTCAAGCTTTTTCAAAATAGGTTGTTTTATATATAGATAAATCTTAAGGTTCATCTTCATATCATGTAGTACATGGCCCTACACAACCATGTCAAGTATCCCCTTAAAATTTAACCTTAGTATATTAAAGAACGCTTTTGATAAAACACAATTGAGACTTGTGATTGGAGAGTAATTTTTCTCATCTTCCCAGAAAAATTAGATAATTTGAAGTGCATTAGAATAGCTTGTCAGTTTTAACTAAAATCAGTAGACTGTGTAGCACATGTTGAATTCCTCATAAACAACTTGCAAGTAAACATAGAAGTGGCATGGTAGTATTCTAGTAGAGACCATAAACCATATCAAATAAAATGCATCATCTATATCTATCTAAATGCCGTAATAAATTCCAAAGAGTTCTTTTGTACACCAGATACGAGACTGATAATAGCACTTGAGATCGAGACTATGAATTTCTAGTTTAAGAGAGTTTTAATTTCAATAATCAATTATCATTTGACTACATCAAACTATTAGAGGCTTTCTTGAATATAAAATTTGGATATATGGATAGATATAAATTTTGTTTTTATTTAGAATGGTTATTGAACACACAATTATGCCACTTGTACATAAGTATTGAAAAAAAAAAAAGTAAAATATGTTTTAAAATTTTGAATAATAGGTAAATATTATTCAAATTTGAAGGAGAGAGAGAGAGAGAGAGAGAGAGATGCAAGAAAGGCTGTGATACCAAATTTGATGCAGAACATGCTAAAATATTGAAGACCCTATACCTTAATGCTAAATTGGATGCCTTTATGAGAATGTAAAATGTGTGTGGTGAATCCTAAAATGACATACAACCTATATCTATGATTCACATAAGATGTTAAAGAAATAAATTAATATTAAATGAACGATAAAACAAGAACTATGCAAATTCAACACTCACAATTAATTATAGAGCTTCAAAAAGAAGAATGAGACCTACACATAATGCCCTTATCATTGTATCGTTGTCCTTCAATGCAAAATCCCTCAAAAGATTAATTAGATCTTGTCAAACCATACCCTAGGTCTTCTAGATTTAAAAGACCATCCCCCAAAAGTATGGTATAGGGCCATGGACCACCAAGGATTTGCCAAAAGGATTGGGGGTTTTTTTTTTTTTTTTCTTGAGCAAACTAGGTCTCAGATAGATTCAAAAACTAGGTTAGGGTTAGAGCTATGAGTCTAAGATAGGGATCTAGGTGTTTTTTTTTTTTTTTTTTGGAAAGGTAACTTCATTGATTAAAAAGTAAGATAGGGATCCTAGGTGTTACAGGTGCAAAATAGGGCAAAACAGGCATGTCCATAGGATTATAGAAACATGTACAGACGTCCGTACGAATTGATGGGTCTTAGCGGAGTTTTGGTGGTCAATGGGAGGAACTTGAAATTCTTCTTTCATTAATCATTATCCTCTCAAAAGTGTCTCTACAAGGCTATTTAGAAAAAGGCTCTCTTAGAAACCCTAGACACATGTGACTTAAGACACATGTGAATGACAAAAACCATAAATAAATAAAAATACACTTTTAACAATCTTAAAACACATAAACTAAATAATATAAAATTAATAGGCCTCCATTTCAATATCTGCCCTAATATAACCATGGTTACATAACCACTGGCTTGTAGACTGTAAAATCATTCCAAGAGATTTAAAGTACAAAACATGTAATTGATTTTGGATTATCCATATTATGGGCTGTGTAACCAATAAGAAGAACTAGTTGGTTGCATGTGCTCTGCACGTGGAGTGACTTCAATGATTGATAAACAACCACTACACATGTTCAACTTGTTTGAGGGCCTTGCAAGTTTAATGGTAAAACTTGTGTCAAGTGAACCCTATGTGACCTGGAGATAATATACAATTACAATTTCCGATTGGTATGTGATTCAGCCGATGTAAATGAATAAATAACTGTGATGATTGAATACTTCTATCTTTTGCTCTAGTATCTTCATATTGCTTTATCTTAGCCCATTATTGATGCATTTTACACATTAAGGCAGGATCATATGTCTGTAAAAAGACTACTATGTGCATTAGAAAAAAAAAATACCCTAAATGTTATTTTGAATTTCACAAAACATTTTCATACTTTATAAATTATCATTCGTGCAACAGGGTAAAAGTTGAATTGATTAGGTAATAGAGATTTGGTTTCCTTTCTTTTCTTTGTGCTTCATATTGAAACCCCCAAAAAAGGGTAACAGAGGCATTGTTGTATCGCAAAATGATAAAGTAGAAATAGACACTATGACAAGCAAATAGATATAAAATGAAAATAAACACATCCTTTGCCATCAGAACCCTCTTAACAAGACAAAAGAAACTGTCAAAGGATGACAAATAGATGTATCAATGAAAAGCACAACAAAAGAGATGAGATTTTTTTGCTTCAAAAACGAAGGCCTCTCTGGCCAAGACTTCCACTTTATTTTGTTCCCTTCCCCCACCAAACCTTATTAAAAGATAAAAGAATCTGATGGGTTCTGTAAGGGTGATTTTTGGAGAGATAAAATGGTGGTTTTTGAGAGAGAATCTGAGATCTATGCCACGATGGAGAGGGCTGGTTTGGTGGCTGGTGTATACACTTGCGGCATTTGTTCATCCTGCATAAGAAAAGGAACTAAAATAAAAGAAAAAAAAAAAAAAACTGACTTTAAAAGTCTAACCCCTTTTGCCAATTGTGAAGTTGGGTATCGTGGCAGTGACGGGAAGACAACGATGAATGGATTTTGATAGATTGGAGAGGGAGACGCTCTTCTCAAACGGAGAATCATGATTTTCTCTTCAATTCTTCTGATTCACATTCTATTTCTGATTCAGATTGGGATTCTTCTATCGTATTGATATTAGATTTTGTAGAGAGGATCTTAGACTTACTCCGTCTCTCTCTCGGTTTGAGATTTGTGATTCGAATTTTTGGATGCTCTCTTTTGCTAAATTCTCTCTTTTGGACTCTATCGATGGATTTAGGAACGAAAACCAAAGAAAGATTGGATTCTCTTTAAAACTCAGCTCATATTGATGGATTATGAAGGAAGCTCGGACTCTTCTTCTAATCTTGGACTCCCTCTCAAAGATCAGACTCTCAAACCTCATACTGTAATAGAAGGTATATATACGAGTTCTACTAAACAAGTAACCCAGAACACACTTGATGCGAATGCAAGTATTGATAAGGTTATTGATGAAAAGAGAACATTTTTAACGAGTGGCAGGCAGCCAGTAAGGGAAAAAGATAATACAAATTTGCCATAAGAGAAGTGGCAGGGAGGTGGGGGGTGGGGAAGCACAAGATGAAGCATTATGCCATTTAAAAATTTTGAATAAATAGGGAACATAGGAATGGAATAAGGGTACTTTATAAAATTATGAAACAACAAGAAGGGACCTAGATCAAATCAGGTGTACTTAAAGATAGCAGCCAAATTGTGCAGTGAATGGCAATGAAAATAAAGAATTATGGAGAATGTATTTTTAAAGACATCAAAATGGAAATGCAAGTGAATTAGATCAAGTAAACAAATGGTAAAGGAAATATCTGAGATGGAGGAGTAAGACAGTCTTACCTAATCACAGAGAAAAAAACTGAGCATTGGGACTAGATAGTATAACTATTTGAATATGGGTATTTAAACAATGGCTGATACGTATCGGATTTTTGTATGCCAATACTATCGACCTCGGTCATACGATATGTAAGATGGTCTCCATGTTTTCAATTTTGAAAATTTTTTGCCCAAAAAAGGTCATTTCTACTATTTTTTCTATTTGAATCTTGCATTGGGTATGATTTTAAAAACGTTTAGAAGCATGTTCTTCAAGTGGGAAAGGTATTTGTTTATTTTAACCCTTTTTTTTTCATTCAGATTTGTCCATTTTGAGTTATTTTCACCAATTCTTTCTAATTTGTGCTCTAACATAATCCCAATTTTGAGATCTTTCGTGAAAATAATTTAGCAAAATGATATTGAGTGTTTTTGAAATTGAATAGAGATGCCTTAATGTGATTGATATAGTTTTTAGGGTGTTTAAATGATTTTCCAAGTTCTTTTTCAGAAAATCCGTGAGATACAGGTTTTCCAAGATAATTCCCATTTTGGGGGTTCTTTTTAAAAATAAATTAAAGAAATGTTATACAAATATTTATGGAATTAAATGAAGATCCCTTAATATAATTGATATAGTTTGTAAGGTGTTTCTAATATTCCAACAATTTGATGAAATTCAGATTTTTACGGAAAAAAATTAAAAAATAGTAATAGAAGATACATGTCATTGTGGGACACTAGAGAACATGAATTTTATATCAGGTGTTTCCTCACATTGATTTTCCATTTCTAAAACTCTAAACAATTTTGAATTATTTAGGACATACTTTATTCGTATCAAAATTTCAGCTCTTAAGGGTCTAAAACTCTATGAAAAGGACTCTTTATTTTTTTGACCAAAATATGCTCACATTACGTTTTCTAATTCTCTATTTTTCTATAATTTTCCTGATTTTTTTCTGAAAAATTTGAAAAAAAAATATATTAGAAAATGACTATGTATCAATGATACAACCATATCGGCCGATATGATACGGCATTGTTTTTTTAATCCCGGCATATTAAACCTTAATGGGCAAAACTAGGATTCACTGGTAAACCAAATCACTCAACAAAATCTCATAAGAATACACAAAAATGGAGAAAAAGCATGGTAGTCCCTTCATAATAAAGATTGTATTTCATGCAAACTATAGAGCTATGAAATATATGATCCAAAGTGAAATTTTGTGTCAGAGAAATAGAGCATCACCTAAAACAAGGTCTAATATTTCCAGAAAAATGATCCATAGGGCGGTACAAGTACAAGCCTTTCTTTGTTGACACATCTCAAAGAAAAGTTCAGAGAAAAGAAGTTAAGAATCAAATATTTCAAAGAAGCAATCTTGTCATAGAGCAGGTAGATCAACAGAAGCCTTCCTTGTCAATGTATCTCAAAGAAAAGTTCAGAGAAAAGAGGTCAGCAGAAACCAGCAACAGGGGCTTAGGCAATTGAATTGAAGAGGATTGAAATGGTAATTCATTTGGTCACATGAAAATTATAGAAGATGTGCACAAGGGGAATGCTAACAATTATAAGACTTGTGTGTCATAAAGAGAATCACAGTGGGAGTTGAATCTCTACCAAGAATCTATTCTGAAAGCCTACATATTTGCCTTGGCTATGGAAAATTTACCTGTGGGAAGTGCAAGATGAAACTCCCTAGTGTACGTTGTTTGCAAACATTGTGGTAGTCAAGAAGAAAATAACTAATTGATAAGCTAGAACTGTAGTACCTTAGGCAAAATGTTTCAAAAGTAATAGAACAATGGAGTACATGACATACATTTTCGGTGGATCTAAAACTAGATACGACATGGTAAATTAAAAACTTGGAGCCATAGAGGATCAAATAGTAGAGAAGGATAACTGCATTTCCTTCAACTTGGTACCATTCTCGCAGCCCACATCGAAACAGTGCTTTACCCCCACATGTCCAGTCAACTGCTGCAAATATATTTCAAGGAGAAGCAGCTAGTTGTCACGGGAAAAAACTGTCCCACATCGGAAACGATTGGGATGGTCTTGGGGTTTAAAAGTGGGATTGGCACCGCCTTCATTGGCTAGTCATTTTGGGAGGAAAATCGCCCCCATGAGACTGGTATCAGAGCAAACCGAGGCTACTTTCGTGTGGGGTCTGGGGATCCCCCTGACGCCTGGACCCTACACAAAGGAGACTTGCGTCCCCCTAGCGAGGGCACCAATGATTGGGCCGGGGAGCCTGTCATAGGACAAAATTTTCCCACATTGGAAATGCTTGGCATGGTCTTGGGGTTTAAAAGTGGGGTTGGCACCTCCTTCATTGGCTAGTCATTTTGGGGGAAAAACTGCCCCCGTGACATAGTGCTAGTTTTGAGTGGCATTTCACTCTAACCACAACTTAGCCGTTGATTCTTCAACATCATTTGTTTCGACCTCCACTTAGTTTCACCCAAGCTTCATCTTGGACATGGATAGATCACCAAGGTTCGGGTCCATAAGCAAAAACAATTCCATATGAGGACAAGTTAGTCAAATTGAATTCAACTTGATACCATAGAGTGTGATAAAGTCCAAATAATAAGGCTCAACTAATATCAAGGCTTAACTGTAGAACAAAAGGAAGAATTCAAATTGGACCAAGGTTGTCAAAATCGAACTATTTGCTGATTCGACTCGAATTGAGGGGTATCACGATTCGACTCGTATCAGGTATCGAAATCACCAAAAAACAGTGTTTTTTTTAGTGAATCGTGAATCGTGTGATTCAACTTTTATGAATCGTAGTATCGTACGATTCATACAAGAGAGAGAGGAAGAGCAAAAGACAGTTTTTTTTTTTTGGAAAAAAAAAGAAAAGAAATTTTGGAAAAACAAAGCGTAACGTTTTGCATGAGATCTATTTAAGTATAACTCTTCTATCGTTACAAATCCCAAATGGGTCCGTGCCATAGTACACCTCTAATGATCAGGCTCCACAGAGCCTAACATGCCTCTATTTTTCTTTCTCTGTTTTCCTTTTTCTCTTCTTCTCTTCTTCTCTATTCTTTCTTTGCTTTTGTTGTACTTCTACTTCTCTTCTTCTGAAAATCTTCTTTTTTCTTTCTCTGCTTTCATTTTTCTTCTTCTCTTCTTCTGAAAATCTTCTTCTCTTTTCTTTCTCTGTTTTCGTTTTTCTTCCTCCTTCTTCTCTTCTCATCTTCCGTCTCTTGATAGTTCTTCTCTTTTCTCTTTTCGTTTCTTCTCTTTTTCTACTTTTTTCCTTATTTATGATTCGCAAGGACATATGTATATGAAATAAAGGTGATGTAGTTAAGTTGCAACTCCTTTGGCGAGGACCTGTAACTCTTTTCTTCCTCTGTTCTGTTTGATTGTTTTCATTTTTATTTTTTTTTCATTTCTTCCATTGTTCTGCTCTTTTCGTTTTTTCTATGTTATCATTCGCATGACTTATTTAATGCTATGTCTGTAATAAATTTCATGAAATAATAATAGAATTAAGTTTGCAGGTCAACAATTTCCCTTCCACAATCATACAATATATTGTATGGTGTATAACAGTATACTGTTATATTGTATAATGTATGGTGTACAATATACTGTATTTTAGAATGTAAAAACTTGACTTCCTAATGCATTTTTATGAATCTTACGATTCTACGATTCACGTTTCACACCCCTAGATCGATTCATGATACGATTCAATTTTGACAACCTTGAATTGGACATTGCAAATAGGATAAGCATGGGGCAAAGTGGAGACAAGCTAGTTGAGTGACATATGACCCTTGAGTGTCAATACAATTAAAAAGACATTTTTTTGAGACCACAGTTAGACCTGTATGTTATATGGAGAGAATGTTGGCATCATAGAAACAAGAACATAAATTACATATAGCTGAGATCTGTATTTTGAATTGGATGTCTGAAAGGAAAAACTTAAAAATGAGAATATAACAGGAAATTTATGGTAGCTCCAATGAAGGATAAAAATCAAGAAATGCCATTTTCTAGATGGACTTGGCACATGGACAGAAGATGGAACCATTTCCAGTTTTTAGAATTTAAGGTTGTTCGAGAAACTTGGATAAGAGAGAAACTTGTGAAAACTATAGATGTTGTAATTAAAAATTTAAATGTTAAAAAAGTAAGTATGGCTTTGAATAAGTTATGAATGGAATAATAGAACTCACAAAGCCTACCCCAAGTACATGGGATAAGGCTTTAGTGATGACAATGATAAACTCTTGCTGACAAAACATACCAACCAAAGACCCATATCAAGATACAAATACTTGGAACTAATTATTTTCTGACTAGAACCATGGAACCTAAATACATAAACAAACATCAAATCACCAGATGTAACAAGAGTAAACATCCTTCCTTGTAAGACATGTAATTGCATGTTGCTGACAAGAAATAGACCGTTTCCACCTATGTTACCCAGATAGTATAGAGTAGCATTGCACATGGGTTCTGAAGTGCACACAAAAACAAAACAAGAAGAAATTAGACATAATGCTTACTTGGCGTAGTGCTGCATTTGCGTTTTGCTGCTGGTTTTTCCCAGACCACTGAACAGCATCCATCATTACATCCCACAAGATGCGCACAACCTCAATATCAGGCAAGTTGGCATCCTTGACCCGCTGTTTCACACTGTCTATTACTTCAGATATATCAGCTTCCTCAGCTATCTGGGTTGTCAATGTTGATTTCATCTCCCTCAGTTTCACATCAAAAATTTTCTTCTCGTTGTATTCAACAAGAGCAACTAGACCGGCCTTGCTGATCAACATTAAAAAAATGGAAAGTGACAATGTCAACTTCACCATTGGGGAAAATGAGAAAAAAATTTATAAAAAATGAAATTAAATATATTCTCTTTTTAGATAAGAAAGAAACTATATACAAAATCTTATTCATAAATTTAACACTGGTAACCCTATCTGCTAAAATGCCCATAAATTCTTGAAATGGAGACGTTCTATGCCAGAACAACATGATACAGATACAACTGATAATTTGCACAAAGTATCATTTACTAGAACATGGTAATAGCATTAGAAGCGCAACATATGTTGCCCAGATACGGGCATGAGAGCAGGGATAACAATCCATTTCTCAAAATATACGACACATGAAGAAACAGGATGGACAAGGCATGTATATCTTTTATATATAATTTACACAAAGCATCATTTACCAAAATATGGGAATTGTATTGAATGGACAGCCTAAGTTACCCCCCAGATACAGACATGGGAGCAAGGATACAACAAACCATCTTAAATAAATATATACCATTATCCAAAATCCATGTCTACTATTGCCATTTACACAAGGAAAAAATCAAATAAGGGAAAAGTGGTCAATCTCTCTCTCTATCTACATGCAGACAAGCATGTGCCTCCCTCCCTCCCCGTGTATGGGTGTATCTGCACACGTCCACACATAAGCAGGCACGTGTGTTGGAGGTGTTCTTTCAATTTTGAAGTTTCCCCCCACCAAATGGAGCCCACTGGATGGGTCATATCCTCATGCCCCAGGGGCTTCCCATACCATACTGTGTCTACATGGGTACATAGAGCCTCAACACATGTTTGTGCATTTCAGTGCACTACTAAGTGTGTGCTTTGGAAGTGTGATGGTTGAATTATACTTTGGGCTATTAAATGAACATCTATAGTGAGTGAAATGCAAGAGAAATTGAGACCAAAGAGAAGAATCTTAATCAAATCATAATTCACAAAGTAGAAAACCTTGGATCATAAGTATAACGTTATGATTTGAATGCCACAAACCTAAAATTAATTACACTCGCTATGTTTTTAATCCTTGGCCATCAAATAGATATTAACTTCCTCAATGGAAAATTATTGACAATGAGATTGTAATTTTATGAATAAATGATGAGTAATGAATAAACTGCAACTCATCTATAAAATGAGTTATATCATATAGTCAAAAGGTTATTAATTTTGATTATTTAGTCATAAACAAAGTAAAATGGGAAGATTTTTTAGAAAAAAAAATACCAAACAATATACATTTATTATGTTTTTATATGATTTCATAAAAATTCAGTGAACAATTTCAAGTTTACCTCAAATTCTTAATCATAAACAAAGAAAAAGAACCAAAACTTAAATGAAAAAAAAAAAACCAAAAAATGTCACCGCATATTATTATTATTAAAATTGGTGATGCCCTGTACTTCTCAAGACCTCTATAGCCTCATGATACTCAATTGGGAATAAGGCAAATTTGAATTATTTTTTATCATTTCAATATGTTTGAGGAATATATAGATATACCAATCTTTCAAAAAAATATATATATAGATATACCATAAGTTCAAAAATATTATTTATGTACTTCCCGTGAATTGGTACCAATTTGAGCAATGATAACAAGGCACATATTTATACCATTGTCTAAAAACACGAAAAAAAAACTTGGCCAAGTCAATTTGAATTGACACAATTCAACATTATTTCGAATCGAGCGAGTGAGTTTTTTCAAAATTTTCAATTTTAGAAACTTATCCAAATTTCTCGACTTGATAATATCTTGAGTCGAGTCCAAATTTCGAGTTTTCTAACGCCGACTTATACTAAGGAGCTACAGAATATCAGAGTTAATTTATTATACTGAGTTAATTTATTATAATCTGACTTATTTATTATAGTTATATTTGTCACTTGAGATAGGATTGAAAGAATATCAAAGAAAACAAGTGAGCTACAAAAGCATCCATCTCCTTGATACGTTTGCAAAATAAAGGCAGCAACATTTACTAACAGTAATGGACTAATGGGAGCCTTTCTCTCTCTTTACTATCAAACAAATCGCATACATAAAAAAGATACCCATTAAATTAAATGGAGAGAAATATTTATGAGTTTCTCCACCTTCTTCTCTTGCCCATGCCCATGTCTATCTAATCTATTCGCTTTCCTCTTTTGTTTCTCCTTCCTAACCCCATCATATTTCAAAGGAAATTACCTCATAAAACCTTAACACAAAAATTGTTTCACTCCTCTAGGCCATTGTCACTGTTCTTCCATAGCATCACTACCCACCTCCAGTACTTTTGCACTGTTGACCATGCCCTCCATGGCCACCTAAGCCGTCTCCATAGCTAGTTGCCTCTTAACTCCGATACCTCATCTTGGTTGTCGCCAAGCCATTCTCCCCTCCCTTCACCATGGTGCTACTCCGAAGATGAGATGTGTATGAAAATAATATCTAAGTGTAGAGAAATGATCAAATGCAATCTATCACAAGATCACACCTAACACTATTTTTATTTTTTTAATTCTTTTCTTCACATGAAAATCTAACCGTACAAATTGAAAGTGGGCTTGATGACCGCTCACGGATTAAAGTTTCAGCCCAAAATTCATTTTTTAGCCACTCGATCTTAACAGTTGAAATTACCAAGCGTCTTTGAATTTTTTCAAAGATTTTGGGCTAAAATTTTAATTGATAGTAGATCATCAAGTCTATTTTCAAACTGTACGGTTATATTATCAAGTACAGAAATAAAAAATTAAAAAGAACAAAATAAAATAAGAACAGTGTCAGCTTTTACCTTGTGACTAGTCCAATATACACCATTTCTTGGGTGTATATAAGAACCAAAAAACACCTTTTACAATTCTATAATAGTATAGATTAGTCATCAAGTCACTATTTTACGGGGAACCTAAAGATGGAATTATAAGATTTTCATAAAAACAAAGTGCAGTACGTACACTTATATCACCCAACACCCATTTAGAAGAGTAACCACCATTTTGGTTTGGAAAGTTACATAGATAGACAAACATGGTTATGTAGAAAGTAATGAGAGGAATAGTTCTCTCTTGTATTAATTCACTCAATGTAAGACTATATATAGAGAGTACAAAGCACAATTTCTCCAATATTTAGGGATCCTAATTTCCTAATTAACATATTACACAATCATAATCAACCATAAATGGAAATACAATAAATCCTACTATATCTCAACCCCCCCCCCCCCCCCCCCGGGAAACAAACTCAAGTGGGTCCCACTTGAGTTTGAACATAAGCAATTTGACGATCCAACAGTGATGCCATCTGATGGAGCAAAAGCAGATCAACAAAAATCTCCAAAAATCGAGCTCAGTCGAAGCAAAAAA
The DNA here is from genome assembly GCA_013350335.1 of Chimonanthus salicifolius. Lineage (NCBI taxonomy): Eukaryota > Viridiplantae > Streptophyta > Magnoliopsida > Laurales > Calycanthaceae > Chimonanthus > Chimonanthus salicifolius. The sequence continues at coordinate 5,677,774 of CM023532.1, forward strand.
GCCATAACTGGAACCAATTGATGTCCCGCAGCAGCAACATGGACCGAAACAAGTAGCAATGCTGCAACTCCTACAGATGTATAAGTCTCCAAAAACGACAGGGACAAAGAGGGGTTCTGCCGGCATAAAATGTTCCGGTGGCCGGATCTGATGCTAAAAAATGTTGGCTGCAAAGGGAAGAAACGTTGGTAGGTAAAAAAATCTGCTATAGAAGTCCGCTGGAAAGATAAACTGATCCAAAGAAGCCGAAGTCCGGTGAGGAATAGTAACGTGAACAGGAACAGTAAAACGTAAACCTCCATTAACAAGACCACAAATAAGTCTCGGAGGGCTCCACTTGCATTCAAACAGAAGATCACACCATAAACGACTGTAGAGTCGTGGGATTATAGGTTCAAATCTGAAGAAAGATGCCAGATCTAAGGGAACAAACAAAGGTTGCCCTATGAACCATTCACAAAATGCAGGAAAAAAATCTCTGAAATGAGAGGTCAAAGGGTTGGAGAATCAGATCTTGGAGGCAAATGGGGGATCGTTTGGCAAACAAAAGGAAGGGAGTGAGGATTTATTTATCCAGATGAGGATCGGGGAGGGAAAAAAAAAACTGCAACAGTGGGTCCCACGAAGTACATACTGGAGCAGTGGCCTTGTATATGCAAACTAGAGGGTAGGGTGAAACTAGTGGTCCAAAACCCATGGCCTGAAGTGCAGGTTCCTCACACATCCAATGAAAAAACCCAAAACTGGGTGTACATGCATCCCAACAGCCACTGGAAAACAACACTTAAGTGGGTCCCACAGTTGATGGAAGGGGAGCCCACCAAGTGTAATGGAAAGCATAGGCTTGGGTGACGGTGCAGATGTTGCAAAAAAATCCAAGAAAACTAGGTTTCTAGCGGAAGAGAAGCATTGCGGATAACCCAGTAAATGGGCCCCACCAGTGACCGAAGATCAAAGTCCACCTCAGGCATAGGAAGGTGGGCCAAGGGCGACCCTGGTGGTGCTAATTCCAGTCACAAAAGTGGAAGATCCACGTGGATTGAAGGAAAAATCCCACAAACTTGGGTTTCTGTCACCCCAACAGTAGCATAAGAGGCTGGAACAAAAGGGCCCCACAGTTGATCGAAATTTGAGGTCCACTGTAGGTGAGAGTAGGTGGACAAAGGGAGACTCCAATGGAAGAAATATGGATGAAGTTAGTGCTCTAAGACACAGATCTAGGCAGAAAACTAGAAACTGGGTTATTTTTGGACTGTAAAGGACAACGGTGAAAGCACAGCCATAAAATCAAATCCATTGAGGCAGATCTGCAAGGCCACCTAATCGATGGATAGGCCTTCCAAAAACGACAGGGAAGGCTAGTGTCCCGCCGTCAGAAGTTGCTCCGGGGAATAGATTGAAGGCCAAGAACGGCTGCCGTAGAGGGAAAACGCATGTGTGATAGGCCAATGAAAAAAGGATTGGAATTTTTTACGTGAAGTAAACAAAAGAAAGAAACATCGGTGTTCTCCCTCTAATGGTGTGATTGCAACCGGCAGAGGGAGACGGAGAAAGGGCTGCGACAATCTCTCTCTCACACGACTGGGAAATTGAACGCAAGATCTTAGCTCGATACCATGTAGAAAGTGATGAGAGGAATAATTCTCTCTTGTATTAATTCATTCAATGTAAGACTATTTATATAGAGTACAAAGGATAATTTCTCCAATATTTAGGGATACTAATTTCCTAATTAACAGATTACACACAATCAATCATAATCAACCTTAAATGGAAATACAATAAATCCTAATATATCTCAACAGGTTACATGCATGCCAACCCCATTTATGAAATAGTATAACAATCCTATGCTGTTTGAGGTGCACTGTCAATAATAACTTCCTACTTAATTAGAGAGTTATTTCAATCAATATGCATGTTGTATGAACATGGTTCAGACATGTTTGATATTTAGCTGCATTACCAAGTCCATGTTTCATGAACATTCAACAATAATAAATTAACAAATACGAAGAATGATAACCAATGTCTAGCCCCATTTCATGTCATTAGTCATCCAATCTAAGGGCATTAAATGGATGTATATAACAGAAATGGTTCATAATCATAGCCATAGCTCAAACAGATATAAACATTTAATGGGGCTAATCATTTTGGTGGACATCTAATCCATAAATTTCTTTCTCTAGTTGGGTGTTGGTCTCCGCCAACAAGGAACATGAGGAATTTGACTGTCACACAACCCCTTTTGTATCCAACAGTACGACATCATATGGAGTTCAAGTGAATTTTGAAATAACCATGTGAATTTTGAACAGAAACACCCACGTGAAATGCTCAGAGAAACCTTCTGGTGAGCGCTTTGCAGTTGGGAAGAACTCCAGGAGATTGTCCTCCATTTTACCCCTCTTCAGAAGTGCTATCAGGTCATCAATGCTATTATCAACCAGATATTCCTTGAAAAAATCGGTTATGAATGAAAGCACTAGCCCCTTGCCCACAAGGTTGTCCTTGAGCAGTGGCTGGAAAACCGTCTCAGGTGGAAGCCCTGATAGCTTCTGAGAGAATGTAAGGGCAGTGAAAATTGCAAGCTGATTCCTTTCATTCTCCTCAAAAAGCTCCAATGACTGCAGGAACCTTCGCATAACATTTTCAAGATTCTTTATCAGGAAAGGCTTCCTACGCAAGATCTTCTGTATGTACAGGACAAATGGTAAAATAGCTTCACGTTTTGGCTCACAATCTAGAACAGAAGAGGCATGGCGCTCTCCCTCATCAGGCTTTGTTGTGCCAGGTTGAGTACGCCCTCCTGTGAAGACAACCTGCATTTATAAATTGAATTACATCATTCCATTACAGAGAAAATCAAGAAGAATCAAGATTTAGGAGAACACTACCAGAACAAGTAACAGAAAATAATGCAACAAATTCAAAATCAAAGCCAAGAATTAAAAACATGAAATAATGATCGAAGAAATGTTTCTGGTCAGATCGAAAATTCATCAACGAGACCCCTAGGCACACATAGCCAGGCCACTGCAAGGGTCATGCTGACAACAGCAATGGCGATTAGATTCAGCAGCTTAAGACAATGCAACAAGATGAAGGATTTCGCTCCTATCACTGTACAGTGCTGAAGATCTAAAAATCTATCTAGCAAGATGGCTGAGTGGTGGCGAAAAAGTTTTTCGGTGTTCGTGGTTAACATTCCAGATTGGGGAGCAGAAGGTCTGGTTCAAGCGTTTGGTGAGGCTGGAGTTGTCTTTGATAGTTTTGCGCCGTTTGATCAAAGAACGGGGATTCAAAAGAATTTTGCGTTTGTGAGAATCAAAACCGAGAGGGAAATGGAAAATTGTCAAGTTGCTGGATGGGAAGGTTTTTCAAGGTAAAAAACGGCAAGTTAACAAAGCCAGATTTGGGCCAGAAGTCGCTGTTATGGTGGAAGGGGCTTGGGGAACTCGTTGGTGGCTAATAGGACCAAAGTGCAGCAGTCTGTTCTTGGTCAGGGATACAAGCCAAAACCTTTCTATCACACAGTTTCCCATCCTGACCAGAGGCTGTAACAAGTCAACGAGGCTTACATTGAGAAGAATAAAGAAACATTGGTTAGTACCTGCATTGGCGTGGCTCCGCATTTGGACTCCTCGATGCAAGAAATCAAGGATTGGCTGCTGGAAGTGTGGGATTTTGACCTGAATGTGATGGTGCAAAGGTTGTCTCCTGTTCTCTTCTGGATAGTGTTAGCCTCTGAAGAGAATAGACAACGATTTAGTTATGGTGGTTCTCACTTTGCTGATGGGCCATTAAAAAGAATTGATAAGTGGTCTGAGGTGCTGGGACCTGGTGTGGTGGTGGATTGGGTTCAAATTTTTGGAATCCCGCTTCATGTGTGGCAGAAGGAAGTGTTGTGGAAGCTAGGGGAATTAATAGGGATTGTGGAAGAGGTAGATGACCGATGTCTGAAGATGGAGGTTGTAGAATTTGTCCGGGTGAAGATATTGAGACTAGCAAGTTTAGCAGTTCCAAAAACCTTAGGGTTGGATGTGGGGGATTTTCGTTTTGGTCTATGGACGGAGGTCGAGCCAAGGACGATGGAGGCTATGGAAGATCCGGTGGCCCTTTGGTGGTTTCTGAGGTGGTAGATTGTCTCCAAGGAGGACCGTTAGAAGTTGTCAGGTCCATCAGTCTTTGTGGAGGAGCAGGTGCTACCGATTCTCAATCAACAGGTACAGGCATTCCAGTGGCTGGAGGGATTGCCGAAAATAGAAAGACAACTGAAATTCCTTTGGCAACTACTGACGGATTTCCCTTGATATGCTCTCTTCCTCCAATCTCAGCTGGAATTCCTCCTGGAGTCCCGATGCAGCAGTTAGGGTCAGTGGAGGGTCTCTCACAGTCAGCGGTTTGAAATGACGAGAGCTGAGGATTCAGGGCACACAGAAGTTTTAAAGAGGCCTTGATGGACCCAGGTAAGGCCCACTCTGAAAATTATGGGCTTTATATCGGGCCCAAAGAAAGGCTCCCGCTTCTTTGCGCTGGATGAAACAAAGTGGACTTCACTTAAGTCCAGTTATTGTAAATCCTTCCTAGTCTCACAAAGGTATTGGGGGTCCAGATAGTTTTACACTGATCCATCAGGCGACGAAGCCTGTAGAGATGCAAGAAGCTACCGAGAGGATTTCTCCTTCAAGCGCAGAGGGCTCTGCTGCTAGGCACTTGGGATCACAGTATAGGGAGAGGCTGATGGAACTCTTAAACAACTGGAGGACCCTTCACAGAGTGGCAAAAAGACCAGAGAAGGAAGAAAAGGAAATGATGTTGGTTAGATGACCATCAGCGTTTTGAGAACCATGTAAAAAGTTTGATAATGGAAAGAAGTGATGAAAAGGTAAGTGGGAGAAAACCCATTAGGAAAGCCAGGCCAAGCACAAAGAACCAACGATTGAAAAACTCAAGAGAAATTAAGAAGGAAGAAAATAAGAAGGCAGGCAGCTGTCTATAGAGAGACTAATAGAGGCTCACATCCAAACCAAGGAAGAACCGAGGAGATTCTGTATCTTATTTATTTATTTTGTTTCTTTTTAGTTGAAAATTAATGTCTATAAATTGAAGATGAATAAGCATTGTACAGGATCCAGAATTTTATTTGAAATATTGAAGCATTTACGTTTTGTTTGGACGTCCCGAGTACGGTGAGTCTGGTTTATGGTTCTTTAACTTTGATTTGAATGTTAGAATTAAGATTTATTTAAGTGTTGGTTTTGGTGAATTTATTTGTTCATGTCTTGCATTTTCCCAATTACTTAATTAAATTTAATTCCACAATCAAATTGATTTAAGAAGATTCAATATTTATTTAATCGAATTAGTGCCATATTTAAATTCCATGCATGAAATTTTCATCGCATTCAGAATACAATTCCACGTTCGCTTTCACATCTGATTGAACACCCAATTTCTTTGGTGAAGTTGATTCCGCCAAAAGTCCCATTGAAATTGGTGTCATCTTTCTTTTTCCTTGAGTGATCGAGTGAACTGAGAGAAGGCCCCTTCGGGTTTCTACTATTGAAATCCTTGATTCGGATTGAAACATTCGGATCTAAAATCTATCCCATTCAAAAACCCAAAAATAAAAAATTACAAATTGTAGATTTGATCATTCATCAGAAAGTATAGATTGCAGGGTTGTGGGTGGAGGGTTGCGACTGCTAAATAGGAGAGCTTCAGGTTTTTGGAAGGGTATTTGTTATGTGGGGATGGCTTTTGGTCGTCACATACGATACTGAGCGTATTCAGGAGACATCTTCTTTTGGTTTGACAAGTGGCTTGGTGATGTCCCTTTGACTCAAACCTTCCCTATGTTCTCTCTTGCAATAAACAAAGAAGCTACGGTTATGGAGTGTTAAGAGGTAATTCATAATAAGGTTGTCTAAGGTCCTCAATTTCAGAGAGATTTGGAGGATTGGATGGAAGAAGGTTGGGTGTCATTAATGAACCTTTTGGAGAAAGTTTTTGTGATGGTAATGGGAATGACAGGCGGATATAGGAGCTTGATCCTCATGGCAGGTTTTCAGTGAGCGCTTACTGTAAGAAGTTACTGATGGCTGGCGAGGTTCCTTCTGTTCACCCTAAAATAAGGGAGGGGGTCTCTCCTTTTAAAGTGAAGGTCTTTGGATGGCTTGTTGCAAAACATTTTGACTAATGATAATTTACGTTTGTGGAGGATGCGCACTGTGAATGCTTGCCCATTGTGTTTATCGGAGGCAGAATCGGTGAATCATCTTTTGCTTCATTGTCGGTTCTCTTATCAGATTTGAGTTTAATTTCTCCAATTGTCGGGTATTGCTTTTTGTTTGCCTCGTGCGTGGTGTAATTTGTTTAATAAAGAGGTGGTGGTGATAGGTAGTTCTTTTAGACGAAGTATGTGGAAGGTGACAGCTTTGAGTATTTTTTGGTCCATTTAGCTGGAAAGAAATAAGAGTTGGTAAGGAATGTTTTGTTTGGTCTCTTCTGGATGTCATTAAACTTCGGGTTGCTTGGTGGATCATGAATGGTTGGGTCGACGAAGTTCTGAGGGGTCTCTGTTTCTGATTTGTGTAGGGACTGGGCTTCGGTAGATTCAGTGGTTCATCATTTGGATTCCAGACCTCTAAGTTCCTTGGTCTCCTCCTGATGGTGGGCTGCTCAAACTCAATTTCAACAGCAGTTGTATGAGTGAGATTGGTCTTGCAAGTTATGGAAGGGTCATTCGTAATGATTTGGGGTCTACTGTGCTTTCATATGCTGGCCCATTTTCTAATGGATCCGTCATTGAGGTAGAATGGTTTGCATTATCGAGAGGGGCATTATGGAATTGGAAGAGTTAGGGGTCAATGGGAGTTTTGTTGAAGGTGATTCCAAGGTAGTTGTGGGGTGGGCGTTGGGCTCCCAATGTCCATGGATCTTCTTAGACAAGATAGAGAGAATTTAGCATATTATCACTGTTTAGATTTTAAGGTTGCATGGTCTCCTCGGTCAGCTATCTCTGCTGCAAATGATATGGCTTGTTAGGAGTTGTCTTTAACTATGGAAATTGTAAACAAATTCTTGTAATTTTGGGGTGGGGTCTTTGTCTTTGTTTTCCGTGCTGGTGAGCCTTTTTTGACCTGCCTAATTTGTCATTTTGTATCTCCCTTGTGAATTAATGAATTTACCATTCAAAAAAAAAACATATGAAATATGAAACCTTGAATCTATTGTCAAATCAAACCATCATAATAAATAGCAAATCCTTAGATATAGTTAATTACATAGTCCATGAAATCTACTCGGGTGCATTTCCATGCAACGATATAGTATTTTATAAAAAGAAATTAAAGAAAGGACAAAAAAAAAAGACATCTACCATCGTTAAACAGCAGATAGTAGAGATAAGATCTCTCATCAAATGATAGATTAATCCAACAAAAAATCAATTCTTTTTTAATATAAAAGTTGTCAAATTTAAGTTTAAGAGATGAATTTTATCATTCTATCTTGTATCACCAATAGCTAAGCTGGCAAGTGCTCACAGTTGCAACCACTAACATTGCAAGCTCGAGTCATGTAACCATTCCAAGGGGGAAAACAATGCTTAGTTTGTCCTGCTTCAAAAAAAAAAAAAAAAACAATGCTTAATTTGTTTTACATTTTATCTTGCAACATAATCTGGTAAAACCCACAACCTTCTAGGATAAAACAATGAGCACATTCTACTACATGCTGCTGCTTTTTCTTCCCTATAAATAAAGGAAAAATAATCATAAAAGGGAACATTTTCTACTAACTTCTGGTCATGGTATTTCCCAAATACCATCATGTTTCATTTCAGAAAAAAACCAACAAGCTTCTGGGAAAGTAGACAAGTCAAATCTTTGTTCACATTATGTAGACCTCCAAGACTGTTGAAGACCATAGACGCCCCTGATCTCTATGCCGCAAAGTTGAAATGAATGAGAGACCAGCTATAGCTTCATTTTGAAAATTGTGCTACAAACCTCAAATGGATGACAGCAATTACTTAGGACCCACATGAATGCTTATGTTGTCACTGACCTTAATGGAACTCAAGTATTCAGATATGATTTAGCATCAAATTTTCACATAAACAAAGTAAAGCTTTACAGACAAGCCCAGAGGATGAACATAAAGTTTGAACATTCACCAACAATGTGAAGATGTATAAGCATGCCATTTGATGGATGAAATGGTCTAAATAAGAGCAAGTGTAAGATATGAATAATTAAAAGGAAATTAAGATTCAAGGATGATTACCTCGAAAAAGGTGTCACCATATCTTGAGAAGTTAAGGTCTGAAGATTCAATGCTCTTGGCAACAAGTTCCTGAAAAGGGCTCAAATCAGGTAAAGGAACTGTATTGCAGAAGATGTGCTTTGATTAGTAGAATTTTCCACTATCAGTACACCACTAGATTTCAAGTAACACTTCTGTATAAAGCATTGAAATTGTACAATGGAGGTACCATACCCCTAACAGCAAAGATACCTACATTATGGAAGGAGTTTCATGGTTTTTTAACTATGAAAATTTAATAAAAAATAATAGACACTTAAAAACCTCACAAAGCCAACATGAAGACTCTGAGGGTAATCAGGCAGGACACTCAAGAGCATTCAAAGGGTAATTGGGCAGGACACTGGCTACTTGAAATAGCCATGGTCCAAGGTAGGCCATAATTTAATTATTGGTGGCAATATTTCTTCACATTGGTTCACTTACAGAGATGCAAACAAATTAAATTGAAATGTACTTGATTTAGTTTGGGTATTTTTTTGGTGATTTAAGGAGCAAAAGGATAGTTTTTTTTAAAGGATAGTTTACTTTAAGAAGCAAAAGGGTAGCTTAGCAATATCAGATTTTCTTTTAATTTTAAATGTTCATCATCATCATCAGCCAATACCCTATCTATCTGAGATCGACTTTATGAGAAGTTCTCCAATTGACCATATCATAAACCATACCCTCAGTCACTCTACAGTTTAACATGTCCTTTTTATTCCTTCCCTCCATGTTTTCAAAGATCGCCCTCTTCTCCTAATGCCTTCGACCCATAGCCTCTCAATTGTATGCACTGGGGCTGTGTTTCAATAAAAAAATATTTAATTTTGAATGGATAAATTCAGAACATTTTAATTGATTAACAATCTAGATTTGTTTTAAACCTTAATTTGTAAGGAGACACCCAATGCAGTAAACCGGTTGGAAGCAAAAAAACTATTCATATGGGGTTTTCTTTTCACCATGGATATGGTTCTTTTTATGGCAGGACCTTAGATGAATTCTAGCGGTCATCATTATCAGGACATTAATCTAGAACTGAAGTGATGACCAGGACATTAATCTAGAACTGAAGCAAGTCAACGCACAAGAGTTCTGTTTCAATTTCTTAAATCTATTATTTATCTCTAACTGCTATTTGAAGTTTTGGTGACTTTATCCTATATCTGGCAAGTCTCTTGTGTTTGTCATAGGAATTTGGTTCCTACAAAGCCTCTATCATAACAATTCCTGTAAGACTAATATCTATCAAAAAATAAAAAAACAAAATTAAAAAAACTCCAACAAGAGTTATTAGTTTCTCAAAAGAACTACAGCAAAAAATTGTAGATGAGTTATTTTTGTAATTGGTATCACCAACAACTATTATTACCTTTCTTTCTCAAAAAAGGGAAAGAAAGAAAGAACCTTGACTATGTATTTTAAACGTGATGTGGCCATCAGAAGCCCAATCAAATCGGATGAGATCGAGAAAGGCCCATTACACGAGAATGGGGCCCATTGACTTTAATTGATAAATTTTCGACCCGAATTGACCGAAGAGTTGATGAAGGGAAGAGAAGGCCTCAAATGCAACCTAACGGAACCTCTTGAACCAAAATTAAAATTGGGTTTCTATTGAATTGGGTTTCTATTGAATTTCAATTTGAGTTGTGTTAGAATTAAAATTAATCCAGGTATTGAATTCCCTTGCATGGTGAATTTTATTTGTTCATGTCTTGCATCTATCAATTGCTTGATTAAATTTTAATTCCACATTCAAATTGATTCATAAGAAGGTTCTTTGATTTTCAATTCGAATTCAAGCCGGTAGAATTCATGCATGCTTGATTTCTTAATTGCATTTAATTTAATTTAATTAATTGCATTAGAACTTAGCATTCGAATTCTCAATTCGTCACTCGTATTGAATTCTTAGAACACTTAATTTCTTTGGTGAATTTGTCATCAAATTATCCCATTGAAACTAGAACCATCTCTTTCTTTCGAGAGTGAGAGCTGGACCCTTAGGGTCTTTATCATTAAGATCCTTGCTTCAAAATGAAAAATTAGAGTCTAAAATCATTATTAAGTTGAGGGTTCAAGAAAGTGTGTGAGGTTTTAACACCTTCATCGGTTGGATTTTTAGATCTCTCACAGTTATGACATTTAGCCGTCATCAAAAAGTTAAAAATTAATTAAACAAATAAAAAAAGTAACTAAAGGCAGAACAGTTGTGGGCAAAAAAAAAGTACCAGATCACCAGCATTATCAAGATATATCTGGACCACTGCATCTGCAAAACTTGCAGGGTCCAAAGGGGCTGCTATATTCCGTTTGCGGGTCTTAATCCGCGTGCCACTGAATCATCCAAAGTTAGATAAATAAATTTCTGTATCACTTGGCATTGACAAAATTGAAGAAACAGTTCTGAGCAGAGATATGATTGATTACATGGTGTGACCAATGACCATACAACATACAAGATGAGCATGATATCTAATTATGACAAACAAGGCTAATTCAGAATATTATGATCATGTTGGCATTGAGTTCAAACTAGATAAAGAAACAATACTATAAAAAAAAATGATGATAAAGTGAGATATGAACATTTACTCATGTCCCACTCCATGAGCGTTCTATGTACATCCATTAGCATTTTTCATAGCACACTAGTGGAAAGGAAAGCATGAATTAAGCCCCACTTCAAGTATTGGTCCACACCCCCCACAAAAAAAAAAAGGACCACAGAAAGTATGTAAAGTGAGTTGAAATGTCAGCATGAATAACATTTAGAAAAGTATAAACAGTTGTAGAACAAATATTCCAATTATGGTTGTGCAAAACCAGCCCAAAACTTGAGGCATTGCGATCTAAAATGTCCAATTAAGACACTTCAATGGTTTGCTGAAGATCTGTCAAGTCTAACCCCAAGCATCCAATCGCTACAAGAATATACAAATTAAAGTTAAAGCTATCCACGAAAAGCAAGCCAAAATCCTCATATCCAATCTTGGGATCACAACAATCACCACTGTCCATAAGAGAAATTCATAGATCACTAGCTTAGTTGCAGACTGGCAGTAACATTCGACATAAGCTGTTTCTCCGGCTAAAAAACCCATTTCACAGTTTCATCCACACGCTGGCTTCCATGAAACACTTACATTTGAGAAATGTCACTTTGCATCCACCATACAAATCCCCTTCCACTTTCACTGTCACTTAAGCTTCAATCAAAAATTGTATTATTAAAAAAAAAACCTAAGAAATGATTAACTTACAATAGATCCCAAGTAAACAATTGCTGCCACTACAACCACCATCATCATTGAAGCCACTTATTGTTGAGATATATTTAGATTATTGTCTTTACTAAGTTTAGGGCTTTCCCTTTTTATTTGATTTTACCTTCCTTATTTGTATTCTCATTTCTCTATAAATATAAATCATAAGATCTCTCCTTGATGAAGACACACAAAACTCTCTATGTGTTATTCTACATGGTATCAAAGGCAGAAGTAGATCCACTTTCCAGAATTCGAAGTCTTTGAGAGAGAAAAATACCACCTATGGTGCTTTCCCCCTCTCCCTCTACTGGTTGCAACTCCACCAGCCAGCAGAGGGAGAACCCCTTCGATTTCCCTTCTCTCATCTCAGCAACATCACAACTTTCATTGCCTTTACAGTTTTTTCCTGCTTGTCGCTGATTTTCCTGCAACGTTTTTTCTTTACAACGTCGATCTCCTTTTCATGTGAACCTCCTGCAGGCAAGAACCCACCTACCCCTGTCATTTTTTACAGGGCTATCTAGCCGAAGGGTTGGATCTTGTTCTGACTACTCTCGGATAGGCTTCTGCAAGGTTCTTCCTCACACGAAACTACCGTTCGAGAAACCCAGATTTGTGGTTTTCCGCTGCGATCTGTTGCCTCTGAGCTTTGCTTGACCTCGACTTCCCAACACTGCACTCACCCCTAGATCTAGCTTCCATCGCACCAGGTGGTCCCACCTTCCATCACTGGTGGCGGCCCCTCTTTCTTGTTGTTTTTCCTTATGCTACCAAGGATGATTGCACTCCCAGTTTTTAGGCTTTTTTCATTCGATCTGCAAGGACCCAACATTATTGTCCCTGGGTTTTGGACTACCGATGTCGACCCTAACTGTGCTTTGGATCTACCTTGTTCCCACTCCATTTTGTAATTCGTGGGTGTAACGACCCGTCCCGCTAGCACAATATTGTCCGCTTTGAGCCTACACACAGACCCGCACGGCTTACTTTGGCGAGCCAACCCACTGTTGCTCTCAAAAGGCCTTGTGCTAGAAGGAGGAAGGCTACTACTTATATACCAGGGAATTTCCAATACCACTAACAATGTGGGACTTTTTGGAGCAGAGTATTACAATCTATCCCCCTTAAAGCCAGAGTTATCCCCGGCTCTGCACATACAACCACCAAGCCCACACCCTCAAACAAAGAGTTGAACCATTCTCTGGTACCATTTGTAACGACTCGTTCCGCTAGCACAATATCGTCCGCTTTGGGCTTACACACGGACCCGCACGGCTTTACTTTGGCGAGCCAACCCACTGTTGCTCCCAAAAGGCCTTGTGCTAGAAGGAGGAAGGCTACTACTTATATACCAGGGAATTTCCAATGCCACTAGCAATGTGGGACTTTTTGGGGCAGGGTATTACAATGGGACCCAAATCTGTTACTATCAGATCTCTTCATGTCGCTGCATCTTCTGCACCAGATCCTCATATGAAAAAATAAAATTTTCACCTCCTTTTTTTGTTAGCCAAACGATCTCCCATTTGCCTCCCATATTTGATTCTCCAACCCTTTGACCTCTCATTTCATAGACTTTTTTCTATGCATTTTATGGGTGGTTTATAGGACAATCCTGGTTTGTTCCCTTAGATATGGAGTCTTTCTTCAGATTTGAACCTATAATCCCACAACTCTATAGTCTATGGCGCGATTTTGAGTTTGAATCCCAAGACCTACTTTTGGTCTTGTTGAATGGAGGTTACGTTTTTATCCGTTTTACTATTCCAGCCCACGTTATTGTTCCTCACAGGACTTCGGCATCTTCTTCGGATCAGTTTCTCTTTCCGACGGACTTCTATAGTAGATTTTTATGCCTATTAGCATTTTTCCCCTTTGCAGCTAGTATTTCCCGGCATCATATCCGAGCACCAGAACATTTTCAGCCGGCAGGATCCCTTTATTTCCCTGCCTTTTTTTTTTTTTTTTTTTTTTTTGAGACCTATATATTTGTACGGTCGAGTTGCAACCTTGATGTTTCCAAAACTGAATTTCCACCGTTTCTTCTCCAGTACTCATTTCCGTATATGCTGCGGCAAGATGTCAGTTGGTTCCAGTTATGGCTTTCCTGCTTCAATCGGGCTCGATTTTTGGAGATTCTTTTTAATCTGCATTCGCTCCATCAGATAGCATCACCATTGGACCGTCAAATTGAATATGTGCAAACTCAAGTGGGACCCACTTGAGTTTGTGTGGGAGAGAGGAGGAGGAGGGGAGGGGAGGGGAGGGTTGGGGTTGGGTGGGGGGGGGGGGGGGGGAGGGTGGCTTGTGTTGTGTTGAGATATATTTAGATTATTGTCTTTACTAAGTTTAGGGTTTTCCCTTTTATTTTATTTTACCTTTCTTATTTGTATTCTGTTTTCTCTATAAATATAAAGCATAGGGCCCCTCCTTGATTAAGGAAGACACACAAAACTCTCTGTGTTATTCTACACTTATGCATCTATTTAGTACCAACTTTCTAAATTCTACCTTTCCACTTAACCCTATCAAAAATCACATTCTCCATTACTTCACAATGTATCATGTCCTTTTTAACCAAATCAAGTCTTTAATTGCCTCCTTGATCTTCTAGTACCTTCAACCTATAATGCTTCAATTCTTCATACTAGTGTTGGTTCTAATAAAGTAAACTATACAAAAATTTAAAAAAATGTTGATTTCACCCACTGATGAAGACATCATAGAGTGCTATCAAAGAAGGATGCACTAGAATCCAGTCTTTGCCTCAACATGGCTAGATGATGAGCTTTACACCTTTTTAATAATGTCAAACCATGGATAAAGATAGATCTAGATATGGATAGTCCAGATCGTGAACTGTCTAGGAGCGGATTTGAAGATTTGGCTCAATCCATCCATTCACATCATCCAAACTGTTTATTTGTGGATTGGACTGATTCAACCATTGATCAAGCGTCATCCGAGCAATTGCCTGTCGTATTTATTAATGTCATATTGTTTAGTTTTTAAGATTGCTACAAACATTTTTATTTATTTATTGTTTTAGTCGTCCACATGTGTGCCTTAAGTTACATCTATTTAGGGTTTTCAAAGAGTCTTTTATAAATAACCTTGTAAGAGACTTGAATGAATTATAAATGAATGATTGACAACTTGGAGATAACTTCTTTGCAAGATTTTGTACGAGGCCATCCATCCCTTGTGTGAGGCAAGGTACTCTTCTTCTTTCTCTCTTTTCTTCTCTTCTCCTCTCTTTCTCCTTCCATACAACCAAAAAAACATTTTATCCTTTCGCTCTCTCTCTTGTTCTTCTCTTCTTTTTTCTTCTTTTTTCCCCCCATTTTCCCCTTTTATTTGCGCACCAACTCTAACCCCAACCAAACCAGGACCCAATCACACCATCGACAACCAAAACTCAACCACAACTCCCCGCATGTACAAATGTCCATGCAGATCCATACGACCATATGTACATGCCCATTTTTGCCCCATTATGTCCCTGTCTCAGCCCTATATTCCTCCTAGCAAGTGCTACCCAATACCCCTTTTAAAGCAGTCATTATTTAATCTTTTCTTGGCACAGTTGAAACCAATGATTTTACTAGTTTTTTCAACGTTAAGGTTTCCAAACCTTAAGTTGGGATTCTAGGGTTAGGTTTTGGCCTTCCATTGAATTGTTTTGAAGGATAACTAATCTAGGCCTTGGATTCACATCATGTATTCTCTTGGACGTTACGTTTGTGTTAGAAATTTAATTCTTATTACTTATTTATTTTTAAAGAAAATGAGTTGAACAAGATTTGAACCCAAAGACCCCCATTATTTATTGGTTTTTGACATTGATAAATTCTTTTCTAGTTTGGCATTTTTTTATGTCCACGATCTTGCATTGCATAGAATTATTTAGGGTATTCTGCTGGCTTCGCACATAGAATCGGTAGATTTGATCCGTCCTACGTCACCCATCCATAATGATCCAAATCCTCCCTTTTTGTTTCAGACTACCTTGCTCACCTTGAATGGATTTGGAGAGCTAATCATCCCGCATACCCTACCAGAGCACAGAATCTCATTTCTCAAGTCTTTTAACATAAGTTCAATCAGTACCATTTGAATTGTCAAAATCCCAGAAGAGCATACCGTCATAGGCTTTCATTCTTACACAAATCAATTAGAAAGTTAAAAGGTTCTACATTATGCTAATGTAAATTAATGTTTTAAACGTAATACTGAAGTTACAATTGCTCTTCTTAAGGGACCATCTTGTGCTATATAAATGTGATGTAATGTCATACTTTGTATGCATAAAATATTTCAATAAATGGCTAGAAGTAAAAGATCAAAACGATGTAAGATGAATTTAGATTCAGAAAAGAAGTCAAAGCCAAATCTAACATATCTGACATTTTTCTCTTTCGCTTATCACTAAACTACATTAGAAGAACAAGATATTAAAAATATCAGCAAAGAGGCAATTGCAATTATCTTTCATTAATAATAAAAAAGAGGCAATTCAAGCAGAGCAGATAAGATGCACCTGTTTTTTCAAGTGCATACACCCAAGTGTTTGGACCATAAGGATAAAGGAAACCATAGTACTACACTAGACAACAAATTCCTTTATATTTTTTTTTTTGAAAAGTAACAAATTCCTTTATTTGTTCTATTCAAATTTCAAAAAGCAAGAGGATCATGGCCGCATACCTTCTTTCAAAATCCTCCCTTCAAAAAGACTATGGGCACACCCAACTGTATGCATCATAAGGATAAAGGCATAGAAAATCCTCCTCCTCCTCCTCTGCATTTCTTGAATGTCATTCAAGAATGAGAGAGCAATTACCAATAGCAAAAATAAGAACATCCCATCACCATAGACCAGGATTCCCTCACCAACAAGTCTGTATCTGCTTAATAAGCCTATAGTAGGAGGTGTTCAAAATGCTCCTTAAATGTTACTTATTTTATCTGATCAGTCCTGGAATGTTATTTTATCCAGTTTGAGGAAGGAACTACTTTAGCCCCCTTCAATTATATAAAAATGAAGATAACAAAAACCATCAAGGCTTCAAGCCAAATAGACCACTCCATTTGTTCCATCTACTCTAATACATTGCACAACACATTAAAATGTGCAATTACCATTTGGAAGAAAGATTATTTCTCACTTCCTACAAAAGACCACAGGATCACCGCAAGAAACAAATCTCCACAAATCCTCATCACATCCAAACTTGCATTGAATCCAACAAATTTGCAGGCACCGCCCAACTAATACCAAAGGCACTGAAAGATATAGCACACACTGTCATTTGAGAATTTTAATGCCACAATAGATGAGTGACCATCAAGCTATCTACTGATTCCACATTCTCCACACATTTGAAAACCATTCGACTTCTTAAGGTGTGTTTGAGGATAATCTGTCATAAGCACCTTTCTCCTTATCGTCATACCATAAGAAAGGGATCATCTAGAGCAAAGTTGGAATAGACCAAATAATATAACAAGGATTTGTTCCATGGCTCCCTCCACTATCTCTATATATATTGTAAAAACCCAAAAGACACTTATTTCCAAACTCATCCTATCCATCCTGCCACTAGGAATAAAAACACTTATTTCCAAGCCCATCCTATCCATCATGCCACTAGGAACAAAGACACTTATTTCCAAACTCATCCTATCCATCCTGCCACTAGGAACAAAGTAAGTCCAACTACTACCACTCAAGGTGTCTATTGAAACCCTAAATCTCATCATTATCCAAACTCCATCAAGTGGGGCCCCACTGCCCTACCACGCTATAGACAATCCCAAACCACCATGTCTTCTCCAACAAGAACAAACCAAGGTTGACTACTACTACTACTAAGGTGTCTATCCAAACTCTGAATCTCACCTTGCCCAAACTCCATCCAAGCGGAGCTCCCGTTACTTTGCCTGCCACTCAAGAGACAACACCCAACAACCATGTCTTCTCCAATTGCCACTTGATAAAAACTCACCATACAATATGTCCTCTTGGAGATAAATTATCTCCTGAAAATGCTTGAAATCAAATCCTTGTCAAAACTTGCTTATATTCTTGAAATTGGAGAATACCCTAAACCCCACTCAAATTCTATCACCTTTCTACTACCTTCCACCCACATAAGGATAATATGGATCTTAACTGATTGGACCTCATCGCATGTTGATCTCACTCCTATGGGTAGAGTGATCCGATCAAGGTAACTTTCAGTAAGCCTCATATTCAAGCGAGACCATTAGAACCAATGTCCTTGTGGTCTAGGGCAACTCCCATCCCATGACCTAAACTGGCTAGAGTGATCCAATCTCACTCCTATGGCTAGAGTCATCCAATCAAAGTCATTTTCAGTTGGTCTCATGGTCTAAGGTGGCTCCCATCTCATGGTCTAAAATGGATAGGTGGCTCCCATCCTATGGTCTTAAATGGCTATCTATCCATCTATATACAAACTTGGCCCCACTTAATCCCTTCCCCCCTCATACACCTATGCCCCCATGAATGGGATCCTTAATCAATTTCACTAAATCCTAAATTACACTGACTGTTAGATTAAATGCATCCCTTATGACATTATCCGTAGGCACTATGCTCTGAGTAACTTATGGCCCAGTCCAACCTGGGCCCCATCTCAAATGCCTCTAACCCAATGAATGGGATCCTTAACCAATTTGACCACTTCCGACTAAATCACACTAACCATTGATTAAATGCACACCTTATGACACTATTAATATTTGGGCCTTCAAAAAAACATGACTAGTGTGATTTAAATCAAGGTAAATTTGGTAGGCCATATACCCAAGAACATATCTTTCCATTGAACACATCCACAAATTCCCATAAACTCATGTTCACATGGGGTGCAAAGGGGTGCCTAAGTGGGTGGTGTAGAGTATAGAGTAGTGATCAACCAAACATCCGACAAAGGGTTCTCATAATGATACACACACACACAAAAAGCTCCACAAGAGGCTTACCTATGGAAATGGAGGGAAAAAAAGGTCTATGCTTGGATATTAGGCATGGTTTCTAAGATCCCAATGGAAAATAAAGTGCAAGTTTATCAAGTTTTAATCCAATGACGGCTGTAAGTATGGTATGGGATCAAGTTGGTTAGATAACCAACTTATGGAGGATGGGGGATATGATGGGTGTGAGGGGGGGTGGATCCAAACAAGTGACAATGTGGGTGTCACAAGGGCGCTCTCACAATTCACAGCCATCATGGGATTTCCCAATTATGACTTCACTTGTACGGTTGTACCAATGGCATATATAAGCCCAAGTATGTTTTTCAAGTGATTTTGCAGGATGAGACCCACCACTTTGGACCAAAAATGGAGGATGTGTTAGGAATTTTAGTATATACTTTGTTGTCAATTTGAGGTCCATAAGATCATTCTAACCCTTGATTTTGGGCACCAAGGATTAATTTGCTCAACCATCCATTTTTTAGGATTATTAAATCCTATATTTTAATGATAGAATGGATGTAAAATGGGGATGCATTACAATCCATCAAGGGTTAAGGATGAGAGAAGGGTTTGGCTGAGGATGGAACTACCACCTGAAAAATCAACCGAGCATACATGGTTTGTGTGTGATTACATAAAGGCAAAAACAGTTAACATTTGTCATTGACTAAAGCAGAGAATAAAGCAAATATATCTCTCCATATCATACAAGAATCAAATAAAGAAGCAAAAGACAAACAAGCTCCCATATTGTCCATCCAAAAAACTGAATTTCAGATCATGCTGCATTGCTACAAATTACATAAATAAAGAAAATAAACAAGAGTACGACTATAGAACACCAAAGTGCATCCCTTCTAAGGGGACTCTAGGAAGGTATTCAAATCAAGGGATCGGCATACATACAAAATCATGCAACAATTCCGAGGGCCAAATATTTTCTTGACCCCATCGTCAAAATCCTTGATGTAATGGTACCTAAGTTTCACACTAAATCGCAATAGCTCTAAAGTATTAGATGAGCAGACTTAGTAGAGGCATTTTTTTTAAATAGATGGATAGGGATTTTTCTAAATAGAGGCATTTTTTTCTGAAAAGAAGGGAGACATCAATAGATCCCTCTCATTGGATCAGATATAATTTCTATATTGATTGTGTAGAAAGTACAAAATAACAATTATATAAAGATAACATGTGGAAAAAAATGCGCTAAAAGCAACAAAAATTACATACCCAAGAGAGGGTCTCTCCTTCGAGCTGGAAAAAAACAATCAAAAGCATTAGTACTGGCTCATGACTTTCAAATCCATTCACAGCTCGTAAGAACTGCTCTCTTTGGATACATGGAAAAGAAAGTACTTTCCGGGAAAACAATCACTTTTAACCCAAATGATTACAATCAACTCCATTTTAATTAAAATGATTACTTCCCAATCAAGAACTCCCCTTTCCATCCATTCAGTACAAGATCTTGCAATTAAACGCTACACAAATAATACTAATAATTTAATAATCAATTGACTTATGAAAGAAGAGAGAAAAGAAATCAAGAGAAGAATCACCAAGAGGAGAAATTTTCTTTTAAAAGAAAAAGAACAGATCTAAGAGAAGATAAAGAAAAGAAGGGATCATTCAGCTTGCCTCTGCTTGGGTGCATGGAAAGGAAAGTGCTTTCCTGAAAGTAAAAAAAATCATTTCCTAAACCAAAAATGGTTAAACAAATTTATATTTTCAGACATAAGGGGTAATTTTATCGAAATTACTTTCATTTCCAAGCACCTGAACAGAGGACGGAAAAAAATACCCATCAACCAAAACAAAGTAAGTGATGACAAATCCAAAACGATCTATCTTTTTTCTTTTTCCAAGAAAAAGGAATCAAGAAAAGTAGGTCAAGAGATCGAATTAAGAAGAATTTTTTTAGGGAAAAAGGGGGAAATTAAAGGAAGTTGGGGTCGAACCTCATAAACCAAGATCGATAAAAATCGAGGAGTCTCCGCTAAGAGAAGAGAGGGCGACAGGAGAAGGAAGAAGAAGGGCCAAGAGGAGAGCTTGATGACTTTAGGCAACAGAGACTATTGCTGCTTTATTGCAGTAGGCATATCATCAGATTTTTATAGGGCCACACCTTTTTATTTTTTAAATGATTCGAACCAGAGGCACTTTGGACAATGTGCACTACTTTCCCCTTTTATTAACGCGTTCATGTCATTTTAGCTCTCATGATATTTGTCTATTTTTAAGAAGTTAATTTTGTAAAATTATATTTTTTTAAAATCAAAGTAGGAGGGTCTCACCTGCATTTGATCTGAGAATACTTTAATTTGATTAGTGATTGGGGCATATGTAAACCTTTCAATCTCACAAATATTGAGTAAGCAATCACGGAGAAGTGAACTAAAGAGATTTTGAATGTAAATTAAACTCAAAAGATCCCTTCACGAGGGAACTTCTCTACCATCAGGCCAACTCACTCTTAAACTGCATTTGGATGAGGGGTAAATTTTACAAAGGTTATTTTTAATAGGGGTCACCCTTGAGTAAGAGTCATCCTTAAACAGGGGTTATCCTTATTTTGTTTAGTAATTGCAATAGTAAAATAAAAAGCTATCATAAGAGTAAAAAAACTTTTTTGGTAATTGTAAGCAGTGTAACTTGATATATTAACAATTTTATGAGAATTAATATTTTTTATTAAATTCATATAATATAAAAAAATAAAAATAAAATTTTTGAAACATAATTATTGAATAATATTCATCAGTTAAAAAATATTTTAAAATATTTTTGCTCCAGGTGCAAAAAGGGGTAAAGAAGGACAATGATTTTCTGAAAACCCCTATAGTAAGGGGTTTTCAAAAAGGGATGGAGAGGGATAAAAATTTGAATTTTTATCTCACCTCTCTATTACCAAACAAAGGTAACGGGGGTAATCCCCGTTACCCCATCCAAAGGCAGCCTTGATTCAAAATTATATTGAAAGTCGATATATATATATATATATATATATATATATCATCTTAAAAAGTGTTTGTAAAATTTGCCATTTATCATGCTAAGAAATTTGATATTTTTGTTTACATTAAAGTTTTATTTTTATTAAAATAAAGAAAAAAATTATTGTTATTAGAATGAATTCCTTAAAAAATTAAAATGTCTCATTATCCGTAGTCTTGATAAAGAACTTTTATTCAATAGAAAAGACATAAGAGGCTCTCATTCAACTATGTTATTTTTTATTATTTTTCGTGAGATTTAAATTTTTTAATAAAAAATTAAACAAGATTGGTATTACTTAAATAAAAGAGACACATGTAGAGGTTGAATGACATTAAGGATCCTATCCATCTATAAACAACAAAAATAGCTATTGTAACAAAAAGTAAACATGATGACTTCCATCAAACTGCATGAAAGCTTCGTGGATGCTTAGTTGGTAGTTCAGTGCTAAAGTAAAATGGGATTGTCGAGGGTGACGTGGACCTCAATTAAATCATGAACAAACCATTAAAGGAAGGTCAATTAGATTATGAAATAGTGAAATTTATACTCCCAACACATAAAACAATTTGATGATGCAAATGGAGATTATTGACGGCTAAATATATATAGCCAAAACTATAAAATAATTAGTCAATGTCTTAGGTATGCAGGAGTCGAAATCTCGATCGATATTGTTTGTATCAGCTGAGATATCTCAAGATTTCTACGAGCGAAATATCTCGGCCGATACACACAGTATCGGCCAGAGATAAAAAAAAAGATTGGTCGTTACGGTCGAGATATCAGTCGATTTTTATTTTTTATTTAAAAAAAATACAAATATCAGCGTAGACTCGGTCGATATCTCGGCCGATATTCATTCGATACGGGCGAATATCGACAGATATTTATAGTTTTTTCACTTTTTTTAAAAAAAAGGCTGCTGAGATTTTCAAAAAAAAATTGAGGAGAGAGAAAAATGTTGGCTGAAAATTCGGATGCCCCAAATTTTCGACCCGTGGGTATGGGTCAAGTCTTTAAATCTAGAAAATTTGACTCAATCCAATTCAAATAAGTGGTCTACTTACAACTATAAAGTAGAGTGATAAGAATTTAATATAGCATGCCAAGTCATTCCTATTTCACCAACTCTCAAAATTTTACTTGGGAAGCCTCGGAGACATGCAATGGGATCCTATAAGCTAGTTGCAACAAATTTGACATGAAATTGGAATGAAGGGACTGCAAGCAGTTTTTGGATTTTAGATTCACAAAACTAGGGTTTTCCAATGCAACAAAATGTGTACAATCTCCTTGAATGATTGAAATTAATTTATTTTTCTTATAGTTATTGTGTAATAAGGGCACATGAGATCATGTGAACAGTAGAAGGGTCCCCAGTAGAATGAAGGAAAAATAGAAATTGATAGAAGGCATTAGTGTGTGAGTGAGATAGATTGGCCTGTGTGATCCCAACATGTAGGAAATTTCCATATTTTAATGGCTCATACTTCATTATAGATTGGAGTGAATGCCCATGTCTTGTACACAATACTTTAGATGCAATAAAATTAAAACTTTGTGCTTGATTTCCTCCAAATCTTGGTGAGTTTTATTTTGATTTAATTTCAGAAAATTTATTTTGTTTTAATTAATTATTGCTTTCAATTTTCGATCTTGTCATTTTAATTTTGAATTTAAGTTGGCATTTACAATTAACTAAAGAACAATTAATTTGGGTGAATTTAAATCGAAACAAAGTCTACGTCAATTTTATTTCATAGAGAATTGTCGACCTAGATGACGTTAGGGTCTTTCCTGGTTTCTTGTGAGTAAAATAATATTAGTTCTTCTATTTAATTTTCGAAGACCCATATAAAATTTAACTAATTTGAGATTAGTGATTGGGTGATCGATTTTGGTTTCCTTCACTCTCTAACTTTGATTTCTTAAAGAGCTAAAAATTACATTTTAATGAGTCATTGGACTTAACCTCCAATTCCATAAATTAGAGCCCTTGGTCGAATCTTCTTTGTCTTTGCTTTGAAGTTAGGCTACATCAGAGGATTAGGCTGCTGCATCAGACGGTCACAGTTAGCCATTTTGCGCACCAATCCAATGTTGAGCCAAAGTATAGACTGTGTACACTTGTCAAGTCCATGGATTCTCAAATGTGCTAACGTAGTTGAATATACTATACTCGAGATACGAATCCTACATTACAAATTTATCATTTACTTTTGCTGTTTGTGTTTTTTACTGAGCAGTCACAAATACAATTATTATTAAAAGAAAAGTAAAGAGAATTCCAACTAAAGATCAGATAACAACCATAATATCATCATCTTTATCCACTCCCAATTTAGTCAAGAAGTCATTTTTAAGATATAATTTTGATTTGTGACTGACTAAATGAGAAATTTAGATTATGATTGATCGAAATGAGACTGTAATAGATTGATCTCTTAATTTAAAAATTAAGATCATCAGTTATTGTCACGCCCCGAACCCAGATGTGGGCCCGGAACACGACTAATTTTTTTTTTTTTTAAAACAATAAACTCTAATCACCCAACGTCATAACTGGGCTGGATCTTCAAGTTTACCAAAACCCGATCTTAGAAAATGGCACACGTGCTTTTTACACATGGACTCAAACATATACCATATGTCCCCATATACAAACCCATATCACACAACGAATATTTTCATTTATCTCATCAGTGTTACGAACGAAACATAGCGGATATAATGTATACGACATTAAAACTTACAGACATGAGTTTCTTATGGTACATAAGGCATATTTATAATAAAAACACACAAAATAGCCAAAGGTACGCTTGGCTTCCACGTGCGGAAAACCACAGATAATTCCCAAGTTCCGACTCCTAACGAGGCACCATTGGTTCCTCCAGCCCATATCCTGCATTGTAAGGGACGTGAGCTACTAGCCCAGTGAGGAAAGCTCACCATAAAATCCAACATACAATATTCATGGAATAAATAACAATGCATGTTCCATAAATGAAACGCAGTTAATCCACTTAACTCATTTTCACCATAACATCCAACATATTATATGAAACAATAAATAATGCATGTTTCATTAATGCAATGCGGTTAATCCACTTAACCCATTTTCACCCTAGGATCACTTTCTAATGTGTTTTATCAATTTTTACCAAGGTCAGCTCCCATTTAGCAACTTGCAAGTGCATAAGGTCTCCGCTACCCGGTCTACTAGCCCATCCAACACCAACGGTTGATGGCGGTCGACCACAGCCTACTAACACGTCCAACCCAACGGTTCGCAAATGGTGTTCGGCTAATCTCAGCAATTATAGCCCAACGGCCAATATTCAACTTTACAAAGTTATTATCTTCCACAGATTTAACTTATGAACATAATTATCACATGCAAATGTCAAATGCATGATAATGCATGATTTCCAGTGCCCTCTTTACACAGGGACTTATTTTGAGAGAACCACCATATTTTAGCCTTACCATTTGGTGTATGAAATACTAGTACAAGGAATCAATAAAATAATCAATATCACACCAACATATAAAACAAGATTTAATAACAAGAATGCCTTCACCCAGTTTTTAGCCAACAATTCCCAGACCCTCCATGGGTCCATACTGCGTTAGAGACTACAAGTCCTCGACTCCCCGACACCATTTTAACGCCTACGTTCTAAACAGTTAGAACATTTATATCCCTTACATGTAGGCAGTGTCAGGTCTCGTATTCTGGACCTATATAGCCTTTTTCATCTTTAATTGACCATGGATCCCATTTCAGTCTGGTGTTAGTGGGTTTAACATATAACACAATACAAGTGTTGGTTCGAGTCTCCTCACCTTCTCCGGTTGAGTTTTTCACAGAAAATCTGTAAGATAGAGTAAAATGTATAAATTTTCTATTTGTCAGTATATACGCATAATAATTTCCCAAACCCCGTGCTATTTTTCCAGAAAACATGATATGTGTAATGAGTCACCTAGGCTCTTTCTACTCCTTTAAATTATGTCAGAAAGTTAGTTGTCAGCCATTCAAAACATTACAATAAAATGAAAAATGTAAAGTACTCAGTGCCTTCTCTCGTATTGTCTTCTGGATAAAGGACCATGGAAACGTATTGTGAGAGGCCCAGAGGGTACATAGACAGTAAAGTAAATAAAAGTACTCAGTGCCCTATCCTCGTATTGTCTTCTGGAAGAAGGACCATGGAGACGTGTTGAGAATGTGGCACAGAGGGTACAGAGACAGTAAAGTAAATAAAAGTACTCAGTGCCCTCTCCTCGTATTGTCTTCTGGAAGAAGGACCATGGAGACGTATTGAGAATATGGCCCAGAGGGTACAGTACAGGAATTTAAATACACAAGGCGGAAAAATAAACACACAATAGTCAGCTGGGGTTAATCTTTTCCCCGATTTTACTTAGGGTCAAAAATTATATTTTGAACGTAAAATAATACAAATCTTGAGGGTAAAATTTAAATTTAAGAGGAAATCTATTTTTCCCTTTAATTACAAAAAATCTCATTTTTAAACCCCAATATTAAGCCATTCCACTCCTAACTTACTCTGGAGTTAATAAAAATAAGAATATGATCGTTTTGATACCTTGGGTGCACATTTTTGTTAAGAATAGACTTAGTTTGAAAACCCGAGGTGATACGCGGGAAAACCCGATGTCTTTGCTACTGGTCGAACTAAAGAAGAGTAAAGCGAAGAAGAAGAAACAAAGAAAAAGGAAATGACTAAGAGAGAAAAAGTCATAACTTTTTCTTTCTTTCTCTCACAATTGCTCTCTGATGATGTTTTTGAAGGAAGACGATGAAAAGAAGGAGGTAGTGATAAAGAAGAAGAAACAGAGAAACGGTAGGAAAATTTTGAGTATTTTTTTTTTTCCTACCTCTCTGCCTTCCCCCTCAATTTATAGCCATGCGGGTGAAATTTCCACCTCACACGTCCCACAGCTATAACTGAAACGTGCGACGGTAGGTTGATAGCTACATTATCAAGATTTTTATTAATATAATATTAGTTTATTTTTTTTACTATTTACATTTATGTCCTCTCTCTCATCTGAGTATTTCAGGGTCTCACTATACTGATACAATTGATTCACTAGGTCAGATATTAAAAACTAGGCATCGTATTAAAATTTGGAGTGAAATCTATCTAAAAAATCCAGTGTTTTTGCTAAAAATCACCGTTTTAGCAAAATTTCCAAATTTTCAAGATTCTTTTTGAAAGTATCCAACCTTATAGTTTGATAGAGTAAATTTGTCTGATAAAAACATTCTAAAGTTTCAAAGTGTTTTGAAGTCAAAAACCACATTTTCAAGTGAAAGAATATTCAATGGCCCATATTTCATGGCTTAAAGTAAATATCAAAAGCTCACTGTTTTAGAGTGTAAAGAAATAAACAAATTAGTTATAATACAGATTGAGTACTGACTCTCTCAGTATATTTTTAGGACTTCCTCTACCCTATCAAATTGGAGTTTTACCACTTTAAAAACTTAGAGGTAAAATAAATTAGTGAAATTATAACGAGATTGGCATGTCATTAGATCCGGAATTTAAAAATAATGTATAATCTAAAATTTGAAGTTCAAACTAAGTTAAATGACTGAGTTTCTAGAGCAGCCAAGGTTTAAGCCTAAAATAATATTATTATTATATTCATAACTTTCCTATATATCTTTGAAACTTAATAAAAAGGGCTATCGGATTCGGATCGAGTCAAACTCAGATCCGTTGAAAAACTTATTTGATAATCTTCATGACTAGAGAAAATAATTCATAATTAACGACTAAAAATTATTTTATTAATCATAATTAATTATAATTAATCCCTAAATTGGGCTGGGGTATTACAATTATCTTTAGAGATAATATAGTATCTGTCAAGATTTATTAATGTACTATACATATTTGGCTCTAATTTAGTGAAATAACAACAATAAATAACATAGTGAATTTTATTGTTTCTGTCATTTTTTAACAGTCAATACCATCTACTGATCTCCACATGCGCCTGAAGGATACATCCAAAGAAGAACAAATTGGCCGAATTTCCCTAACCACATTCATTAGTTCCTATGGGTGTAATCTTTTACCTTCAGTGCATTTGATTGCATTTCCCAAATTGTGGTCTAATATTGACTACCCTTGACCATAAGTAGCCTAAAGAACCAAAGCTTTCCCAATTCTCAACCGTTCCCCTTCATTTGAGTCACTAACACCATCTGGTTTAGAGCAAAACAAAGTGGGTTTGCCCTCCTCGTTGGGGTGCAAATATCGGTTTTTAAAACTTTTATATATCAGCCGATATCCAATATATATCGGTTGGTAGATTTTTTAAGAAAAAGTAGGAGAGAAAAATATCTCTGCCGATACCTAGATTTCTACCCCTACTCCTCATCTTGTAAAGCACCACTTATAATTGTTGGTCTAGTTTTTCCCTTGCTGCCTCATCTACATTGAATTTAAGAAAATCACTTGGAGAAGGAACTCTCCTACTCACCTCCCTCCTATTTCCAATTCAAGCCTCCAAAATTATGTAGAAATCTAGCAAAAAGAGATCCCTAAATTCTTTATTAACCGAGAGCCAAGCTGATGCAGTCATCCAAAACCGAATTGATTAAGGTGACGGAGAAAACCCATTAGACGAAAATGAGGCCTATATGAAATTATTTTTATTTTAAATTGAACTTAGAGTTTATGGAGGGAAGAGAGGGCCTCTAGAGCATCTTAATGGATCCACTTGTACCAAATTTAAAGTCTATTTAATTCAATTTGGGCCTAGGCCCATTTGTGAGACATTTGGGCCCAAAAGCCCACCAAATCAAATCCGCTAGGCTGTCTTGAGGGGCCTACTCCGAAGTCCACATCAGCAGCTTAGTCATCACCATGTGGACCCCAGCGAGAATGCCGAAATAGCATGTAACCTACTCAGGAGTCAGGACAAGCAACCGGTGACGGGGGCCATTTGTGACTGTTTTGGAAGGTCCAGAATGGGAAAATTCCCATGGATGGTTGATGCCAAAACTAAATCAGATAAGGGACCGCCTCTAATGGTGCTTAAAAAGGATAGGAAACTAAGGGTTGTAAATCCTTTACAGGAGCTGATATGGGTTGATGTTGCAGTGATAACTGTTTGACGCTTTTCCTTTTAAAATACTGTAAGGTCTCATCGATTTGTTCAGTGTGTGCAGATAGGGGGATTTTCACAAATCGAGTGCGATGCATAGACACCTCCTGGCCTAATTGGACCAAAAGCAGCGTGAATGCAGGAGCGATTGCTGACATGGGCATGAACGGCTGTTTAAAGGAAGAACGGATGGCACTTGAAACCAGATTAGGCCAGGATATAAGTATTATTTACCAGAATAACCAACCCTAGTTGGAAAAAGGGCCCAACTCGGCCAACCTTTGGGTGTCAGATCCAGCAAGCTTTGAGCGGATTTTTCCCTTTTATTTTCTCTTTTTTTTTTTTTTTAGTCAAATAATGTCTATAAATTTGAGGTTTGGCCAGACTTATAAAAATTAAAAAGCCTATCATAATTTGATTTGAGTTATTTGAAGCTTTAATATTTGTTTACACATGTCTCCAGTGAGATGAATCCTAATTTGATTCTTTAAATTTAATTTGTGTTTGCATTTTTTAATTGAATTGAGTTTTAATTGTTGAAGTTTAATTGTATAGTGAATTAATTCATGTCTTGCATTTCTTTCAATTTTAATTAAATTACAATTCTACAAACAATTAGTGTTAAGAAGGTTTAATGAATGCTAATTCGAATTAGTACCATATTTAAGTTTCATGCATGTACATTATTTGTTAACTGCACTTAATCGTCGATCTCAATTTTTGCTTAATCACTGCATTCTGAATAACAATTTCATGTTCATTTTGCTTTCAATTGAATACCTAATTTTTTCAGTGAACTTCGTTTTTTTTAAATTAGTGCTTTCTTTCTTTTCTTTATAGTGATTGAGAGTTGGTTTTTTAGAGTTTCTATTACTGAAGTCTTTGATTCGGATAGTAGAATTTGAATTTAAATCCTATCTTTAAGTTGCAAGATTTAAAAAAGTACGGAAGAATTTCAACACCTTCATCTACTGGTGATTGATTTTTTGTAATTACGACGTTTTATCATGCATCACAAGCATATAGTATCCATTTCACATTTCTCAAAATTCTCTCTCACCTCGTAAGTCTTATTTTTAAAAATTCTAAGATTCTTCTCTTTTCACATAGACCATAAATGGCAGTCAGAATAGTTTTCCAAACCAGCTACCTTCTATTCCATTGGTTTGACATTTGCTAGCCTTCCAAGACATTAATGTAAGAATTACCAAAAACTGTTTTATTTTTAAAAATTCTAAAGTTCTTCTCTCTCTACATAGCAGCCAGAATATTTTTCCACACCACCGTCCTTCTATTCCATTGGTTTGACATTTGCTAGCCTTCCAAGGCATTAATGTAAGAATTACCAAAAAATCACGAGACTCTCATCAAATCAATGAACCTAGTCCGTCACCATTGATGCGAGCAACTAAAAACTGGGTCATCACCATATGATCACATAAAATGAAAATAAATCACGATCTTGGTTCAATAATCCTCTATATTGAAGTCTAACCCTAGTTAAGATCTTACCTTAAGTGCACACTAAATGAAAGCTTGAACTAAAAAAGGAGTAACCCCTTGAGTTTTATGTTGCAATTTTTTTTTTACAATTACTCATCATTAAAATCTTTCTAAAAACTAAAAAATAAATTTGAGTTTGATTTCACCTCATCCTAGATAAAAATAATAAAATACAAATTATAATAACTAAAATTAATTAATAAATTGTACAATTGGCGGGTTTTAACCTAATCCTTCTTGGTCTTACCTAAAACTTCATGAGCTTGTCTCTGAGAAGCCTAGCTCACAGGAAGAGTCAATTTAGTTTATTGGTCATGGTCAAGTTTGGGTAGAAGACGTGTTGATCATGGATCGTTTGGTTAGATTGAGTCACGACCATGTTTAGTTTAGTGATGAGTGAGATGAGTCATAAATCGAGTCTTGAGTCATGGTTAGGTTGGATCTTATGCCATTGGTTGGGTTGAGCCGAAGTTAGTCAGTCATATCTTGAGTCATCTTTTCAGGTTAAAAATTTGATTTCCACAAACATTATAAAAAGGAAAATGTTGCGTAAATCATTTTCTATAGAATGCATTGGCGAAAAAATAGAAAAGGGTTTCAAATGAGATTCATTTCCATTTCATATCATTTTCATTGAACACAAACATGTAATTGATGGATTTTTTTTTTTTTTTTAAAAAAAAGGCTATCTAATTTTATAAAAATGGAGGTTTTTCGATTACCATCATTTTATCATTAAATTCAATTAGATATTGTAAAATAAGGTATCCGGCATTTATAGATTGAAAAGTTTTCACATGCTTCAAGAATTAGACAGGAGAAGGATTTACACCTTGATCTTAAAAAAATATCTTGTAAAATAAGATTTTATCGGGCAATTTTCAAAGACCACTCTGTATAATACAAATTAATGGGAGTGGAGAGGTTATACATAGATCAAGACCATCTTAAAAATCAATTGAAATGAATCACTTTATTCTTACTTTGAAGACTACATAAATTTAATGGTGTAAGACGATTGTTAATGCAACACTAATTGTACCTCAGATTGGATATTAGATAAGATTTCAATTTAGGAGATGATAGTAGGTGGGAGATGGGAAACAAGTGAAAACAACAGTGTTATAAGAACCCGACTGACCTGCTGTCGGACCGACGGTTCGACCGGGGTCAACAACAAGGGCCGGTTTAAAGTAAAAACCGTAAGAGCTTTAAAACCTTCAAAACCCTTGTTTAACCGTGGGTCAGAGCGGGTTTCATTATTAACCCTTCAACCGTGACCCACGGGTCAACATAAAATCAGATTTTTTTTTCAGGTTTCCTTTTTATTCAGATTTTTTTTCCACCTTTCCTTGTTATTGTGGGGACTCACGAGTGACTAATAAAAGAAAAAGTTCCATTGATATTGTGGGGAGTTAGGACTCCAATAAACTTATATAGTAATAAATATTAAATAATTTAAATTTAGTATTGCAAATTACATCTTATTCTATAATTACAAGGATCCCTACGAGACTAGAACTATAGAAGACGCCATTCCCATCTTCAGGTCTATAACTATTGAGCACTTTTTTTCTCCACAACCATCTTATGATTTAGCTTTAAAGTTTTAAATTATAGATAAAAATGATATAAATAAATATATGATTTTAATTTTGTTATTTAAAAAAAAAAGCATTCATTGATTTTTTTTTTGTTAAGGCTTAATATTAAGATTATTTTTTTAAAGGCAATTATATAACTATTGCTAATAATTTTAATTATCATCCTCTTCAAAAAATCATGAATTTTGTTGTATAAACAATTGTTTAAAAAATGATAAAATAAAAAATTGAAGTGATCAACCACTTAGAACTGATTCCCTGGCATTCATTATGTAACTCATTTGAAAATCGCCTTTTATGTTCACTAATTTTGTAAGAATACGATCGTAATGACTATTATTAAATACATTAAAATATATTGGCAACTAATTTTCAAGTACATTATATAAGTATATATTATATATGTATTCAAGTATATTGTAAAGAAAATAAAATTACTATTAAATATTATTAATAATTATTTTATCTTAACTGAAATCTTCGGTAAATATTAAAATTTTAAAAAGAAACTTATTACATAAAAAACTAGGCAAAGGCTTAAGCAAAAAAAGAAATAGACAAAATGAGAATAAGAATATTTTTTTATGAATATTTAGTAATATTATATTAATGGGCACATGTTTGACTGAGTTTGACTACGTATGAATCCAGTTGAACCTTCTTTAATCCAACTTTCTTCGGATACAATTCAGGTAGACGGTTCAGTTTTAATAACATTCGAAAAGAAGCATATCAACCCTTTTACTTATAGCATGTTCTATAAAATGCTCGCATACTTCTCTTAAAAATTTATATTTTTTTAATACAATTTATAAGTTAAGAAAACCTCATTCTTTATATATAAATAGCATTCATATTTTCTAATAATTAAAAATAAAAAATTATATTCATAAAAATCTCAAATACTATTAAAATAGTGAAAAACAAATTCAATTTGAATGAATGTTCTAAAATATATAACATGATGGTAAACTCATTGACCAACATACAATGACCTTGCATAACAAAATATGAAGATGTAGTATAAAGATTTAATATTTTTTTATTATAAAAATTTAATGATGAATACTGAGACTTAATGAAGATAAATCATAGAATTCAAAAAAAAAAAAAAAAAATGGTGAACTTCAGAAAAGTTCAGCTACTTAGAATTTTCTTAGAACACCCCAACGGTTTGATTGAATTCTCTCCAATAGATTAATCTTAAATCTCACTAAAAATAGAATTTTAAGATGAATGTAATTTACTCTCAGAAGGAATTCTCACGTTCAAACTTAAAAAAATCTTAGAAGCCTATACAATTTTCTAACAAGAATTTTGAAAAAAAAATTGAATAAATTCTAGTAATCTCACACAAATTTGATAGAATTTCACTCACTCAACTTTAGTGATTTAGAAAATAGATTCACATAAATAAATTGCAATATTTAATTCAATACGTTACATAAAGTTAAAAATAAAGGAATTTAGCTCACCTAAAGGAAGGAAAATCACTTAGTAGACAAATCTTCAAAATAATGCATTAATTCTAAAAACCCAAAGCTCTTATTTATACATGAAATCTTTTAAAAACTAATCAAAAGAGCGTCCAACCCTTATTGGACATGTTTGTATTTCCATATCTCATCCAAGTCTATCTATATTATGACTAATCTTGCTTATTTTTCTTGTGAGGAGATGATCTCTAATAGATAACAACACTTTGCCTCTCTTTTTTCTACCAAGTTTAATGAGTTTGATGATCTAGTGGGCCACCCCATCATAGGCCACACATGTGGAGCATTTTGGGTATCTTTGTTACTTCAAAGGCATTTTTGTAATTTAGTATGAGGAGAATTTTTGTAATTATGCTTGGTGGATATTTGTATAAATATTTTTTAGTTGGGTTAGATAGTGACTATTCCTCTTTCCATCCTCTCATTGATTTCCTTTGTAAGAGAGAAAGGGAAAGTAGTAGAGAGAATGAGCTTTTCACCTGTCTCATTTGGAGCAGGGTTAAAGGTTAATTTCATCTTTTATTGCATGTGTTACTTTCATTTTCAATAAAATGTTATCTTCTTTGATGTGTGCTTATGTGTTTTGGATTGAATTGAATTTCCATTTCAATTGGATTTTGGATTTTAAGGTTGAAATTCAGTTCGGGTCGGATTTTAATAAACTTAACTCAACTCATGTAAAAAATTATTAAAACCGATCCGATCCGACCCAATCCGACCCGACCCAAATTTTTGACCTGAGTCAACCCAGGTGCTATTTTATAACTTGGTGTATTCAGGTCGAGTTGAGTTGGGTCGAATTATTTTTAAATTTCTCAATCCGACCTGCTCTGAATTTCGTGCGAGTTTATTTTTTCCAACCCGACTTGACCTGACCCGAGATATAAGAAAAAGACCCAAACCCATTGATTTCTTGGGACAGGTCATACAGGTCTGGTCAAACCCGACCCAAGTTTCACCCCTCTTGGATTTTGAACCCTTAACAATCAAATGCTTTATTTGACCGTTATTTCCATCTTTGAGTGACTTCAACATCCGTCAAAATCAATGTCATGGCGCTGGTAGCCGCTGCCTCCGGTAAAATTAAAATTATATTTCGAAATCTAAGATAAAATTATATTTTTTTCACTCCATGTATGGGCCTCCAAGATCATAATTCAAAAATCCATTTAATGAAAATAGACTTGGATCTATACCTTATGTACCTGGGCCTCTTATTTTATTATTTTAGGCCTATAACTCTCCAAATTAAACATCTTTGAATGATCAAAATTTTTCATAAATTCAAATCTTCTAATAGATGCACTTCATCACTTTAAGAATACATATATATATATATATATATATATATATATATATATATATATATTAGTGA
The DNA here is from genome assembly GCA_013350335.1 of Chimonanthus salicifolius. Lineage (NCBI taxonomy): Eukaryota > Viridiplantae > Streptophyta > Magnoliopsida > Laurales > Calycanthaceae > Chimonanthus > Chimonanthus salicifolius. Next base: position 5,712,509 of record CM023532.1, read on the forward strand.
ATCACAATCACTTGCTACCATTTATTTGAGTAAGGCACTTACTCGAATCAATAAATTGATCATGTTATGTGTGAGTGATATTACATCAAATCAATAAATTGATCATGTTATGTGTGAGTGATATTAGATCAACAATTTAATAAATGAGTTAGTTTCGATCAACTTATTTAATAAGTGGACTAGATCAAGCTTATGTCAAATTAACCTATTTAAGATTGTTTTGATTGAATCAACTTTTTTGATAAATGGGTGAAATTGAGTTAGTCAACCCATTTATTAAATGGTTCTAGTCACATTAAGTCAACCTATTTAATAATTAGATTAACATTGATATGTCAAGTTAGGGTAATTTTAATAAGCCAACAAGATTGAATTGACACATTTAAGCTTGGTAAGTCAATTAAGTCAACTCATTAAATAAATGAATCACACCAATATATAGTTGAATTTACTTATTCATGATTGTTTGTATTTGGCTAACCTTCTTCATAAATTGGAGTACTGTATAAGTTGAGTTGGGTGGACCTTTTTAAACTTGTTTCAATTAACCCTTTTAATAAAATGAATCAAAATTGAGTTAAATTGCCCAATTAAGATTAGTTAGGTTGAATCATTCTATTTAATAAATAGTTGGGTCAAGATAGGTGAACTTGATCAACAAACAGGTCAAGTAAGGTAGAAATTGTGATGTTTTGACCATTTAATAAGTATGAGTTTGGCGAAGCTTGGCTGGCCAGGTAAGTCAATTGATATGCAGATTAGTTGGATTGACCCACTTAAATTAGTGAAGTTAGGTTATTCGTTTAGTAGATGGGTGGAGTTAGGCAACTACAATAACAATGTCTTTGAGATTAGTCAGACTTGTCACTGCCGTGACTCAAAACATAGGTACGTCACCCAAATAAATTTTCTTTTTAAAAAATCACACGTGGGAAACACACTTATGTTTATAACACTATCGTAAATTCCATAAATAATTTCAAACTACCATTAATATCTCAAAGGGGCATAAATTTTTCAACATCAATGTCATCAAACTTTCTAGCATTTATTACATACTAATCCTCAAAGAATAAGTAACAAACTAACATCATCAACACAAATAAAATAGCTGAAATAATCAACTAATTATGAAGTGCGTATAAAGCAACATAAATGACTAAGCTCTTCCTCATGGTCCTTCAGACCCAGCCGTTGCAACATTACCTAAAATTGCAAGGTCATGAGTACAAACAATACTCAGTGAGGAAATATATGTATGCTATACACTCACGCACCCACATAATAATAATGTATGAAATGGAATGTACATAGTAATATGCAATCGTGCTCTGCTATCAAATCATCAGTGGGAACACAAAACCCACCCAATGATACCTTTATGGAATGAGTAGTCAAACAAATCACGATCCCTTGAGAGACTTAGGTCAAGAATTACGAAGTGGGGGATCCGCATCTAGCATATCATATTTACCTCACCCTGCGTTCCTTCACCACTCTGGTGATTCAGTCAACTATAAGGTGATCTACATACGTCTTACCAGGCTTGTACCACCCTCATTGGGATCACAAGTATCTAACCCTACGCAACACTGCACAAATGTGCAGAATTGTCGTGAGAGCGTCCTACAACGTGTAGCGTGTGAGGGGCTATACTTCTCAACGACAACCACAAATAGTCGTAAGAGCGTCCTATAGTGGATAGCATGTGAGGGGCTATACTCCTCGACGGCAACCCTATAGGACTAAGTCTCATAGCCAACGTCACCATTCTAATAGGGTTCCTTAATCTAAACCATTATCCTGTCACACAAATTTCCTTAAGAGAGTTAAGACTCATACTAGTGGGGTCCAAACAAGGGAAGTACATCATCAAATCCTATATACCCTTTGGGTCTAATCCCAACACTAGCAATTCTCAATATCAACATCACACCCTATGAAAACAATGTCCTCTCATCCTAGGCACACATCAATGAGTAAAGCAAAATGGATTATATTCATAATTACGTGAGCAACATCTATGTCATAATTATATCATGACCATAATTTCACAATGATAACATGCATAGCACATTCTATATGTTTCATACATTCAACATGATTATCGTATTGGGTTATTTTAGGGATATGGACTATATACCAACCTCGAGATACACTATTCGGGTTCATATACGCATAATCATAATCCTTCCAATCAGTCCAATCCGTCTCATGGTGGTTTATCATCATAAGTCTAACCATTCCCTTTTTACAACATGAACCGAATTTATTCCATCCAGAAATCATCTTAGCCCTCTATAGGGTCTCCAATAATTATCACAAAATTTCCACCATCATAACAAGATTATAGGCATGCTACATATTATATAACGGGGAATTCATAATCATTCATATAATGTATAGGGTATATCAATCCTATTTATCATGCATTTAACACTTAACATATAAAATTCCCTAAATTAACATAAGAGAATACAATCATCCAAATAATGTGTGTAGCAATTCGCCACCTCAATAGTTACAATGTTTCGAGTTGATCTACGGGTCGTCCTCAACGGATTCAGGATTCGAATGTTCTAATCAAATCAAAAGAACTTAATACATCCCTATTAGTTCATAGATTAGGCCTATTCAAACCTTAGAAGCAAAATCCGCAATCTAGACCCAAGATTTTTTTTTGAATGGTGGGTAAGATTCATTCAAAAGAGGGGGGAAAGCCCAAAAGAATTACAATATGCCCACAGCCCGGGCCTGGCAAAAAAATAGTCAAAATGACCAAAAAAGGAGTCTAAAAGACAAAGGCCCAAAACAAGCTCACATACAAGACCAAATCAGTGATATAGGTCAATAGAAACCTGTGAGAAAATACCTGAACCCCCAAGATTATAAGGTTCGGTAAAAGACTGAGCATGGTTATCCCCAATACATGCAATCTTTGGGCAATCAAGTCTGAAAAACTTGATAATGGCCCTGATGGCACAAACATGGTTATGGAGGGACCAAAACTTAATAGTTGACTTGTTAATCAGAGAAGTCAAATCCTCACGTAACAGCAAGTGATGAAGAGGATGGCCAAACTGAACGAGAATGAGCAAGATTTTCTGTATGACGATCAGAGCATGCCGATTTGAGTCCATGCTCGTAGCCTGAAGAAAATAGGCCCCAAGAATATCAGGAACACTGCCGAAATAAAGGGCACCTAGCACAGGGCTAGCAGAGGTCTCAATCTAGGTGATAAGAAGGCAGTTTTGAAGAGGAGCCTGGGTTCGTAGTGGGTCAGGAGGCTTGGCTGGAATAGGAGCAGGAGAGGCAGATCCCAAGAAGCCGAGAAAGCACCTCCAAGGTTCAAAAGGTCCTCATTCGAACATAGGAAGAAAATGCGGTTTCTTATGTCATGAGAGATGTTCATGCAGGCTTGACCAGGATTACTGAAAGAGTTCTTGAAAATCTTGGCGTTCCTTCATCCCAAATATGCCATATCAAAGTTGGGAGAGCAAGCAAAAATCTAGATCCAAGATTTATCCCTAAAATGGATTAATTCCTTCAATATAAAGGAAATTCCCAAATATCAATATTTTTTATTTTTTCAAAAATATTAATATTGCTTTAACAATTTTAGTTCGACCATAATGGAAAATTTTTCAATCCAAAAATCTCTATTTGACTTTTAATTAAAAATTACATTTTAATTAAAATAACTGATGAAACTAAAATTGCAAGTGGAAAAAATTATAACTTCTCTTAAAAATTAATTATCATTTCCAGCCAAATTTTATCCGTATACCCATTTTTTCACCACTTTGTGAGAATTTACCCAAAGTTCTTTACTAGAGATTTCCTCGTACTTCTAATTGGCGAGAAAGTATTCATCTTTTAACTACTTTATAAAAGTTAGTGTGCATTTTTTATTAGTCTTTAAATGAATAAAAAATTATCAGATTTTACTTTTTATGTTAAACTAATAATTTTATTTGCGAGTTCGTGACCGGTAATTCATTGTAAGGGTATAATCTAAGTGGGCTGGTCGGGTTTAGAATTAAATCTTAGTTCACTTGTATTTAATTCACTATTTACATATGCTTTGAGGATTAGTCGAATATTCTATAAGGCTTAGACACCTTGATCATAAAAATATTAACCGTTAAATCTAGTAAAAATGAGTTTCATTTATTGTTATTAGTACAATTTCAAGATTACTTTCATAAAATTGAGTATTGTACTGATGCTCATGAGTTTTTTTTTTTTTTGAAGGTTCTAAACCAACTTATATGATAGAGGATAACTTAGTAGAGAATGTAGAGACCTTTTCACATTGACTACCCTAGATCCAGATGGGTCTTTTGTTGATGAAAGGATATGATAGATATAGTGTGGCCGTATATTAGGGTCGTTAATGCATGAATATCGTCACCAATGACCTTGCAAGTTTCAATGCATGAATGTTTTCATGCATATAAAGATAAAAATGAAAAGAATTGAAAGCAAAACTTGAGAAAAAGGTTTGTGCTCACGTTTGTCACGCCAAAGAGGAGAAAAGAAAGAGAATGAACAATACCTACGCTACTTTTTCCATGGACTCTGAGAATTAGTGTCTGTCCAGTCAAGGCTGTAATTTCCTAAGACGCGTTTTCGTTGAAAGCTGAAACTTTCTTTCCTTCCCGTCCCTTTCCTTTCCTTTCCTTTCCGTGTTTCTTGGAGACTCGGCATCGTTATTTCATTATCAAACCTGTACGACTCCTTTCCGTGTTTCTTGGAGACTCGGCATCGTTATTTCATTATCAAACCTGTACGACAAGGCTTCTTTCAACGCATGTATGAACGCAAGATGGATGGCGCTTCTCACTTTTCACTCACACTAGTTATATATTTTTTTAAAAATCTCGGTGGATAAATAAAAATATACTTCACTACAGTAAAACATATGAGTGTAATTCATTTTTAAAAGTTGATTTGAGAAGATAATCCATTCATTTATAAACTTTAAGATCCCAAAGCCCCAGGTGATATGAGACATGCTAACACACTCAACTTATAGATTTTGACTCTACCCGATCAGACAACTTTCCTACGAGGCATTAATGTCAAAATTAAAGTTTCATCATTTTAAATATGGGATATGTTAACACTCCCTTCAATGATCAGGACTAGAGACACTTGGCTCTTTGCCTCAATGCAGAACTTGAGATGCGAACTCGACTCATCTCTGTAGTATCCTTGCTATGACACTAAGATAAAACACACGAGTAGAACTCATCCTTAAAAACCGACTTATAAGAAGAGGGCACCCATACATTTATAAATTTCAAGATCTCAAAACCCATATGCCAATGTGGGACATACTAACACACTCAACTTATGGACTATTGTCAAAATTAAAATTTTATCTCTTTAAAATCGGTTTTTAAAGTTTTAGTTCACCTATAATTTATCATAAATCATTCTTTAAATGATTCCACTCTATCTTTCTTTTTTCCTTTATTCTCTATTTTCACTTGTCTACTGAAAACTCACTAAATCATACATTTCTCAAAATCAAATTGTTTCATTCTTTAATTTAAAAGTATTTGCCAAATTACTTTATTCATTTGAATTTTAAATTTAATCCAACTTTTCAATTTTCAAATGGGTCCTTTTTATAATATACAGGGCAACGTCCATTTCATGTGGCATGCGATAATCGAGGCTACTTGCTCAATCTAGGCCTATTGTTAGATTGATTAAGTATAAAACCTACAATTAAAGCAATTTCCTACTTATGTTTTTTAAATCAATCATTTATTTCTAATGACTATTTTAATTGGAATAGAATATGGACAGTGAACTACTATCCACATTCCACACCATCAGCTTGGATTTAAGAAGCCCAACCCTCTCCTCATATAGGAGAGAGTTTAAATTTATTACTTCTAAATTTAAAGCTATAGAGGTTCGAACTCGCAACCTCTCATTTTTTGAGCAGTGTCTTTTAAGAATTATTGAAATTTGTTTTTATGCTTTTTTCTTCAAACGATGTGTGTAGTAACTAACATAAAAAAGGGTAGCTTTACTTTAATTACCTTCCACAGAGGTTAGACTTATGACCAATAACCGAAATGAGAATCTTAAATTTGATTCTTACTTTACTTCAAAGGCCCATTTTCTTTAAAATTATTTGATGTGTGTAGGTAAATTTGCACATCTCTCGAGAATTAGAGGACACTTTGGTCATAGATAAAATAAAATAATAAATACACCGTCTATTTTATAGATTCGTATAGTAACTTTACACCTCATGAGATTTTTACATGATGACGCCCTGTAATTTATTAAATTTAATCTCATCTTGAGTTAAATAAATCATTATATCAATAAAACTGAATTTCTAAAATCTTAAAAAATATTCTTTTATTTATTTAATTATAGTGGTTCATTCTTTTTTGCACATTAGTCAAATTAAGACCTTTCTAGTAAACTAATCCATAGGATCCCATATGACGCATGCTGATGCACTTCAAATGAGCCAGCATAGAGGATCATTGTTCCAAATTTTTATATTGTCTCTGGCATAAGTGCTCCTTATTCCCACATCTAAGGAAAACTTTGAGATTAAGAAATCTGTGCAGACTCTCTGCTCAAGAGAGTGTTTATTATTTTTTATGGGTCATACATCTTTATTTAAAATATATAGAAAATAATAAAAATAGTGAATAGAAAAAATCTTAAACATTTTAACTATGAAGGGGTTAGTTTAATGGCTCAATTCTCATTCTTGCTTTATAGAGGTTTGGGATCAAGCTTTCCTCAACATAAAAAAAGAGACACTCTCTATAGTGTTATCTGATGTATGCGAATAGAGAGGTTTTCATATGACCTAAAGATCAGTCAACTTGTCTGAGAAATTTGGACACTTTGATCTTAAAAAAAAAAAAAGAGAGAAGTCTTAGACACTGTATTCTTATAATTTTAAATTAAAATTTTAATAATTATAAATCACTAATTTCTATAGTTCATATTAATTTCAGTAGAAGTACTTTTTTAAAATTATGAAAGTATATAAATACAATTTAGCCTAAAGTTCAGTGATTAAAAGCGAACGACCTTTTTAGACGTTCCTGCATACAATTCCCATCGGGACTTACTACGAACATTCCACGAGAAAATGAGTGGTATAAGAGGAGGGAGAAGAGGTTGCCATCCTCCCAATGCAAAGCAAGGATGGATCCAAGATTGCTCAAGGCAACAAGGGGCGGCGACGCCCATATCTTCCGGAAATTGCTTGAGCTTAATCCGGCCATGATCATGCGAGTAACCCCACTGAACAACACACCACTGCACATTGCTGCAAGGTATGGCCACAGGGATTTGGTCTCAGAAATCTTGATCCTGTTCCCATGGATGATCGACCAGGTCAATTCCAAAGGAGACACACCGCTGCACGTAGCGGCCAGGGCAGGGCACATGGAGGTGGTCGAACTTCTCGTCCTCTTTTCCAAGTCCGACGTCGAAAGAGGGACAAAGAAGATGGTGCTAATGAAAAATGGGAAGAAAAACACAGCCCTACATGAGGCCGTAAGAGGCCAACACTACAATGTGGTGAGTCTGCTGACGAATGAGGATCCGAGTCTGTGTTGTATGGTGAATGAAGCCGGCGAATCTCCACTGTATGTGGCTGCCGAAGAAGGGTGTGAACAGATGGTTCATCAGATCTTAGTCACCTCTAATTTGGTCTCTTCAGAGGCAGATGCAGCCGCCACTGCCGGTGGTGGGAGGCTTTCAGGACCCAATGGACGTACGCCTCTGCATGCTGCTGTCATTCGAGGCCATTTCGGTAACTATACTTAACATGTATTTTAAGTTCTTTTTAAATATCGAAATTCATGCAAGGTAGATAAAAATTAGGGGTGAAACTTAGGGGAGAACTCGTCGGTCCAACCGACAAAGGATAGTAAATTGAGTTTGTTTATGGGTGCCTGTCGGTCCGACTGTTGCGTCGATCCAACCTTCAAAGAGCAGTATTTTAGTGCAGAAATTCTGCGCATTGTCGGTCCTACCTTAAAAGTTTATTTCACATATCAAAATTTAACAAATTATTATATCATAATAAAATATTATAGAATATAATTAACCCCTGCCATAGCAGCAAGTGTAGGATGAACTCGTGCTAGCCAGCAAATAGCAAGCAACAAGAGGAGTTCGACCCCGATCCCGATCCCGATCTCAATTCATTTGTTTTCGGTATTACCAAACTTAGCTTAGCCTTTGTCAATCACACTAAAGCAGAGCACTATTGTTTAGTTAGGTTAGTCAATCCGGCCTGTGTTCGTGACAAAACTGCCATTTCAAAATTTGAAAAAAATTGGATGAGAAAGTCTGAATTAATTTAGTTTGATAATATTTCAAATTAAATGAATCAATAAATTTTATTAAAATTTCAAATTAAATAATATATTTATTTAAATTAATCAACTTAAAAAAATTGAATCTAGAGTTTTGAAATTAACTTTAGCAAGAATTATGTTGGTCGATTATTGTTCTACTGAGGCTTTAAATTCCTTTAAATAGATGTGACATGTTATGAATCATACCATTTGCATTAATCATTATTTGAATCTGATTGTGGATATTACTATATGACTGCATCTCTCAGAAAAATGTAAAGATTGGAATTAATAGTAATCATTGGTCTCAATACACGTGCAAGTTTTATTTGATTATCTAAGTAGGGATTTTACACTTAGATTCCATTGCACGACTTGCATTCATAAAAAAATTGAGCTATCCTAAGCCAATGCAGTTGACCTCAGCCAGTCTGATCTAGACTTGTTGACTCTATAGATGACTATGATTAAAAGAAAGGAAAAGAAAGAAGAAAATTAATAGGGACAATGTTGTTTTTAATAATAATAGATACTGAACGGTCCTTTTATCCAATTGTCATTATCTCTGTGGCAAAATGATCCATCCTTATTATAAAAAACACTAACTTGTCTTTTATTTTCCAAGAAAAAGGTGTATAATTTTGTGTTCTTTTCACCACTCAATGGCTATAATGCGTTCAAAATATAATTATGATAGTGAAATTAGAAGAGAAGGTTCACTTTCATTATCTCTTGATTTTTTTAGGAAATAGTACGCATCAACACCAGTTTGAGATACATGATGTCTATGCCAAATCTCACCTTTAAATTGTCATGTAATTATTGTTAGATTATGTGGAGCTTAATCATTAGAGATGTGTTAGACATTTTATTATGCATTATTTGAGTTTCTTTTCAAGATGTATTGTCGATCTAGTCGCGAGTTGAGTTTTGTGCTGAGCTCCAGGGGGTCGAAGGAGCCAAAAAATTTAATGGAGGGCAAATTTGTAATTTTACATAATGTCTTACGTAAATTCTAATTAGAGTAGTACCTATGGTTGTTTTGTGAGAGAGAGAGAGTAGAACATTTGTAACGAGAGCCGCGTCTTCTTTGTTTTTTGTCTTTTAAGTATAGTGGATCGATTTGAACCCTATAGATGTACCGAAAGGGAATCACGTAAAATTTTTGTATTGTGGTTTGTTTATCTTTTCTGTCTATGTCTATGATACTGTTGTTTGTGTGTTCGGAGGAAAAGTTGATTTTTTCTCCCAACAATTGTTATTTCAGAGATAACAATAAAGCTTCTGACAGCAAGACCAGAACTTCAAAAACAGGGAGATGACTATGGAAGCACTCCTCTCCATTACGCAGCATCCACAGGAAACCTTAAGATAGTTGGAGCACTTCTACAACCTGATCCATCCATTGCCTATCTTCTAGATGGTGATGGACGGTCACCCATTCACATGGCAGCCTCTAATGGCCACATCAATGTGATTCAAGAGATCATACAACGCTGTCCAGATGCAGGGGAATTGGTAGACAGAAAAGGGCACAACATTCTTCATATGGTTGTAGAAGAGAAGAACACTGATGCAGTAAGATACATCCTAAAAACACCAGGTCTTGAAGAGCTAATCAATGAACAAGATAATGAGGGAAACACTGCTCTGCATTTGGCTACCACGAACCGCCACCATCCCACTGTGTACCTCTTTGTAGATGACAGGAGAGTAGACATGAAAATCATCAACAATGACAACCTCACTGCTCTTGACATTGCCGAATTTGATAGCCAACCAAGCATGATACTTCGGAAGGTACTCTTTTACATAAACATATGGGTATCTAATGACAACCATATCTCTTAAATTCCATGAAAATCATTTCATTAAAGGCAACCAAATAATTTTTCAGTAGGGCCATTCATGGGCCAAGTTCGGTTCGGGGCGAATATGTTCTCGACTTTAATTCAAATGGAATGATAGAAATACTGGTATTTTTTTATAACAAGGATACAAAAGGACAAGCCTAGGTCCCATGTTATCAAAAACACTAGTGGGGCCAATTATAATTTTTTACATTGGAAGGTGTATATGTAACATTTTAGATTTCTACATCATTTAACATGTGGATCTCGAGTTCACGTGTGGTAGTATGAGATGACTCTGATAACACTTCTTAAAACTAGATACCCAGTCCTAACATCTAATTCGAAATACTTTGAGGAATCTGTTTCTGAGTATGCTCATATCTTTGATTCTGTCTGAGAAAGGAATGCATTTAGATTATCAGCTCTATTTCTCCCTCTAATCTATGTTTATATATATATATATATATATATATATATATATATATATATATATATATATATATATATATATATATATGCCGGCTTCTCTCCATGTAGTTTTTGATCACTAGAGCCTTGATACGGGCCGGTGCGCCACGCAGTGGACGACAACAGAACATTGGACAAAACAGGCAGCATTTAATCCAGGAAGATGGAACAATGACCAACTCCTACAAGACCAAGGCCAACAACCTCTCTCTGGTAGCGACTCTCATTGCTACTGTCACCTTTACAGCTGCTCTCACCATGCCAGGAGGGTACAACAGTGAGGGGAATGAATGATTCCAATTTCACAAATTGCAGCACTGAGAAAGGAATGTAGCCTTCAAAGTGTTTTTGATCTCAGACGCTTTGGCCATGTGTAGCTCGACCACCGTCTCTTTCCTCCTTATTTGGGCGAGTGCTAGAGACCGAGATCTGTTGGTTCGCACACTTCGATTCTCAATGACCTTGATGTGGCTAGCATTTGGAGGGATGGCCTGTCGCATTTGTGACCGGAGTAAGTGTAGTAATAGACAATTGTCCATGGCTCACCAGTTTAATTTGTGCAATCGGCTGCAGCATTCCCTTCATTGCAGTAGCTCTGCTCCTATCACCATTGACTCCCCTTGCTCTCAACTGGCGTACGGATAATTAGTAGGTCTCGTACCTCGGCCTCATCATATCTAGATGACTTGTATGTGTACTCTGCAGTATTTAGAAATGAGATGTCAGGAAAATTACACTGAAACAACATGAGCAAGAGAACACCATGATCATTTTCATAGAAGACACCGGGCTCCTACAGAACTGTACCATCTCTCCATCTTTACTTGTAGAAGTTTCAGTGTTATATAATATTTGGTTTTTATGTTTTCCCCAACTTGATTCGGTGGGTCTGTATTGCCTTTTGGTCATGAGATTTTTTTGCCTGGATGGAAGAACATTAGATGAACAAAAGACGAAGAGGGTATTGGGGGAGGCAAATGTTAAGATTGGTTATCCTCCACAAAAAGGTTAGCTCATTGGATAAAGTGATCCAATCCTTTATAAGTTTCTACATTTCTCTTGGTGGATAGAACGTAGCCAGTCATCCCGTTCAGTTAGGGTATCCCTTGAGTCCATACGCATTGGATTGGTAATATGGCTCTGATACCACTTATTCGAATTAGATATCCATCTTTAAAGTCTAACCCATTAGGTAGAGTGATTCAAGTCATTTTTAAATTTCTAATCTCTCATTTCACAACTAAGGAATCATCGAACCTAACGACAAAGGCCTATTTACTGGTGCCTCGTGTGGATCAGAGCTGTGGACTTCAGGGCCAAAGAGTAACTGTGAGAAAGTGGTAGAAATACTTTTTGCGACAATGTGTCTTTTGCATCCATGCATGGCTCAAACAGAAGAGTGGAAAAAAAGTAGAAAAAATTGTGACAGCATAATCAGACTGAAGGAGTAAACAAAGAAACAATTAGTGTGTACCCATGGTTTGCATGCGACTTCATGGAAATGGAATCAATAAATATGATGATGTTTCATCAAATTGAATGGTATTATTAAAATAAAATCATACATGATATAAATGTATTTAAAAGATATAAATAAACTATTAAAGAAACATGACATTAAAATGTAATTTATTTAAATTATACTGTATGTGGGAAGGGAGGTTTGCACGTGCTTTAAGAATTAGTCAGGTACTCTAAGAGACGTGGACACTTAGATAAAAAAAATCTATAAATTAACATGGATTCAAGTGGGTCTCATGCAAAATGTAAATATTGATCACTTATGGTATTAAAAATTGCAAAATTTAGCTTAAAAATAATAGTTGAAACATATATTGAATTGGAATTAAAAGAACTTGTTCAAATAACTTAGAAAAAGTTCATGACTTTAAATAATGAGTTTTTTAAGATTAAACAAAAATATTGACACTTTTATTAGATTTATCCCTCTAAGAATATTTTTCAATTAATCTTATTGAAATAAGCAACTCGATTAACAATTCCATTAAATCAAATCTCTGCAAGGAGAATTGTAAAACTAACCTGTGTGCCCGATTTGAGAGAAGACCAAAAGAAAGGAGATCTGATCGGAAGTAGATGAAAATGATATGGTGATGATGTGGATCGTGAGGTTCTAATGCAAACATAGTAATACATAAAGAGGATAAAGAGAAAATTGAAAAAAAATCTTCTTGCTGAATTTTTTTTTCACCTATGCTTGGAATACTTTGATTTTCTTTCGATGGTCAAAATTCTTTGAATTCGGCAGAAAAGAGAGAGAAAAATCTAGGTTCTATTATAATTGAAACAATATCCAGTTTTTATCAAATCATTCTTTTCTTTTTCTTTTTTAACATGGGTATTCTTACCCTATATTAGAGGTGAGACTAATCTCACGAGCACATATAAGCCTCCCAATCTATATACACTGCTCTAAAAAATTACATGGCATGTGCAAGCCTCTTTGAGACTAGTCTCACCTCCAATATAGAGTAACCCCATGGAAAGTAGTCTGAAACAGTTGACTGTGAATCGAACTCAAGACCTCGCTTCATGAGGCGAGCGTCTTGACCATCAAACCCGGTCTTTCTTTTATATTTAAATAAATTTATTGTACAATTCTACTTCTTTATGGAGTGAATAGCTGAAATCTTTTTAACGACCACAATGAACCAGTCTTGAGAAGTAGGAGTTTTGAGTTTGATTCCCACTTTATCCTAAAATGCCACTCTCTGTAGAGTTAGCCAATGTGTATAAATAGAGAGACTTGCACATGCCCTGCTAATTAGTCGGGTGCTCTAAGAGACTTAAACAACTTAATCATTAAAAAACTATTAAAAAAAACTCATCAACGTAAATAATCTAAATTATAGAAAGCCAAATTCTCGATCCATCCAGGTATATAGAGAGAGTGCCGAAGGAATTAACATGTGGTCCCATGAAGATCGTATCTTGGTAAAATCTCCTCATCATAATGGATTACAAGCCGAAGGACTGAGTCCATGTACAGAAAGATCTATCTTCTACATTTATGAATCTTCATATATTTATGCTTACAAAAAGAGGATAACTTACCCATTCCAACTTTCCTTTATAAGAGGTAAGCAAATTCTTGATGAATATAATAGTGTCATTGATGTAGGGAGAACTTTGATTAATTGCTTCTTAATCATTATACTAATTACTTATCAATATGGTTGGATGAACAAGACTTAAATTACAAAGATTTACATATATCGAAAGAGACCCTAAAACACTATTAATAAGGATGGAAGGACACTCATGAGTTGAAATGAAATATGAATGAAGCTTCTATAAATTAGTAACAAGATTTTGTTATGATATAATTTAGATTCTGATTGATTGTGAGAGATTATACATATATCTCTCAATTAGAAAAGTAATCTGTACTCTATAAATTTAGATCTCATTCAGTGGAATAATACAATAAAATTATTATAGTGATTTTATTCTCTCTTTCATTTTCTAACATAGTGCGGAGCTAGACGATCAAGAGTGCTCTCGCTCTTGATCGAAGTATCAATCCTAAAACGTGTGGATTAATCGTCTCACCGTCTGACATCTCTTCCACCCGTCCCTGTAACTCAGTCTTGCCTACCCTTATCGCTCCGCATCAACCCACCACTTAGGAGATTTGCAACTACCCAGGTTACACATCTGTCTTTCACCATCATCAGAGCCGGCACCATTTAATGTACTCTATAAATCTAAATTTTATTCAGTGGAATAATGCAATGAAAATATTACAATGATTTTATTATCTCTCTCATTTTCTAACGGATTTAGACTAATAATTTAGGTTTTATTATTTTTTATTAAAATTTATAATTTTTCAAACATGTGGAGATGTGACATATGGCTTAAACCCAATGGTGTAGGTTCCCTTAAAGTTTCCATGTTGCCAGCCACATTAGTCAATAAAATGTTGTGGCTACCCTAGAATTACACCTTTGGGATTGTGATTAATTTGTCTCTTCTTTGTGAGTAGAGATTTGAGAAAAAAGTCAAGTCTTTTTATCCTACCTTCACTATTAACATTTGACATGCACATTGTTCATGGTTGAACCATTGAACTACATCACTAGAGAGGTTGTGGGTTCGAACTCCCATAGCCTAATCTTGGTGTGCCTTAAATTATTTTAGTAGGACTGTGTCTAAGTTTCCCACACAGTAATAAAAAAAAGGCCGGGTGTCTAACGTATTCCACAAAGTAAACTTATTATGATTACGAGGATTAATCATATTTGTGGTACATATTGCATCCATTTGACTTTTAATCAAAGTGAACTTTTTCGATAAGGTAATATATATTTTTTTCCAAAAGATGCTAAGTTGTATCTTTTTATATCTCAAGTTCATGTGACAAATTACAATTGATCGACTTTTCAAGAGAGAAACCAATCAAATGAATCAAATGACCTGTTACATTAGCTAAAAGTATACAAAAGTAAGACTTGAGCACAAGCAGAGGTGCAAAATTCGGCATCAGCCCGATATATCAGCTGATATTTTTCTCTCTTTTAAAGTCGATATCGGCCGATATTTGGACCCTGAGCACAAGTTTAACATTTTCTTCTAATAAAAAAATACAATGCAATGCTTTACTTAAGAGTAAAAGAGGTCTTAGTAAAGTCAACCCTTTTCTCGTTTCCTCTTCTCCATTATTATGGAACTCATCGTAGTCTATTGTATAAAAGCTAAGAGAAGTATAAAAATGCACCTGATGAAATGGATGTTTCTTTGCCTCTAGAGAATTCAATGGGTGGTTTGGGCTAGCACAACATTATGGAAAGAAAATGATCGTTATTAGAAAAATATAGTGGAGATTTGGCGAAGAGAGAAGCTATAAGATTAAAATAAGGCAAGTTTGAAAAAAGGTGAGTCCCAAGGGAAGTCTATCAAAGGTGTGTACTCTAATTTGGAAAAGGATCTCTGATTATATTTGGTTTCAAGAATAATGAGAATAGAATGAAATAAAATGAATGAACTTATGGCTTGGTTGATTAAGACCATATATTGGTTTTGAGAATAAAATGAAATGGACTCAATGAACTCCAACATAGCCCATTCCATTCCATTCTCACTTATTCTAAGTACATCCAGTCTATTGCATCCCATATCACTTTTTTCTTGAATCCAAACACGCCTTACAGGAAATAAGTGGAAATAGACTAGATGTACTTAAGACTTGGACCAGGTTCAAGGTCATTCAATCAATTTCTTCCTAGCCCTCTTATCCTTGAAACCAAACATGGCCCTAGGCTTAGTCATGGCAAATACATCCACTTCATTCCATTCTATTCTCTCTATATTTTCAAAATCAAACAAGCCCTAATATTGGTAGTGTGGGTCATTAGGTGGGATCTTTGATTAGGGACAATTTTAGTGGTTTGTGATGGTGCTAAGATTAAATTTGGGAAGACTGTGTTCTTCGGTGATGAGTGTACATTTCAAAAAAAAAAAAAAAGAATAAAACAAATTCATTAAAGAGATGGTGGAAAAGGAGAAAAGGGTAAAACGGGGGGGAGGTCTCCAATGAAAAGGTATTCCTTTGGCAGTAGGGACAAAACTGCAATTTTGGTGAATAGTACTTCTCCCATTGTGTAAATTGGAGGGAGAAAAAAGGCTCTACCAATATGGCGCCTCTCCCATGGACTCGGCATGCATCTTTATGCCCAGAGAATAGAATCGAGAATACGTGGCAATGCAAAGGGAAAAAAGTATGAAGGTGCAATGCTAAGAAACAAAGTGCATGCCTCTTTATGCCCAAAGAAGAGAATCCAGAATCCGTGGCAATG
This sequence comes from Chimonanthus salicifolius, assembly GCA_013350335.1. Taxonomy (NCBI): domain Eukaryota; kingdom Viridiplantae; phylum Streptophyta; class Magnoliopsida; order Laurales; family Calycanthaceae; genus Chimonanthus; species Chimonanthus salicifolius. The sequence continues at coordinate 5,729,009 of CM023532.1, forward strand.
CAAAGGGAAAAAAGTATGAAGGTGCAATGCTAAGAAACAAAGTACATGCCTCTTTATGCCCAGAGAAGAGAATCCAGAATCCGTGGCAATGCAAAGGGAAAAAAGTATGAAGGTGCAATGCTAAGAAACAAAGTGCCAGAATTTTAGTATAGGCTCAACCACTAAGTGACTCATCACCTACAGAAAAACGAGTAGGCAAGATCCTTTGGTCCACTAGCCTCATACCAAACAGCCACGAACATGAGTACTTGCCTAGTATGTCACCCAGGAAAAATAAAAAGCCATTAACTACAATATTCTTAAAAATGTGTGTGTGTGAGAGACAGAGAGGGGGAGAGAGGACGATAATATGTAATTCTTGCAAGAAAGAATATGGTATAATGTGTCTTCATTGAGTATCCTTGCTACCTACAAAAAGTGTATTGCTTGCTTCAAGTACAATGTTACTACTTACTTTTGATATCTGAGATGTGTGCATCACACACTCCAAAAAATGATTGATGATTCTTCACAAAGAATGGGTACATCCGATCCCTTTCCCTTCCCTCTTTCTTAGCAAGCAAAAAGACCGTTGAGGATGACGGCATAGATGGAAAATACGTTAAAATCTCACGCATTGTAGCTGCCAAGCTGACTTCTACCAATATGAGACAGTCTCGATGATGGAATAAGAGGTGCTTCTTCGTCCATATTTGGATCAGATGCAGACCCATTTCCACCACCAACGCCTCCAACATTACCGTTATTGCTGTTGTCCGAGAATAAATCAGAGGATTTCTTGTCCAATTTCCATTCCTGTTGTCATAAAATTACAATCAGAACTACTTAAGATCCCAAGAATCATGGCTTAGGCTGTGTTTGGCACTTGTGAGATTCTGAATCTGTCATATTCAAATAATGTCAAATCTTAAGTTTGTTCAAATAAAATCCTATGAGATTCAAATTGATGATGTTTGGTAGTATCTAAAAATCCTTTTCCGTATCAAATATTGTTTGATACTTCTTCAAGAACTTGATACATTCAAATGTTCTTGTTATGCTATTTCAATGGGTTTTAATATAAAAACCTTAAAAAAAAAAAACCCTAATAAAATATAAATTATAAATATCGCAATTACAAAATATCATCGACATGATCATAATAAAATTAATTAATGTAAATTATTGTGTAACCATCTTTAAAATCCATTAGCAGTGTATGGAAAGGCATTTGGTAATGAAACAAAAAGGTGAGATCCTAATCTCACGAAGATAACCTTTAGGGTAGTGCCAAAAGAGTAAATCTTAGCTTTTTTAGAGGTTCAATTGAATCTCACACAAATGAGAGATGTTTCTAAATGCAAAAATCTCATGGTTACCAAACACACACTAAAACATGACCTCACATCTATTTGCCAAGCCAAACAAAAGATTAAAGGAGATTACTCTTGCAATAACTATGAAAATCATAGTTCTTAAATGATGGTAGTACCTAACCAAATCCTCAGAACATTAAGAGCACTTTGTTTTCATCAATTTGTTCCAATCTGGTCTTTATAACTAAAAGTGAAACATTGATGCAAAGAGTGTGATTTTTTTCTTAATTAACGTTAGATATACCAATGCAACGAGATGTTGCAAGCAGTCTCATTGAATACAGGTCTAAGGATATGCCAAAGATGATAACATGATGAAGATGCCATCCAGGACTATTTCCTGGCATTGACTGTCGTGAACATGATCTTACTTTAAAATCAGGACCACCCATCAAATCATGTGGCCAGTGTCACAAAATAATGCTGACATTGTTTTAAAATCTCATGGTTTTTTTTTTTTTTGATAAACTTGTGGTAACAAATTTGTGCAATGAGATAAATTTGTTATTTTCAAGAGGTTCTCATAATAATCCTGATATCTTTCATGAGATTTTCAAGTACAGTAGAAATCTTGCAACATTTTCATGAAACTCCACCTACAATCTGTATCTTAAAAGTACAATTTTAAGATCCTTTTTTTTTAATGTTCTTAAAGCTTTTGTTTTCAATTACTAAGGCTTTTACAAGATTTCCCAATTATATAGATGGAAAGAAAAATCTTTTGAGATTTCTCAATACGAGACATTAACAGGAACAGGATATGTAACAACTAATGCCATTTATACATGGGATTTATTTCAATAAGCAATGTAATAATAAATGCAAAGCCTCTTCTTGAATTGGAATGCTCATGGTGGATCAACATTATGAATGGTTCACACCTCACATGTTTGGAACATTAACATGTGCTGAGGAGAACCTCTTAGATCCTGCATTTGCAGAGATGTTTTCCACATTTTTCAAATGCATGTGATCATTACTGACAAAAACAGTAAAATTGGTTCAAAATCTCTCATTGTTGAGGCCTCAAATAACACCACAAATCTAAATGTTGCCAAAACAGATTTCCTAGAAGGCAATTTTTGGCAAGAATAAGAAACAAAAGACAAACTAAACAGAGAGCTTATTCTGTACTAAATTAAGTTTGAGTATCTACCTTAGTTGCTCGTTCTGGGATAGATTCCACTGGAAGTTGGCTTGATGCACGGACCTCCTTGATTTTCAAGTAGTTGTACATAACAACACCACAAAGAGCTGCATGAAAGAACACATATTTCAGATGGACAATCATATCTCATTAGACAAAAACAGTTTAGATGGACAATTGTATCTCATTACACAAAAACAAGTCTCAGAGAGTTATACCAATTGCATAGCCAATAATATTCAACCCAGTAATTGTTGATTCTGGAAATATAATTGTTGAAAGGGCAATCAATATCCAATCCTTCAAAACACCAGCAACCCGGATTGTGACTGCTCCAGTTCTACCAATTACTAAGAATATAGAAAAGTTCAAGGCCAAGGCACACAGAGCATTTGAAAAAAATATTCCAAAATTGAACTGAATCTGTGAAACCTCCATTGCAGGCTGCTCTAGTAGATACCAAGGTACAAACAAGAAGAGGAAACTGCACATGGCAACATTTGAAAGTAAGTATCAAACAAATGATCAAGTAAAGTGAAGTGCCTATAATAATGAAAAGAAAAAGCTGCCATATGGTAAGATACAAAGATGTTAAGTGTGCCATAGTAGCTCTGATCCTCTCTCTACAGACTACAACTCAGATCACTGCCAATCATTGGAGTGAGAAAGGTTTCCACTATGGATAAGGATTTTGCCAAAGTACCACTGGATGAACAAACTTATTTAAGGGGCCAAAAGATTAAAAGCATAAAAATAAGGGAACGTCGTGCATGTTTAATCCAAATGGGATGAAGTTGGGGCACAAGCCAATTGGTGGGGAGGGTTGATTGATGGGTTTGGATTCACCAGAGAAGGTCCCTGGAAAAGACTCATAAGTGCAGTTGGTGCATACCACCTCATTCATCTGGAACACTAGACATGTCAAAGAGATGCCAAAAAATAGCTCAGCATTTCATAAGGCAATACAACATGCTGGAAACTGTGAAGCTGCATGCTATGTAATATGGAAAAGGCTATGCAAATTTGCATTGTTTCGGTATCTCCATGCTGTAAACAGGACCGGAAAAGCCCAAAATGATGCAACACCCATTCTAATATATGTAAACAATTTATATTTTATGAATATATTTATGGATTGTTTTCGTTAAGTTTCTATTCTACTTCATTAATGGAACCAACAAGCACCCTCCTAAGACCAAAGCTATGGAAGATTGAGGCTCCTTCAATAGTGCTGGTATTTTGTTGCTGCTGCACTAGATAAAATTCTCACTGTTGACTACTTGAAAAGCAGGCAGTTAATCTATCTTAGTTAATGGAGGTTTTCTGTGCCTTGAGGATGTGGAAAGCATTTACCAGTTTATAAAAGCAATGTCAGTGATAACTTTTATGGAATAGCTGAATCTTCAATAGAAGGTGGAAAAAGATAGGCTGAGGAAAAAGGTTGCATGCAGGAGAATAAGAAGAGGATATTTTCTGTTACCTGTCTTTTGCCATTTGTGATAGATTGTATATGTAGACAACAATGCAAAATTACAGCAGTAAAATCCCTTGACTAAGGGAATTACAATGACATACAGAAAAGTCAAAACCTCCTACATTGTTGTACAAGTATGCTGTACTGAGAGACACATTAAAATTCTACATTTTATCAATCAAAAACATCATATGGTTTGGACCAGCATCCTTAGCTTGCTTGGTGTTCAATGGGCTTTCAAAGAAAGTTGTCTGAATTATGTCAGCGCAGATGAAGGATTTTGGCTTATGTCAGTGCAGATATGTTGACGTTCCCGGAAGTTTTGTTGTCCCTACAGCAGGAAAGAAGCAAAAGATGCTTGTACAACAAAAGTTGAATGCTCCTACAGTGGTAATCTGGTTGAGATGGCTAAGCATAAGGCAATCTCATGGATCTCTATTTGAAGCCAAATACAAGCATGCATTATTCAGATATAAGTAGATGTTGCATGTTAGCAACAACGTCTGCAGATGGGCACGGTGAGATTTAGACATCTTGAGTTAGTGTTGGAGGCATTTCCTCCTATTTTGTTCTTTGAAGTTTCTTACCCATCTAGTCATAGATTTCCTTTTCATCTCACATTAATAATACCCATTGGTGTTCTCAACCCCAACAGGCCACTCCCCATAGTTGTTTACCCGGTGTGTGTGGAATTAGGAGGCTTGCACATGCCCCAAGGACTAGTCAGGTTAAAATTGTCCCTTGTCCAATACAGGTGAGACGCCTGAACACCTTGGTCATAAAGAAAATAATATCCATTGGTGTTTCAATATACATATATGCACATGGATCACCAAGACATTGGTGCTCCAGTTCTAATATGAGCAATCCTAGGTGAGACCCACTTGGGCTCACATGGATGGGTAGGTTTAATAGTAAGTCCTTGGCTTGTATTTAGTTCCTTCAGAAAATAATCCCAATCAAATAAATGAAGACATGTTTTTTAAGGGGCCCAAAAATTCAACTTTATCCAATTATAAAAAACCAAGTTAGAACAATAGGGGCTATAAAACTTATTTTGGTGTCAACATAGGTGAGTGTGTGGGGAGGTGGGGCCCACTGTGGACCCCACATGGCACTAGTGCTCAAATAACTTGAGCACCAGTCCAAGCTTGACACCGACCTGACTTGGAAACAATTTCATGGGTGGCCCCATCACCCTTGAGAAAGCCTCTAACAAGACCATCCTCCTCGCCATCCACAACAACTTGGCCACCATCTTTTCAGTCAATCTGAGCATGCTTAACCTTGATGCAACCATCCAGTGTATCCTTCCAACTACTCACCCAAGCCCCAAGCCTCAAGTGCCTCCTCTCCCCTCCTCCACATGACCCACTCCAATTGCCCCATCACCCTTGAGAAAGCCGCTAACAAGACCATCCAGTTCACCTCCCCTCACTCCTCCATATTTTCACCCATCACACTCTTTACTAGACCTTGAAACGTCTTGTACTTCCAAAAGCATATGGGTCTCTCATTCACAATCAAGAAGATAGGGCTGAAACTCAGGTGGGTCGGGCCGGGTTTTGATAAACTCAACCCTAACGCATGTAAAAAATGGATGAACCCAACCCAACCCGACCCGACCAGAATTAATAACCCGAGTTCGGGAGCCCAACCCGACCCGACCTTGTTTTAGAGAGAGTGAGAGAGAGGGGGGGAAAGGGAAAAACCTAGATTTGCGGGTAAAGGTTGGATCTAATCAAGCATTCCCTGGGCATTGTAGAAAGCGGCAAGGGGCGGCGCACGGCACTGCCAGGCGATGGGCGCAAGATAGTAAGGGGCGCACGGCAACGGCCACGAATCTGCCTGGGTGAAAAGATCCATGGTTGTTCACTACTCAGGCGAGGCTCCATGTTTCCCAACCGGGGGGGAGAGAGAGAGAGAGAGAGAGAGAGAGAGAGAGCACAAAACGATTGAGAGCAACAAAGAAGGGGGTCTAAGCAGGAACTGAACGGTTGTGTTTGATTTAGGGTTTCTTAGTTTTTATATTAAGCTACAAAAATTGGGTCGGATTGGGTTCTATCAGTTCGGGTCGAGTTGAATTTTAAAATTTTCAGCCCAACTAGACCCGAATTTTCATGTGGGTCTTTCTTTATCCCGACCTGACCCGAATTTCAAAATTATATAACCCAGCCGACAAAAAATTCGAGTCAGGTCATGCAGGTCAGGTCAAAACTTGACCCAAGTTTCACCCCTACAAGAAGATCTATGAAAGCACTCGGGCAAAGTTGAAATCGTCATCCTCTACAATTTCTACCTCTTCCTTGGAATCAAACCTTTTAAGAAGATGATTTGTGGATAACAAAGTAGTGAATATGGGAAGAGAGGGAAGATGAGAGAGGATGATTTGGAGGAAGAAGAAGAGGAAACTGATGAAGTGTATGAGAATCCATTGAAGAAAATGGAAAAGTATGTAATAATCAAAGAAAACAAGGTTGCAGAGACAATGAACGTGGCAACGAAGTTGAGAAGAACATCGAGATGCAAATGAAATTTAGATGAGACACGAAAGGAATTTGGAAAAATGAAGATACAAATCCCAATTACAATTTTAAAATAACATAAGGATCAAATCACATTTCATTTAACACTTTCAAACCCAATACATGAACGTGTGTGTTAAGTGCAAATCCCCTAAAAACCTTTCTCATGGATTTCCATGCTCACAACCCAATGGGGCTCTGAGACCAAAAGGATCAATTTGAAAGGTCTTAGCTTGTGTATGGTGTTTATAAAATTTCACCTTGATAAGAATCCCAAAAAAGTGAAATATGATGTAGAAATTTATCGGGTTAGATAAACGGGCTGTAAAAGACAAATTTGTGTCCAATGGGGTATAAGTGCAATCCACTAGGGGTAAGCAAGTGTGAGGGGGTAATGGATTGACTGGGTCCATTGTAAGCCCAACAAACCAAAGTTCGCATGAAGGTCTCATGAGAATTGATCTTAGGGGAAAATTGCACCCCTATTTAGTATTGATTCTCGGGTCCTCTAAAACCATAGCTAGAGGCATCCAATCAAGCTGATTTTTTAGAAGCACTATATGCTGGTACAAATTTTTCTAACCTACAACCCCATGATCATAGGTGAGCTTCACATGGAGCTCTCAATGTGAGGCAGTATGGAGTATGGGCACACACACACACAATGAGAGAGAGATAAACAAACACATCCATGTGAACCTCCATGTGGAGCCGACTTGGGACCATGGGGATGGGTCACTTCTAAATGTCTAAACAATTGAATATGGAGCCTACTAAAAATCGGCTTGAAAAGATCAATCAAGTATGGCTTAGGCCAAAGAGATGGCACCATAGGACATAAATTTTGATCCAAAAGAGAGTTTAAATGGGGTCAAATTTTGGTCTGGCTGGTTATGGAGGGATTATTCGTTCAGACTCTGGGTCTTCTGTATATTCTTATGCTGGTCCCATTCCTCACGGGTCAGTAATTGAGGCTGAATTAGAGGCTTTATGGCGCGGTATTTTGAAGTTGGAGGAGAAAGGGATCCATGGGTGTTTGATTGAAGGTGATTTTCAAGTAATAGTCAGTTGGGCTTTGGGTTCTATTTGTCCGTGGAGGTTCTTAGATAAAATTGAATTCGATTTATCATAGATTCCTTTGAATTCAAAATTGCTTGGGTTCATCGTTTAGCTAATTCGGCTGCCGATGAGTTGGCTCATCAAGAGTTATTTTTAGATTCCGAAGTGGTTTCTAATTTTTTGTAATTCTGTTTCGGGTGGGCTTTCTAAGCCTTCTTTTCTTTTCCTTTTTTGTAATTCTATTCGGTATTAATGAAGTTATCTTTCAAAAAAAAATAAAAATGGGTCTCAATCCAATTCACAAGTAGAAGCATGTGAAGGGGAAGGAGATCAAATGCATCCCATTTTGCTTGGTGATTGGGGAGTGCACAAAATCAAGGGTGATTAACTGAGCATTTGTGTTAAGAGTGGTATTAATTTTGACCTTTTTTTTTAGATTGATGGGGACACCCCATTTTTTATATGGGGATATACCATCTACCATATCATAGTTTAAATGACAAAAATGCTCATGACTAAATTTTAGTAAGAGAGATAATCACCATTTCATGAGGGTATTTTTGTCCTTCAAACATAATAAAGTAGCAAAGATGTCCCCTTAAAAAAAAAATGGGGGTGTCCCCATCAATCCCCTTTTCTGAATGACATGAGTATCCCCACCCAACATGGATATGAGACTAATCCCACAGATAGATGAAGCCGCCCACAAACCTCATGCATCAGGTTACTGTTGGAAGATTTGAACCCAAGACCTTTAGTCTAATCCTAGAAGCTCAAGCAACTAGGCTACCTGTTTGGGCCAATATTTAATTATGATATTAATGATTTCCATGAGCATCCATAAAGAGTAGTCAAAGTAAAGGTTCAATACAAAACATCTTCCACCATCACCTATGCATTCTTATCACAAACACCAATTCCATTACCACATTAAGCATAAATTTCTGGGAACCAGGAGTAGTTGGTGGTGATAAGTGCGCTAGGTACAAACTTCTATAAATTATTAAAGTACTTGAAAAGAAAATTAAAATTATAAGTATGCAATAGTAGTAAGATTTATTGTAGCTTAATTCTCTCTTCCTAAACAAAAATTCTATGAACTGCAAGCATTGTAGCCTTGTCTCTTTTCTAACACTATTGCCCTACATTTTTAGTATTTTTTTAGTATTATACTACTACATCCACATTTACTCTTCAATCTTTGTAGAATTATTCCTAAGTTTCGAGCCTCTAGCACCAGTTGACAAGTCTTCATTGTTGAAACAACAAAAGATTGTGGGTATGAGTCCTATAGGCATTAGATGAAGCCATGTCCAATCATGAGTGCCAACCCCAAATGAATGGGATTAATAGCTTTAATGATGATGAGGACAACTACAAACATCCACATTTACTTATTCCCCCCCATAATGGAAAGTGGAAACCTCCACTAGAAGAACCCTTTCCCATTTCTATTTCATACCAATTTTGCATCAAATTTTAAACTCTGCGAACTACATGTCAAATAAGCATTTGGGGTTCATTGGGTCATTAGACTAACCAGACATTATAGGCCCTAGTTGAAGGCATTCCAAACATTTTCCACTTCATGTTGATGTGTGCTGCTGATGTTCTATTATCATTGTTGGATAGACAAAACCTCATCATCCAGTCTATAGGCTGGTGGATCTGGGTTATTCAATCCATGTGTGCCGTAGGAAATTGAAGTGTGCTCATTGGAGGAGAAGGCTAAGAACCAAGGCTCTTCATAGAGTAGATTCGTGAACATGGGCCTGTGGGGTGACGTAGGTGGGGAGGCCCTGAATCCTGATTCAGCAGCCTGGGTATTAGAGTATACCTTTTTTTGGTAAGATATGGTATGGAGTATACTTCTAGTGGATGTAATATTAAAAGGAGAGAGATTGTCTTGGGGTATACTTGTCAGTGGGGATATACTTGAAAAGTGGGATATCTAGAAGATGACACATTTATAGCCTGTAACAAGAAAATTAACACAAAATTTTATTTTATTTAATCAGTGAATTTTGTCTTGAATAGAGGCTGCTGGTTTGCACCATTACACCAAAATGTATTAACATTAAATTACATTACATTGGTTCTGTGACAAGTCAAGCTTGACTGCATCAAATGCAAGAGATATGTATGCAAATCCTTCAACAAAAAGTAGTTTACTCTCATCCTATTGTGTGGCCACTCCTGAACAAAATGTCCTGTGAATCAGTTTTCATATGGTTTGGATGCAAAGAAGAGGGAGATGAATTTGCAAATCCTTCAACGATGAAAAGCTGTTTCCTATTGCCAATCCACCTTAGCAATCATGTAACACTCTCACCATGCTCCTCTTCAGGACTACAAGACATGCAACAAAGTAAGAAACAACATGCCTTCATGATCCCCCCCAACCCAAACTAGAAAGAAAGGAAGGGGAAAATGCCTCCTGTTCTTCTCCAGGCAAGTAAGTTACATGACCTATTTTATAATATTGTTTACTAACTGCTGTAACTACATGAATTATCCAACAGTTGTAAAACAGAAAAAGAACCAAAAAAAAAAAATTAACATCAAAATACAATACCTGCATGGTGCAATGTAATATAAGCTTGTGATAGGATTTAAACTCAAGCCTTTCTTTTGTAGGAGAACTTGAGTTAAGACCAGCCTAAGAGCTTCTGCAAATATGCCAGTGACCTGGTAGACTGTCCCAACTATATTAAAATGAATTTCCCCATATGAGGAAATCACGACTCCAATACTGACCAGCAACATGTTCAAGAACACGTCACACCTTAATTTGTCAGTGCCACATACAACAGCCATAAGAAACGTGGCAACTGGCACTGCAAAAAGACATTTAGAAAAAGCAGTCAGTAGATCTCCAAGGCAATATAGTAAGCGAAGGATTAAAGATGCATGCTGTACCAATACATACTTAGGGCCTTGAGCATTTGGATAAAAGCCACTGAGATGTGCAAATAAGCAGTGTTGCCAAACCTATGATCACAGGAAAATCATTCATTGTCACTCTCATTTATTAAACAGAAAAAAAATACATGACGATGACACTTCAAGATGATAGGCATGTTATTATAAGAAAATGGTGAACAAAAAAAGATCATCATCTATTCCTTCAATCATGTCAATTGGTTGTCCTCGATCTATGTGCTTCAGGGGCTAGGTTTTGGGACCAAATGGATCTCATGGACTACTAAATGTGGCAACAAACTTAACACAGTCCAAAAGTGGTGGCAGGTCATAGAAGTGGGATGAGTGGAGAGCAGGAGAAAGCTTACCAGGAGAGAGTGGATGGCAAACGACGGAACCAGCAGAGGGAGAGGGGCAACAACGTCGATGGAGGGTTGTGACAGGCGACTGGAAGGCGGCAATGATCAGAGGGCAATGCTTCAATCACCTTATATGTGGCAAATCTGCCGGAGTTCACGACTAGAAGTTGAAGAGTCTCTTCAGGCAGTGGGAAAGTGTTACAGATGTTTTCATCACCAAGAAAAAGGACACAATGGGAAAGGTTTTCAGGTTTGTCAAAATGGCTCAGGGGATGCAAGCAGAGATGGCCATCAAGGGTCTCAATGGTAGTCTGCTTTAAGGCAGGAGGTTGCAGGTGAATGCTGTGCAGTTTGGGAGGTCGATTAAGACCCTCCCTTCAAAACAAGGAATTTCTGCAGGAGATGGAAGTAAAATTATTAAGAATCATCCACTTCCGAAAAGTAAGGAGAAGATGATTGATGGAAGGCAATGAGCAGATGTGGTAGGGGATTGTTCAAAGATGGGGAGAATGGGGTTAATCTCAGGGTTGTGATTGCTCAAACCCAGGAAGGATTTCGATTGATCTGATGGCTAAACCAGCGTTTTCTGTTGGAGACCATATTCTGGAAAATGGTGGCGATCTTGATCTGGTGACTTGTAGAGTCTGGCCCAAGCAAGCAGTGAGTTCTTCGTGCAGTCTACTTGAAGACTAGACAAGGGTTATTAAGCCACACTTCAATCCCAATCCAGTACACAGAGAGAAAACAGTCCTGATTTGGTTCAGATTGCCTGCTGATTGAGGCAGCCAGCCAGACCTTTGGCGTCAGCTCCATTTTTGGGTTACAAAGGCAAGACCAATTCTGCTCATCTTCAGGCCATTGTGTATGCAGCCTTTCTAGAGGTTGGCCCAAACTTCCGTCTTACAGGTCCGAGTCTTATCAGACCAACACTGGCTCATCTTATTTTACAGATCCAAGGCCGATCTTATTTGTTCTTACGGGACTGATTTCCATCCAACCCAATTAAGCGCTAGAACTTCCGCATTATACAGGGCTAGGTGTTCTTGTCGCTTACCTAGTCTACATCAAAATCCTGGCTCAAATCCCATCAGAGGTGGCCCTGACCCTCAACGGAGAAACCTTTATGGTCTTAGTTAGGGAATTCCAACCAGAAAAGGTGTAGCCAGTGCTTTCCAAGCCAGAATCTTCATCTGAATTGTGTTCTTGCATCGGAGACGGAGTTGAGGAGACCGTTGGAACAAGGAACACATGGCATCCATGCAGGACCTGTTTGGTAGGCGATTATTGATGTCAAGGTCGACGTGACGAAACAAGATAGGGGTTGCAGCAATTGAGGAAGAAGGAAAGGCCGTTGAAACCTCTAATGTGGAGAAAGAGGATACAATGGAGAAGGGTTTTGAATTCCTTTCATAGGCCAGGTTTACCTTGAGAGTTGTGCCGCACGCTCTCACAGGACTCTCGAGATGTTCTTGCAAAGGGAGTGGCACCCAGCAGTATTAAAACGAAAGATTGGGAGACCCCGTTAGTGTCTGGCGTAAATGGACTGAGGAGAGAATTGGACTCTCATCCTCAATTGGGCCTGGGCTAAAAGACTTTCGAGTCAAATGGAACTCAGACCGAGATGGGCTTTGGGCCTGCGGAGTCAGATAGTAACTTGTGTCAGAAGGACATGAAGAAGTATGATCTCATAGTGGGTCATGGTTTGAAGATGGAAGGGGATTGTCTAGATGATTTAACTATGGACTCATTAATTTTGAAGGTGTTAAGAAATGTGTGGAGGTTTAGAAGATATTAGAAAAAGGGAACATCTATAATAGATGTATTTAATTTGGTCGAATTGTTAAAAAAGGAGCATGCAAAGATTATCCTTCAGTAGCTTTCTACGGGGCGTGGGACTAAAAATAAAAGAAAAAAAGAGGAATTAGTTATTGGCTGCACGGTGGTTTGGGGTTTGAATTTTAAAAAATGTTTCAAGTACTATCCTATAATGGGGGATTGTATAATATTGTTCTTTTTCTTGTTCTTGTTTCAATTTTAATTTTAATAAAATTTCATAAGTGTTAAAAAAAAAAGATGGTGAACAACATAAACCAAGAGCCTAAAGTAAAAACAGAGACATCATAAATTTTCTCCTGTGCTCCCATCATTAATGATTCCACAAGTGTTGAAAATGGTTAACATCACTAGAGAGAAATATAAGGAGAACACAAACTTGAAGCTTGTGAATGTTACTTTATCTATAACTCCAGCTAATCATCAACTGTAGGACACCTCAATAATTTGAGAAATCAGAATGCAGATTCAGTGGCAAGAAAGTACCAATCATAAAAGCACACAAGCCAACAACTACAAAATTAAAACCCTGTTGTGAAAGTTCCAAGTACAAAACTAAAACCTTAGGGAAAAAAGGATGACTATCAAATTTTCAAATATATAAGCACATGTATCATCATAAAAAATCCTTATCCCATCTCATTAGAGTCAACTTGCTGATTCTACTTTTCTACTCAATCCTATCAATAGTCATGTCTTTTGTCACCCCATAACACATCGTGTCCTTTCTTAATAAAATCAAAGTTCTCAACGGCCTACCCTTCTCCTAGTGACTGGTACTTGTAATCCTTCAATTCTTCACATTGGAGTGGCTTATTGATCTTTTGTTTATGTGTCCAAACCATCTTCAATGATATTCCCTTAATGTTTCTCCTATTGGAGCAACTTTCAAGCTTCTCTAATGCAGTCATTTGAAGTCCTTTCTTATTACTATCTTACCATATGTCACCCATTACTTTATGTACTAATCTCTTTTCTCATCACAACATTCATTCAATACCATATAGCATTGCAAATAAATTACAATCTTATAGACATTCCCCTTTAACCAAGGTGGAACTCTTCTATCACATGGCACTCTACACTTAGCTACCCTGTGCCCATCTCACTAGCTATGTACAAAGTAGACACTTTCTTTGGTTCTATAGGTGCACCTGAGTATTGAAATTTCTCACAATGTGATACTAAGTCATTTTCAATTTTAAACGTTTTTCCTTTCCTAGAAACTAATCTGCTAAACTTGAACTATATATGCCGCTATTGTCCAACTAATCTTCAAGGCCTAAAATATTTTCTCCACAATTTTAATTTATCATTAGGTAATTTTCAATATATGTATTCAAAGCCAAGGAGTTATTCAGAGTTATGCAAATTGTCGTGCTACTAAACTTATGAGTCATACTCTGAAACTTTCGGAGAGGATAATAGAAACTCTCTCCATACTAAGACAACTAATAGAGAAATTTTAGGAGAAGAGGAAGAACCTACAAAAGGTAATTATTAATTTAGAAAAGGCTTATGATAGAGTTCCGAGGAAATTGATAAGGAAAGCATTAAAGAATTGATGCATTCTGGATGAATACATAAAGATTATGTAGGATATCAGCAAAGCTCCCAATTAGAGTGAGACTCCACCAAGGATCTGCATTAAACCATACATGTTTGCATTACAAGAATCTAAGATGAAGTACTATGGTGTATGCGATTTGCGGATGATATATTACCAATTAATAAAATGAAACAACAACTTAATATAATTTGGAAATTTGGATAAAACCTTTTGAGAGAGTTTAAAAATTAATAGAACAAAAATAAAATACATGGAGTGTAACTTTAGTCAAACAAAAGATAGAAAGAGCAACCTAATTAAAATTGGAAATAACTTAGTATCACAATACAACAAGTTTAGAATATCATGTAAACCCAAGAGGGGGTTGGCTTGATGATGCGGAGCACCACACAAGTTTTCATATTTCGCAAGTTTCTACATTTAGATTTAGGATTTTCAGCTTTTTATAATTGCATTTTTTCTTTCATTTATTTGTTTAGTCCAATAGTTGGTTTTGTTTAGGGAAATTTAGTGATTTTACATGTAATTAGGGCTTTCTAATCATTGGAGGTAGTTTGATATTTGTTTATTTGAGGGTATATTGGTCATTATCATGTTTTAAAGTCATTATATATATGATGTAACCCCTCCATACGGGATTGACACTTAATCAATGAAAAGAACAACTTTTGTTTTGTGCAAACTTACCTCCATCGCAAGAAGCATGGTGAGAAGCCAATGAACCCTAGTGAGAAACTAGGGAAGGCGAGAAGTTACGGGAAAAAGTGAGAATTCCTCTTCCAAGATCCAGGTTTTTATCTATCTTTCTTCTCTCTCTCTTTTTCCCTTTCTTCTCTCTTTGCTGCTTTCTCAAACCTAGCCGAACTGCTGTCCTAGAATCATCCTATTATTGTCCCAGATCTGTCCCTAGAACCATCCTATTGTTGTCCCAGAAAAATCCTTATTTGCCGTCCCGACCTGTCCCAGATCCCATCCAGACTCGTCCCGATTTGTCCCAAATCCTATCCAGACTCGTCCCAAGCCCTTCCGTAAGTCCCTTACAACCCTCTTACTGCAGCCACAAGTCCTCTTGGACCTTTCCTTAGCCCCATACAACTACCTCTACCTGTCCTAAACTACCATACAGCCATTACCTATCCTCTTTTATCATTAAATCCCTTTTTTTCCATCCCTAATATTCCCATACCCTGCTGCCTCCACTTTGTTTTTGACATCACCTTGATTCTAAACAGTCTGAATTAGTTTCTTTTGGTGATTGATCTACTTATTTGTGGATTTAGTTAAACCCCTTTGTTTTGAAAGCCTTCTATTTTGAGTTGTGACTTGGCTTGGAATGTTACATAATTGTTCACATTAAATTGAATATTAGCGACAAATTTATATTGTTTATTGCAATTATTAATTTTGAGTTTTAATTTCAGTTTCAAAAATTTGATTCATATTGATTTTTTGTTACATTATAATTGCATTTAGGCATTTAGGATTACCCTATCCCCTGTCCTGCGTCACTTGACAGTCAAGAAGCTCCCCTCATGAAGGGAGGTCTTGAATTCGATTCACGCTCAATACCCTTCTAGGCCACTCCCCGTAGTTGCTTACCCGATGTGTGTAGGATTGGGAGGCTTGCACATGCCCCAAGGACTAGTCAGGGTTAAAATGTCCCCTATCCAATTACAAGTGAGACCCCTAGACACCTTGGTCATTAAAAAAAATTAGAATATCATGTAACATCTAACTTAGACAAATAACAAAATGGGAGTGGGTGGGCAAAATGTAGACACGCTAGCGGAATTTTGTATGACAAAAGAGCCATACATTGCTTAAAGGGGCGATTTTATAAAACCATAGTTGACACCGTTTTGGAACCCATTCCAATTTTGTCTCCATAGTGGAATGTTTAGCATTCTGGCCATTTTGGTGTTCATTTCAGAAAAGACGGCATAAAATAAAAAACAAAATGATAAAGTACGGAAAAAATAGTACAAACTAATAAAAAAATTTGCAAATAATTATTTTCATCATTTCGCACTAATCTACACAATAAAACATACATTACAATTAAATATCAATTCATGATTATAATATCAAGATTATAATAGTGTGATTATCAAATACTAATATAAGCCTATTTGAATTTTATTTTCATAGAAACCAAATAAAATCCAATTAGAAAAAGAAAAGAAAGGTCTAATAAATAAACTTAAATTCCCATTTTATTCAAAATCAAAAGTAAAAAACCACATGGCTGCACCTAGTACATATCTTTTTTCTTTATTTTTTGCCAAATCCATATGAATTGACAAATGTATGGATTGAAAATACACTTGATGAATTAGAGTGGACCAAATCTCAGCCCAAAATTGAATTTATAGCCACTACATCTTAATGGTCAAAATAACTAGGTATCCTTTGAAAAAAATTAAGAATCTCTAGAGATTTTGACCACTAAGATCAAGTTGCTAAAAATTTAATTTTAAGTTGAAACTAGGTCCATTTGTAGCCCATCAACTCCACTTTTAATCCATGCTACTGAATTTTATACACTTTTCACGAAAATTTTAAGGAAATATGAAATCATTAGAGCTGAACAGCTAGAACCAAAACTGACTAGTTTCACCTGTTCCACCCAAATCAGGTCCATTCTAGCCGGAACAGACCAGAAAGGCTCGCAATGGTACTTGGTACCAGAAATTTAAGTGTTCCATTCTCAAGTGTTCCATTCTATTTTTTGATTGAAACCAAAACATTTTGTACATTCTGGCCAAAACAAAACAGAATTAACAAGTACAAAACATTATCAAACTCGCAATGTTCTATGGAGCTGAGTATTGGACAATGAAGAAAAGATGTAGATAAATAAAGAGCAATAAAGATGTGCATACTATGTTGGCTGAGTGGATTAACTCTAAAAAATAGAGTTAGAAGTAGGCATATTAGTGACAATTTAAGGATAAAGCCCATAAATCATGAATTGAGACTAAAGATAGCCCAATATGTAGAGTTGAGAGGTTACAGACTGCAGGCATAGAGGAGAGACTATTAAAAACGTGGAGAGTAGAGGTTAGGGGTGAAACTTGGGTCGGGTTTTGACCTGACCCGAAAAATCAATGGGTTGGGTTATATATTTGCATACTTCGGGTCTGGTCGGGTTAGGAAAAAAGAAACCCGCATGAAATTCGAATCAGGTTGGGTTAATTTTTTTTAATATAAAACCCGACCCAATATAAGACCCGACCCGACCTGATATAACTTGACCCGACCCGAATACCACCCAATATAAAACATCCTTTTGATAACCCTAATCTCACAATCGTTCCTTTCTTTTCAAGACCCCAGCCACTCATCCTCTCCTTCTTCCTTCTCTCTCCTTCCACCGCCTCTCCTCTGAGTTTTTTTCCTCTTCCACCGCCTCTCTGGCCTCTCTCCGTCGCTCTTGCCCCTTTCTCTTTGTCCAGAGGCGTACAATGTTCAGTGGAAGAAGCAGCCATAAATGGGAGGACGGGAAACAAGCTGAGCAGCAGTGGTCGCAGCAGCCAGCCACGGCCTGAATCTCCATCGTCCGTTACAGATCTTGTCTCTGCTCTTCCAGATCTTGCCGTTTGCTTCAGCCAAATCGCGGCCATCCATTACAGATCTGGTCTTTCAGATCCAGATTTCCTTCATCTGTTTGCCTACAAAAATCACTTGGCAAGTCCAACTTTGAAATTTAAACTTCATGTATCAATTGTATTTTACTGATATTCAATTTTATTTTGTCAATTTTAAAATAAAAAAGACAAGGATTGGGTTTTTCTGATTTGCAGAAAGAAAATCAAGCAATGGTTTGGGCTGTATGTCCAACTCGGATTGGGCCAGCACTCAGATTGAGTGGGGTCAGTATTTCGGGTCGGGTCGGGTTGAGAAAACGGATCAGTAATTCGGGTCAGGTTCATTAATTTTTAATATGGGTTAGGGTTGGGTTTATCAAAACCCGGCCCAACCCGCCTGAGTTTCAGCCCTAGTAGAGATAAAGAAAGACACAGTAGATGGTTGAGTGACTATATGATTTAAATAAGGTAAAATGGAGAAAAAGAACTCGAAAAGTTGATCCCAAATAGACAGGATTTTGGCAAATGATGATGATTGATAGATAGATAGATAATATAATCTACTAGATTCCATTATATCAACCAATTTCAAGTATTGACCCCTACATTAGGCACTTCCCAAAAACTATTTATTGAGATTGAACAATCATTAATTCAACTGATGAAACAAAAGTCATACATCAGAAAATCAAAGTGAAGGCATTCAGATAGTGTATTTTGTCAAAATTAAGTGAATGGACCCAATATAGAACAATGTTAGGAATAAAAATGCTAATGTCCACCACTCTTGACTTGCAACTACATCTTAAATTAGCCATTGGTTTGCATGTGCCAGTTAGGTGCTTACCATAGGCTTGATGCAAAGAAGGCACTAATGGGAATCACACATGTTGCATATCTGCAAAATGAAGAACAAGTCAATAGGATACAGAAGTATGAAACCAACACCTATACATGCCCACACACACAGAATGGTGATTTCAGATAGGCTTACATTTCAAACGTCATCTTGACAGGTGCTACAACCTGCATAAGTATTATTAAAAAAAAAAGAGTATAGGTAAGAGCACAGATGATAAATAAAATTAAAAGGGAAACAATGTCCAGAGTTGACAGTTATAAATAGAGGGGGGGAACAGCTCTTTGTATGGCAAGACATCAGTTCTGCATCAAGGAGTAAAGATCTGACTGCTGGCGTTCAGGTGAGAAAAGTAGCAAGAAAAGTGGAACACAATTGTGCATGCACTTGATAGAAACAATGAAGCTTTGGGCAGAATTCAAATCTCTATGTCACATGAATACAGGCCTAACTCCGAAATATTGGTAAAGTGATGAACTTGCAGCACAATTGTTAAGTGCTTACTCAGAAACTTTAAAAGCTGTCAAGTAAAAATAATAATAATAATAATAATAACAGTGAAGCATGAGCCACAATTCCCACAAAAACCATTTTTTCTTTTTTGGATATGATGCAGTCTTGGTGTTACATCTAAATACACATCAATATGATCCAGATCTCTACAAGTCTTGGTTGGCCTTTTGATGAAACAAAAGAAGATCTAAAGAGATCTATGGAAGATCTCAGATGATCTGAACATTAAGCAATCCGATCATGTCAATCTGGATTTTCTACAGTTTAATCAGATGAAGATCTGATGATATCCATAACAGATCATGCCGATCTAGATGCTACAGTTCAATCGATCAAATTGATGCTATGAACTATGCAAAATCGGTGGAATCAAGCTAAATTAGTGCACCAGAAAGTGTTGCCTCTCCTAACAGGGTATTTAGATCAGTGAAAGAGGAGTGGAGAATACCTACCAAGTACAGAAAATAGGGAATCTCTGCTAGTCAGCATTAAAAGAAGAAAAAGGAGAAAACTGATTGACGACAAAGAAGCTTCACCAGTGAAGTTATTTGTTATTTGGACTTTTTACCACACACAAACAAATTATCAAATGAGGGTGTTAAACCCACACAGAAAACTGCCATTTAGAAATGCAGCATTCAACCTATAACACATTGAACGATGTAAAGTTGGATTATCCACCATGGTCATTCAAGATAAGCCATCAAATTACAATCATGGCGAAGCACATCTACTTGGGAGAAACCACAGTAAGACGTCAAATCAATTGTCCTGGTCAATCAGTGACCTCATTATATGCCAATTTATAATCTTTTTAAACAAAAAGAATAATTTCACTTTTCCCTTGAAAAACAGACCAACCTGCTAATTGAAAGCTGATAGAATAATAGGTAAGTACTAAACCATGCAACCTTAAAGGTTGTAGTTTGAGTAACATTTCCATTTCCAAAAAAGAAAAAAAGACCATCTAGCATATAATCATCGTAGGAAGAACCTAAATGGCCATATTCATCAACCATGTGCCCACTAAATGTGGCGTCACCTAAATAAAAGTTGGAACCATCCAAAAAATTGCCCACCCAAGCTAATATGATCCATTTTGGTCCAATCTAATGTTAGAATCCATCATGGGACCCATGACCCATCAATTGGTATCATCCATGTGATAAAACCAAATTTTACCATCCATTATGCAGCCTGGCCAATAAGGTCCACGAATGCCCAAAAAGAGCAAGTTTCAAAGCATTTTCATTAATATGGGAATGAATTTGGTTTCACGTATGAGAGAAGTCTCTATAATTTGCACCACATTTTCCGGTCAAAATGCCACCAAAGGTAAGTGAAGGGATTTCACTATGATAACTGGTGCTCCAATTGATAACTTCCACACACAAACAGGGGTAACCAATTTTTCCACGTGAAATAGAGTAAAAGGGTTTTTCAAGCCAACTAATTTCTCCATCGATGGTTTCCCATCTAAACAGAATCACTAGAATAGCCTCCCATTACTACATTATCAATGAAAAGAATATTATAATACAGCACCAAAGAAATCATTCTATAATAGTTATGAAGTAATATTTGACAAAACATTTTGACTCAATGTTTAACAATAATAGCAGCTAGTCTAACTTCAGAATCAACAAGCAGACACTCCTTTTTTTAAGGTTGACATTTGCATTAATATGCATTAAGAGGATTTTCAAACATTTGAAAAGACTATCTGTCAATTCATAAATAGCAAGGGAAAAGATAAAGAAAGTACCAATGAAGATGAGAACTTTTCCACACCAAAATCTGTACCTATTGGAAGGATACAATTCCCTATTCCACATTATGAAATCTTTTAACAGAGAGCTTTAGCGGGCACATATCATAGGGATCCTTTCTAGTTCTAATGCATCATATGACCAAGTTATTTTGCTGCCAGACCAAGAAATCATGCAACAGTTTCCACAATAGCACATAGAACTTAATCATCTACATGTAATTTTAAAACACATGATTTTAAGTTCAAATTGATTCAACCTGAATATTGTTTTAAAATCTAGTTCCAATTTTATTGTTTGAAAATCTAGATCCAATTTTCAAACACTTCGACAAATGAATCAGCTACAACAGCAAAAGAACTATAATCAAATGAGCATTAGCATACAGCTGTTTATTTAAAGTCCCAGAAAAAAAAAGGAAAAAGAAACATAAAAATAACTAGCAGATGAAGAGAACAGAAAGGAATCCAGTACATATGCAATCAAACTATCTACTATAATGGAAGAAACTGCAAAACATTACACACATAGCGTACCTTAAGAACACGAACAAGAATAAATGCTACCATGCCAGAAAATCCCATGTGAATCATAGTAAGTGTTATAGGGAAGGGAAAATTGAAATATTTTGGAGAGAGTACCCACTGCAAATGGATTAAGGGAAAAAAAATCAGAGACCAATTTACTCTAATATACATGTTTAAACATAAATCTTGAAACACATAAATATAATAGAGGCCATCTACCATAAAATATATTTGAATAGGAAAAAAAACAATTCACAAGATTGTATGAGCATGAACCAGAAGGCCAAACCAGTCCTACCAGAGTACCAGGGAAAAGGCAGAAAAGCATATTCTTTGATGCAAACAAAATAATATGTCAAAGTATGATCTGGTGTAGTTATAGTCACTTGGGATGTATGATCATAGACATTATCCAACGGACCTGAAGCAGTAATGTTAACAGTGCTACTGCATACAGTGACGCAATAGAAGGCAGAGCAGGAATTAATGCTCTATACATGCAAGGGAGTTAATAATGCAGATGAATATGATCCCAATAATGTTATCACATTCCGTAGAATAATTGGCAATGAGAAACTATGAGCTGAGTGAGAATAATGCTTTATACACAAGTCAAAGGGGAGATGAATAGATCCTTATCTAAAAAGTGTTTATGCTCTGGTCATACAAGCAGTACTGTTACATATAGCCAATCAGAACTGACTGAATCAACTTCATATCCAACTTTAAATTGACTCTCCATCTAAATCCAATAGACCAAGCTTGGATGCAATCATAACCTTTTTAACTACATCTTCCTTCTTCAAAACTAGATAATTTGTCCATCCTAGAGTTTTACACAAAAGAGACTCTTAATTTTTATGATGTGCTAAATAAAGATTTTTCCTCTCAATTTAGTGGATCTCATGTATGTAGAAATAGAGAACTGAATATGGTGGTTTTAATATTGAATCTATTAGAATGGGATAGAAATGAAATCGGAAGAAAATGGAGTGAGGCTTGGTGTTTTGAGCAGATGTGTGTTTAATAAGAATGGACAGAAAATAGTTTTTGTGAGGTGCTCTATGAAGCATTTGCACAGTTGAAGATGCTGGGTATGCAGGGTTAAAAAAAGTTCATGGAGAAATTGAGGATGAGTAGATAATGTAAGGTGGGATGGTGTCAGAGATGGGTATAGATCAGGTTTGGCCTTTGATTTAAAGGAAGCTTAAAAGGAAATTGGTATGGGAAACTGATTCATGATGATAGTGGCATTGAATGATTTTGAAGAACTGGTTTGGCAACAGGATGACCAATTGGCCTGAAATGCAAGATGGGCATGAGTTGAATGGAAGAACCAAAAAGGGAATTATATCAGACACCAAGGTAGGAATTTCATCATTAGAGATCAGTTTAAAAGTAAAATGAGGAATTGGGTTTGACCGCAATTGAGGCCGGAGATTAGGGTAATTGGAAAGGAGATGGAGGTTTCTTTACTTGAATATAATTTTAAGAGTTCTGCTAGTTTCATTGGAGATTTTGATTACTGTACAGTCCCAAAATGGTTTCCGGATTTGATTCTAATCAGAGTCTTGAGTTTATATTATTTTATATAGTTTTTAATGTTTGCTATTTAAATTTGTATTTGTTACTGTTTATCTAGTTTTATTAATTTTATTCAATAAAAATCTTATGAAATAGCCAAACAGTTACGAACAAAATCTGAATTGTTTTCACTTTGATCAGAAAATACCAAACAGCAGTATTTGAACCTTAAAGAGGATTTTTATATACAGTGTTTGAATAAGATTTTTTTATTTTTTTAAATGATTACATTACAAAGGAGATGAACAAATATATAGAAGGATCAAAATCTAAGGCTAAGAAGCCTCAGACTAGGCCTGTTCACGATCCAGGTTTAGGACGATCCTTTACCTAAAAAGCCCAAGCCCATTTATTTTTACCAAAGCCTGAGCCCATACAAAGCCCGGCGGGCTTCAGAGACCAAAGCCCGAGCCCATCCAATTAAAGCCGATTCTTTTGCAAATCATTTTTAATTTTTTTTTAAACAATAATTTAGAGCATTATGTAAATTTAAAAATAAAATCAATAATTAGGTTATTTTAACAAATCACTTTTAAAGCTTATTTTAATTAGATGATAAAGGCCAGGGCAGCGATGTATGTTTGTACAACTGTATCCTGCTCAGCGCACAGAGAGAGAGAGAGAGAGCATGTGGCTGAGAGAGAGAGAGAGGAGCACACCTTGACTGATCAACTCGCCTATCAACCTTCTTTGTAGTTCTGTTGCATGTTGAAGCGAGATAGAAGAGGGGTCTCCGGCGCCAAATTGAGATGGAAGATGGGTCACCAACACCAAATCGAGATGATGGAAGAGGGGTCGCTGATCAGAAAAATGGGAGAACAGCCGCCAAAAGGGGAAGATGGAAGCATCAATTTTTTCCTAGGGTTTGCAATTTGCGAGGAAACTGGGAACTGGGAATGAGAGCTGGGAATGAAACTTGGAAAAGGAGAGAAGAGGAGAGACTAGGGTTTGGAGTTTCAAATTTCGAGTTTCTTAAGAAACCCTCAAACGAGTGGAAGTCGGTAGGTAGTGGGTTAAAATATGTATATTTATATATTTAATATAATAAAAAAATAAACGGGCCAAAAAGTCCAATGGGCTTCAAATAAAAGCCCAAGCACAGCCCGTTGGACAAAACATTTGTCCAAGCCCAATTATTTAAGTCAGGCTTGGGCCGAGTTCGAACAAACGAGCACCCCTACCTCACACCAAGTAGTTAAGACCTAGGCAACAAGAAGCAAAGAGAGTTTCTAACATAAACAAACAGAAAACTAGAAACAAGCATCCGAATATGTCAGATTTGAATCAGAAAAACTTAGAATCTATGAGAACAAAACATACCATTGCCTATTTCAAGGGTTTGAGTATAAGGCTACATAATTAGAGGCACAAATCTACCTAGAAAAAAGTAAGTTTCTGGTTCAATACATATAGATAGTTTTACTTCTTTCTTATGAAATCACATAACCAATTTTATCTACCTAGAAAACAGCTAGTTTCTAGTTCAATACATATAGGGAATTTTGCCTCTTTCTTATGAAATCATTTTTTTTTTTTTTGAAACAGTGATAAATAATTTCATCAATGATACAAATGAGATGGAGGCAAGTGTAGTAGAGTTATACAAGGCTCTTAGGAAAAAAACACAAGGAATCAGAAAAAACTCTATATGTACAATACTCCACAGCCAACGTAAGATACAATAAGAAACCCCCATCTTCCTATACACCCAAAGTAATATCACAATCAAAACAACTCTCCATTGCATGTCTTTGCTTCTGTACTCCCACCTTTGCTAGAAAATCTGCAACACTGTTCACCTGATCGATGTATGTGTGTAAAGGCCATCCTAATCAACCTCCTAATGTCCCTAGCAATGTTTACCAACTTTCACAGAGAGCACTTCCTATTACTAGCCTAGGAGATGGCATTAGCCAAATCTCTTTCAACAATAAAATTATCATTCCCAAACCTAGTCCAAACCTGAAGGGTTATCCTGATTACTCTCAATTATGCCTCATTTGACTCCATAATTCCCAAAGGCCCGAAAAATGCTAATAACATCCTACCCCAATCACATGAAACACCCTTCCTATTCCCGTCGGTCCCGGTTTACCCCTTACAGCCCCATCCACGTTGAATTTACACGAGTCCTGAGGGGCACTACCCACTTTCCCAACCCCCCTCATACACCCTTCCCATGATAGATAGAAGTCCTTCAGTGTAAGTCCTGCAAACTCCTTGCAAATTGATAGCCATCCTATCAATTGCCACTTCGCCTTTTCGAGAATAGTCCACATCTTACCTTCAAAGATCCTCCAATTCCGCTCCTTCCAAATTGCCCATGAGACCGCGGATGGCACCAACCTCCATGCCACCCTACATCTACCTCTAAAGGGACCCCGCCTAATCACCCTGAAACGAAACCCTCCACGCCACTCTCCAGAGCATCTGAATAGATTCAAGAAGCAACACCATACAGCCCACGTGAAGCTGTAATTACACAACAAATGATCCACTATCTCATTTTCTTCCCCACCAAGTGGACACACTTTCGTGGCTCCTTCCTGAGAGAACACCCCTTCTCCTGAGATTATGTCTTAATGAAATCTTTTTTTCAAAGTTGCCCACATAAAGATCTGGATCCTAGGGGGTATCTTATTGTTCCAAACTAGATTGCATACAGGAGGTGGACTTGGGCTTGCAGCATCCATTGTTTTGAGGATTGATTTTACCAAGGACCCTGACGGATCCATGGACCAATTTTTACCTTTATGGAGGCTTTTTCTGTTGATGGATAGTTTATCCCCATACGCCACCATAGAACAAGATGGTTTGTGTTTTTGAGGATTCCTTGACATCAAAAAGGAAATTAAAAAAAAGAAAAAGAAATAGCATGACTGAGTTTCCAAGTCTTCTATGACAAGTCTTTTGCTTGCTTGGAGGTCATAAGACGAAAAAAGCCTCTTAAAGTTAGCAAGTAAGCATATTAGTTGATGGAAACTCCTTTTTATGCCTACAATACAAGTGCTACGCAAATTGAGACTATTAAAGTTTGTTTTCATTTCATCGGAAAAACAATATGAAGGGTTGGTGCACTTATGTTTCTTCTAATATGCAACTTGTTGATTTTGTACAAAGCAACAGACCCCTTTGGTATCAAGAATACATTCGAACAACAGATGTCTAGAGCTGGAAAAGAATGCTCTTTTTAAACCTGAGAAAGAGACTCAAAAAACCATTCCCACATTAGTCATTCCTGCAGCAACTGAACACATGTTCTTCAGAATGAATGCCAACTAGCTGAAAGTACACACTTTGCATGAGTGATATTGGTTAAAAAATTGAGAGCGGATGATTTTTTTCTCAACTTCATAAAGTTCTGCAGACTTTTTTCTATTTTTGGATGCTAACATGAGCCAAATCCTTTCAACTCACCAAACTTAAACATAAAATTTATTTTCTGTTTTAGTCAACCCGAACAAGTAGATTATTTGGCTTGAGCCTCTAGGAAAAGACTAGACGTCTCAAGTTCAATTCTTCCCAAATATAACCCGATACACAAGGCTTGTAGGCAGCTTCATGTATAAGAATTAGTCTCACCTCCACGTGGGTGGGGATACCAACGGTATTAAAAAAAATCCATTATCAGTTCTAATCATTCTTTGGACGAATTTTCTCTATTTTTAGATAATAATATAATAAGGTTGGACAAAATCCTTCCAACTCATCAAAGCGAATCTCAAATCTCTTCTCTTATATTACAGTCTTTTGTTACCAAATTTCCCTATTCTTTAATACTAATATGAAAACCGTAGGTCAAACCTTTTAAATTCACTAAATCAAATATTAAAGTTCCTTTTTCTATTTTTAGCTATTTGCTGAACGATTTTTTTCTATGTTTTTGTTTTCCAACATTCAAGCAAATTACAACCATTTAATAAACAAAAGGTAAAAATTCATTTAACAATCACCAAAAACTATCTTTTTATACATAGATAGATTAAAAAATGCGCCATGTTATATCCATTTCCCCCGAATTTCCCACTGTTTGCAAAAGACTCTCAGTTGACCACTATCTTTTTTACATGATGCTCAGCTATGGTCAAATCAAGATAAAAATCAGGAGAATCTTAATCTCTTCTTTTCCAACCTCCCTCATTGAAATGGTCTCCAATACTCCATGGTAAATGGGAAGGGCCCAATTTCTCAACCAACCTATTTTCCATTCCACTAGAAAATGGCAAACAACCTCTGAAGTTTGCAAGAACTAAACCAACTTATAGATGCACATCCCTCTCGTAACTAATGAAATAATGACGTTAAGAATATCATTTGCCATTACATTCAAAGGTTGAGTGAATATATTACATGCTTACACAAAATCATTTTCAGAATTCAGAGTGTATGAAACATGAAAAGGATATATTTATGATGAAAAAAATACAAGTTTTAAATAATGAATGTTAGGTTGCAGTTAAAAAATAAACCTAGACATGCATCGTAAATACTTTATAAGTAGTTTTTTCCTTTCATCAAACCGCTTCATTCATTGGCATTTTTGAAGCTACAATATTTCATTCAAGAAAGAATCACAACAGTTCCCATAAGAAAATGAAATCTCAATCAATAAGTGAAACAGTAAAAAAGGTCGTAAATAGAAAGAAAAACCAAACTCACCTTGTTGTACAAAATAACTCCTGATGAGAGCAATATGTAGATTAATAGGTATAGATATGTAAGCAAAAGTGCCTTGTTGATCATCTTGTCCACGAATCAATTCCTAGGTAGCCCTTTTCTGGCAATTCCCAGTTAATCAATTGTTCAAAAAGGCGAGTGCTTTCATTTTATATTGAATGCTTGCAATCCCAGGCATGGCGCAAGCTTGAATTATCTCCACTGTAGTAGTATTCAAAAGATCAAGAAAACATAATGCATTGTACTCCAGATGTCCATAAAGCTGCAAAAATAGGAAAAAAAATTAGAGAAATAAAATAGAAGCTTGATGCTATAAATACAATTGCTGCATAAACTTAATCATTTTCATTTCCAGAATCACTTTCAAATCAAGTACTAAAGTGACTGTTGCATTCAAATCAGGCAGTGCTAAGTAAGCTTAGCTCAATGAGTTTTAGTAACAAAATATTTATACAGCTCAGGAATAAGACTTCCTCACAAATGTCAAAAAGATACTCAAAGTAAAAAGGAAACTAAAATACTAACAAAATTAAGTCATTTAAACCAGTGGATGAATCACATAACCACAATAATAAGGCTAAAGTATCAGGACATTCCAGAATAGGGACTTCACTTTTATGTGCAAAATGCTCTCCACATGCTCAATAAAGGATCTATGTAAATTTTATATGGTAAAGTACATAGGAACCTAACAATCATTTCTATAGAAGTTTTCACAAACTTCAGGTATAGAAATGTATATGAAGAAATCGCCAAATACAAGTGATCATCAACTTCATCTTTCATCATCATTATGGTCATTCATCCTAGTTATCTGGAGTCGGCTTTCTAACTTCTACTCATCTCAACCCTAGAAGAAATTATTTATTGTCACTCCATGACCTATTATGTCCTTTTCTTACCACATCAATTGACTTCATTGTTCTCCCCACTCTCCTAGCACTATCTGCTTGTCAGCCTTCAACTCTTTGTACTAGAGTTGTTTATAGCCTTTTCATGTATGTGCCCAGCCCCAGACTGTATTAAATGACATAAGTTCATGTTTTCTCCTGTTGAGCTTCAGTCAATGTTTAGGCTTCCTATAATGCTTAATCCTAGCTTCTATCAAAACACCACACATTCACCTCAATATACGTGTTTCCATCTCATTACTTCATCTACTTGTTCTTTCTTCACTTTGCATTTGTGCAGCATTCAGCTCCATTTACAAGTAAGTAGACAACGTCTAAAAGGACTAATTACAGTAGACACCAACCCTAGCTGTGACACAGGCTGGCAGATCCTCACTATAGCTTATTATGGTAGAACACTCAAAACAATAGTTAAAAAACACACTTTGTGAATCACAAATGGCTCAAATACTACTCCATTTCGCAAGAAATTAACCAATTGGTTGAATTGATCCTCTTTAGCCCAAGGTACGCCATGTAGATGATTTCAAGATATTCAACCACCACTGCAATCTCTCTCTCAAAAAAAAACACAAGAAACCAAAGGAAATGGAAAACAAAAGAAAACTAAAACAGATCCAACCACCAGCATGGACTTCTAATCTGCACCAGCTGCATCTCGACAAACAACTCCCACTCCTCCCCTCAACCCCCGCCCCGCGCCCCCCCCCAACCTCCCCAACCTCAAAACCTCCACCCCAGGGGGGGGAGGAAAAGGAAAACAAAAAGACCCCCATGTCTCTATGTTTATCACCCTCATCTCAGCCCACTAAGAAAACGGCTACAAGTAACAACCAGCATGGGGCAAAGACACATGAGAGCATCAGTCACTAAGCGCAAATTCAAATACTTTCAGTACACAATGCAGCTGAAATTCATCTGAAAAGACAACTTACGATGAGTAACACTATTCTTGAAATCTTATCACAGAAATTTTGGGTTCCCACATAGGAAAGCAAAGCATAAACTGCAGAAACAACGCAGATCTAATGGGTACAATCCTCCGATAGCTGCTACCTTATAATACGACCCACAATATTGGCAGTCTTCAATCACCATATTCTGATCAAAAAACAATTTTCAAGAAGAAGGCCAGATACCCATGAACAAGAAGGTGGCATTACCTGACCCATTTGAAAAGAAGATCCGGGCATTTTGCCAATGGTAGGCCCCAGATCTGAACAGGTTATATGAGTTGGGTTTTACTAAGGAGAATTCCATGGCTCGAAAGTCACATTAATCTGAAAACACTAACTGTCCGATCTTAGGTCTGCAAATGGAAGGTCTCAAAGGCAGAGAGAGAGAAAAAAAGAGAGAGAAAGCTGACCTTCGCCACACGTGCCGGAGATAAAGCCGTTAATCAGTCCGCCGATCCGTCGCAAGTGGTAGAGAGGAAGGAGTCGAGGAGAGGAGACGAGAGACGACACAAGAACGAGAGAGAGGAAGAGACAGAGAGAGAGAACTAGATTTGGCAAGTTTAGATTTTAGATTTGAGAAGTTGGGGGAAACAAGATGGTTGAAAGAAATAAATTATATACGTAATGCACGATGAAACGGAGAAATGGTTCTTATGGTCATATAATATGTTGGGACGGGCACAGTACTGGCACACTACTACTACATTCATCCGAAGGAAGACAGAGCCTCCTATATGGATAGTTAGATTGTAAATTTTATACAATATTAATATTTAAAACAAATTTATTGAATTATTTTAAATCTAAAATTAAAATTAAAATAAATAATGTTCAATTTGATAGTGAAAATGGAAGAAAATGACATCAAATAAAATTAGATCTAAATTCAAAAGAAAACATAATAATATAGACAATTTAAATTCATTAGCAAAATGGGCTCACATGAGGCTCATTTCTGAAGACAAACAACACGTTTGGACATTTTGTAGACTCCATGAAAGGAGATACACACGGTTAACATCATCAAATATATATTTTTTTTTGGTTTTATCTAAACTTTGAGCAAAAAGATATCAGGTATTCGTCCATTTAACCTTATTAATATTTAAATGATATAGAATTATTCAAAGGCTACTTTAAAATCTAAAGGGATTAGTTTGGTGGTCAAAACCCACATTTTTTGTGAGAAGTCTTGAAATTAATTCTCCCTCAACACAAAAAGGGTCGATCATCATTCTTCTATACCCGTAGTGTGTAGATTTTGTGTAACGATCCGTCCCGTTAGCATTATATTGTCTGCTTTAAGTTCACACACAGCTCACACAACTTTCAATTGGCGAGTCAACCCACTGTTGCTTTTGAAAGACCTCATGTTAGAAGGAAAAAGGTTATCATTTATATACCAAAAAATTTCCAAAACAACTAGCAATGTGAGTCTTTTTCTCCTCCACACTATAGACTCCCTCTGGGGTGGAGTATTACAATCTACCCTTAAAGCCAAAGCCGTCTTCGGCTCTGTACACACAACAACCAAGCCCATACCCTCAGGCACAGAGTTAAATCATTCTAGCATGATATTATCCGCTCTGGATCTCACACACGGTTTGCACGGCTTTCAATTGGCGAGTTAATCCACTGTTGCTCCTAAAAATCCTCATGCTAGAAGGAGAAAGGTTGTTACTTATATACCAGAGAATTTTTAAAACAACTAATAATGTGGGACTTTTTCTCCTACACACTATAGACCTCCTTTGGACTGGAGTATTACATTATGTTAGTGCCCCGATTTGATTGAGCCACTTTATTGTCAATTTCGTGACGAAGTCGATTGAAGATCAGCGGTAAGCCAAAAGGACTATAGTGTAGAATATGTTAAGAAGCCAAAAAAAACTCAAAGTAAAATATTGGATATTTGTCAGGTTCGAGGACTAGAAGCAGGAACAATTATATGAGAGACCTAAGTTTGCTTAAAAAAAATTACATCAACTCTGTCTCGAGTACTCAAAGGCATGTTTATCAGAGAGCAAATAAAATTTTCAAAAAAATTCTCAGCTCTCTGTCTTGAGCCCTTGAGAGTACCTCAAGTACTTGAAGAACGCTCCTTGAGTACTTGAAGGGTAGCTGTTTGCTGATGTGTACTAGCCTCGAAAACTAGCCGTTTTGAATAGTAATATTATAAATAGAAGCTCATTTTTCAATGGAGAAAGAGGAATTTAATTAGTGATTAAGCCTAATCCATCCGAGACTCTCCAAAGAGGTTTCAACCCTTGCAAATTACCTTCGAACCTTTCCAAATCACTCTAATCACATCTCCAAATTTCTATAGGATTCTATAAACTATGTTAATCTTCTTCATGGATGTGATTAAGTGTTCTTTATTTATTTCATTTATCATTGTAAAGTGGGTTAGACCTTTGTGATCGAATCACTATAAAAAAAATAAGTATGAAGGATTTGACCAGGGTGATCGAACATTTTAAAAACTAGGTGTGTATTGTCAGTGTGGTTTACCCTATCATAGTGAGTTCCAAATAGTCCAAGAGTAGATGTAGGTTCAGGTGAACCGAACCACTATAAATTATTTTGTATGTGTGTTTGTTTTGGTGGTTTGATTCGTTTATGGTCTGCAGACACGATTATTTAATTTCGCTGCACATTGTTTGATTGTTGGGTTTATATATTTGAATAATTATTTGTGTTAATTAATAAAAGGATAATTAAAAATTGGCAGTGGTCCTATTCAACTACCCCTTTTAGGAACCAGCATAGTTTTAACCCGAAGTTACATATTCCCATTTATATTTCCAAAATCCAAGTCTTTTGCATTCGCTTAAAATTTTTAGGCTAAATCTCAAGCCCTATCATTTGGATAGAAGAAAAGCCTAAACCACTTTCTGTAGGCCTTTGTAGAAATTATATGTAAAATATGTAATTATTATACATTTAATACTTATATACATGTTTAAGGTCATTCACTACAACAGGTTTAGACAAAGTCGAGTTAGATATGATCATTTTAGATATGGTCATTCAATTTACTTTAATGGAATGAAGTATGAATGATATTGTTTTGTTTCTAACCGTCCATTTTCATCTAGCTTTGATAAGAGTGACGGTTTACCATTAGTATGTGTTGCCTAAATTCTAAAGTACTCTTATTTTCTAATAAGAAGATTGTCTCCATCGCTGATGAAAATCTCGGCCAATATATCAACGATATATATTGACTGATATCAGCCAATTTTATTAAATATCATCTGCTGCTTTTTTAAAAAAAAATCATTTCCGTGGTGGGCCCAAGCCGATAATAATGATTTCAATTTTTTTCAAAACCAAGGGTCCTTTCATTTTTTTTTTTTTAATTCATAAAAATTAAAATACAAAAAATATCCCAATATTTTTCAAAAAAAAAAGAAGAGAGACATCTCAGCCGAGATCTCCTTTTACAGATTTTTTTAACCCTGGTCTCCATCTACCTTACAAATGGAGCGAATAAGAACATATTTATCTTGGCCCATTAAATCATACTAATCATCGATTTTCAAACCACCAAATTTATAAAGTACTCATTTTTCGCTATTAAGGTTTGTAGTGAAGATTAGTGGGATGGGTATTACAAAAGATTTAATTTAAAATCATGAAATGATAATGTAAAGGTTTTAAATTGATCACAAATATGGCCCACGCTATGGACTATGAGTTGAGTCCAAAGTGCACTTAAGTATATTGTGGACTAGCCCTTCATCAAATCACTAATTAGTCACACAGAGAACATCAACTAGTGCATCAAAGCTCACTATTGGGAATGAAGTAGTGTTAAAATCCACAACCACAATTTACGAGTAAAGACATACATGTAGGTTTGACACCCTTTATAATGGATCAAACTAAATCTTTGATGGCTCAACAATGGAAATAGATTCAACTGGTTGGGTCTTCTAGGATTGGCATGCAATTATATTAGCAAATTACAAGTGAGTTATATAACGTCGAAGTCATGGTAGTATGTGCTGGGTTGCAATTGGCTAATAAGGAAAAACGTAAGTAAAAATATTTAAAAATTGACTCGTGGATCAAATCATTTTAGAAGAAAGTTGGGTTCGATAAAGTTTAATTAGAGTTTAACCTTGTTTAAACTCGATCAAAACCACAATATCATCATGATGTTCTATAATAATATTAATTAATTAAGGATAAATTAGTTAAAAATATAATAGCATGCTACTAAATATCAAATACAAAAATATATAAAATAAAATTAGCAATAACATTTTTATAAAAATATCTTGTTTACACTAATTATAATTATAAATAACAGACTAGTCTAACAATCCAACATAATAAGTTCCAAACGTACCGTTATGTGAATATTGAATGTCAACCATGCCAACCATTTTGAATCCCGAGTCATTAAAGGGTTTGGGAGTTTGAACTTTGAAAAAAAATTCAGATAACCAAACATCATTTAGTGGAAACCACAGTTAAAGTGGGCTCAACTACTTAGAAGGGTGGGGTTTTAAAATATTGCAATAAAGTAAATACAGATTTTAACAAGGGTAGGGTTTTAAAACATTGCAACGAAGTAATACCATATTTCAACCTAAAAAGAAACCAACTTGTGTTCACATTAGGAGACTGGTCACCTTGAAATGGTCTATTACTTTTCCACTCAGTTTTTCCTTCTTCGCCGAAGTGCTAGACAAGATAGGTAAAGGGAGGGAGAGGATCAAATCTCTCGATTTCTTAAGAGGATCGTATCAGCATGCATACCCTAGAGATAGTTAAACATTTGTACAAAAGCATACATAACTAGATACTGGCTTTCCTATCAATGACAAGGAAAGAAATTAGAGAGAGAGAGAGACTGTTCTAACTTAATTGACTTGTGGGTTTGATAACTCATCAAAGCTTGGGTGAGTTATTCGATGACTACTGAGTCCAGCTTTCAAGAGTGGGGATGCAGAAACTGACATTTGGGATGGAAAGAATATTACATGTACACCCAATTCACATATTAAACATCTAGAGGCACTGTCAACCCATGTACTGAGTAAGCAAAGTAACAAGTAGCAGAAGCCTGTACAGAGGTTTGTGAAACTGACATGAATGTACATTGTTCCCCGGAGAAGTATATAGACATACCAAAACAGCATTCTGAACCCCAAGCAAGATCTTGAAACTGTTAGTCGTAGTCATCCCCATCTTCCGGAGACTGGCATGCACCACGATGTCCCTCTGATCTATCTGCAAAACCAAACACAGAAAATTGCTTATGTTTGAGAAGCTTAGTCTAAAAATGGAAAATCAGCTTGACATGAATGATGATGAAAGAAAAGTTGATATTTAACAGTAAATAACCCTCTGAGAAACACAACATTCAAGCAAGACAATACATTACAATGCTTGCTAAAAAAATCCCTAATTAATGCTTTGACAGGAACTCTAAGAACATCCATTAGAACTCAAGAGTAACAAACAAAAAGTCTGGACAGACCAACTTTTAGAGGCATTGTGCATGAGGTATATCATACATCGAATGTTGATCCACAATGGACAAGCATGCAGAATAGCGTTCAAAATTAACAAATGCACACTAACAAGCGATTGCCATATTTCCGCAGACAATTAATTGTGTAAAGCGATTACCATATTTCCACAACAAAGACAACTTTCTGCGCAGTACTGAAGTCTCAGTCCCTCTTAAGACTACATGATGTGGTGCATCTCCAGCACCTTCCGTTTTCGTGTGTTTCTTATTTTATTATTTCCATGTTTAGCATGTAGTTTATTTTTAGCACAGGGTAGTAATCTTAGTAAGCGTAGTTTAGGAATTTGCTTATGTTTTTCTTAGTAAGATGGAAGTTTATAAATTGTAACCTTTTGAGGCAAAGAATATACGATTGATGAATAAGAATTGAAAGTTTTTCATAAATACCAGTGAATAACGCGATTGATTTTGGAGTGATTCCTTTTGGTGTAAAGCCTGGCATGAGGCCATCCTTCTATTTCCAGGTGCTATCCATCCTCTTCTTCTTTGTTTATTTTTTTTTCCCTTCACCCTACTGCAACAACCAGCCAGAGCCCTTTCCCTGACCTTCTACTCCTTTGCTTCCCCTGCTGCGCCACTGGAAACACCATTTCCCGTCCGACTTGCATGTGTTAAGCGCTCGTTGCAGGACTAACCCAACACCTTATGGCACGAGCTGACGACAACCATGCACCACCTGTGTCCACGCCCCTCTCTTTCAAGAGGATTCACGGCATGTCAAGCCCTGGTAAGGTTCTTCGCTTGCATCGAATTAAACCACATGCTCCACCGCTTGTGCGGGCCCCCATCAATTCCTTTGAGTTTCATTCTAGCGAACGTACTCTCCAAGTGGGATACTTAACGCGTTAGCTACAACACTGCACGTGTTGATACGCACAACGCCCAGTATCCATCGTTTACGGCTAGGACTACTGGGGTATCTAATCCCATTTGCTCCCCTAGCTTTCATCTCTCAGTGTCAGTGTCGGCCCAGCAGAGTGCTTTCGCCGTTGGTGTTCTTTCCGATCTCTACACATTTCATCGCTCCACCGGAAATTCCCTCTGCGCCTACCGTACTCCAGCTTGGTAGTTTCCACCGCCTGTCTAGGGTTGCGCCCTGGGATTTGACGGCGGACTTGAAAAGCCACCTACAAACGCTTTACGCCTAATCATTCCGGATAACGCTTGCATCCTCTGTCTTATCGCGGCTGCTGGCACATAGTTAACCAATGCTTATTCC
The DNA here is from genome assembly GCA_013350335.1 of Chimonanthus salicifolius. Classification (NCBI taxonomy): domain Eukaryota; kingdom Viridiplantae; phylum Streptophyta; class Magnoliopsida; order Laurales; family Calycanthaceae; genus Chimonanthus; species Chimonanthus salicifolius. The sequence goes on from CM023532.1 coordinate 5,765,403, forward strand.
TCAGATACCGTTATTGCTACTTCTCCGAGAAAAGAAGTTCACGACCCGTGGGCCTTCTACCTCCACTATCCTGCTGTCCTAGCCCTATTCCCAGTTTCCGCCATCCCTGTCTGTCCCCTTTTTCTGGTTTCCAGCCCCATCTTAGCCTTTCTGCTCCCTTCTCAAGTCCCAGATCTGCTGCCGTTGTCACCCCTAACCCCTTTTCCCTTATCGCCACTCTCCCACAGCTCTGCCACATCCCATACAGCTTCCGCCAGACTACCCTTCTCGCTTCATCCTCTATTTTCTTCCGTCCTTTTGCTAACTTGACCCTTTTGTTTTATTTCCATTCGTACCCCTTTGGTAACCTATTTAGTTATCACGTGCCTAAGTCCTAATACATCAACCTTTCCTTTCTTTATTACCAAATTGCCATTCATCACCATTCACCCTTTAAACACATTATGTTTTTGGTATTTGCATATTTATTTGTGGTTTTATTAATTGGAATTTAATTTCAACCTATTTTAGATTTATGGTGCATCATTTTCATCCCTCTTAATTTTTAGGGAACCACATTTAGGCATTTATGGTTACTCTATCCCTTATCCTACATCACTACAACTCAAAGATCAAAGATTTCTTATGCAAAACTACTCTCAAAAGTACCAAATAAAAGGAAAGCAAGCACAAGAATGGACAAAACATTAAATTCAGTCACTAGTATGAAATTAAGATGCCCAAGCATATAGACACAAAAACACTTAGTTCTAAGCCCAAAAACATGATGGTGATGGTATGGCTCCCAAAAACCCAGGTTCACACTATTTTTTTTATGACCAAGGTGTCCAGGCCTCTTAGAACACCCGACTGATCCTGAGGGCATGTGCAAGCCTCCCTATCCACACACACTGGATAAGTCTACGGGGGGTAGCCCTTTGTGGTGGAGTGGGAATTGAACTCAAGACTTTACTTCTTGAGGCAGGTTCTTGGCCATCACACCAACGGCTTTGGGTTAACACAAATTTTGCTCACAAATAAATCTCTTCCTCTCTTTTTCTCTCCTTTTCATTTGTAAATAATTGCTTTAATTACAAATAGAAACTAAAATATTTTCTAGCCAAATATATTAATTACAAAGATTCCATAATCACTATACACCAAACTTACAGATTACAAAGACCCTATAATCCCTATACATCTTGACTTTCTAATGAAATAACTTACTAAAGCTAATCCTTCAAAAATAATAAACAATAGCAAATTAGACACAAACAGAGATAAATTCTCAACCAAAATAAACTCTATTAGAAAATTGACCATAACTTCTCCAATTAGTAACAAAATAACATAAATTGAGCCTTGTTGACAAGGTAATCCAATAACCCATCCAATTGATCCAATTACATTTAATTTGAACATTATATTGAATCCAAAATATGACCATTATTAAAAATCACGAAAATAGGCCTAAACTATTATAAATTTAAAATTAAAACTAATAGTTCTTGCATCATGACAGCATTAGCATGTATATTGTTAAAGCATAACAAGAATTAGGAATGCCAAAGGACTGGGTTTAGCCAGGTCTATATTGAGCTTGTCGCTACCTGATGTAGGCCCATGTACAGGACACAAGCCGAGGCCTGCTTCACCTTGGAGATCTGTCTGTGTGCATGTTTGTTACATATTATGCATGATATAATCAAGCATGAACCCATTGGACTTTGTGCAAAATTAGGAATCACGGCTAGAAATCGGGGCTCATACCCATTTACTGGGTCAGGCACTTTAGGTAATCATGTAATTGGCGCACCATTAAAATCCCTAACAAGAATTCAAAAGGTGAAATCTGACAGTGCTAAATTCAGGTTGTAAATGTAATCTGGACTGAACATTTCAACAATCCAAAATGTAATTGATGTGTGAAAATGGAGTTTATGCATGAAGTTCAGTTGGTAACTAGCAAATATTATTTCAGACCAAAATGAAACAAAAAACAGACAACGAAAACAGTCAAAACACATTTGTAGCCTGTACAAGAAATGGCATGCATCAAAGAAGCTTCTACATCCTAGACTGTTCCACCGCCAAGGGGATGAGAAAAAAAACTATGCATCTCATTGGGAGGAAACAAACTCGAAGAATAGAATGAAATATACCTGTCAATTCCACATCAGCATTGCTTCTATGCAGTAAATTCATTGCATGAGATTGTAGAATATAACCACTGCTCCCTGTATTGTGATAGCCATCATTTCCTCTCGCTGAAGAGTCTTGGGTGGACCTGAAGCTAATTGGTGAAACTGTTGGCCCAATTCCTGATGCGGAGGCCTCAGGCTTGACACCATAATCCTTCTTTGCATCAATCACAAAGGAGCCAACAATTACCTAGAAGAATCAATATCAGGATTCAGGCACAAAGAGAGGACAGTAGTGAGTTGAAATTATCCTTTGAATAGTAAACACTACCTGTACTGGGCCTCCAGCCTTTAGAGGCCCCCCTACACCACCCCCAACAATATGACCACCAGCACCAGATAGACATACACTGAGGCCTCCAGTCCTTGAGGATGCTCCTTCTGTTTCAGTATACAAGAAAGATCCAGACAGAGAGAGGATCTCAAATCGTCCCTGAAAAGAGAAATAGAACCTTTTTTTTTTTAAACAAAAAGGATAAATGATAAAATGAAATATCCAAAATGAATGAAACATTTTAAAAGTGATTGAAAAATATGCAAAAAGTGCAAGCATAAGCACTTCAGCAGTTGAATTTTCTCCTTTGATGCAGTTGCTACAGATCACCAATGGCTCACAGTCATCTAATTAGATGAACAAACAACATAATTGAACAAAAAACGCGACTGAAAATTGTCTTTGCCTTTTCAACCTCAGAATTTCAAGGAAAAAAAGATTCACTACTTGGCAAAACATTTGAAAGCATATGAAAATACTCCATACAAAGAATATGTAAACAAATTAAAGAATTTAGACAAAAGGAAGAAAATTCTGGGACAAGACACAACAACAGGGAAAAGTCAAATCCCAAGATCAGCCACACAATCAAGCATTTTTTGTGCGACATGATCAATAAAATGCACGTCTCTGAGCATATTTATAGACCCATGCTAGGAACTATCAAGATCAACCACTAGGTTGGATCTTAGAGTTACCAATATTTTAAGTAATTGAGTTGGCTTGGATTAAAGCTAAATGGTACTTAGTTTGAAGTCCTACATATTTAGGTCTTTCCCTTTACTCGACACTTTGGTTTGATATTTTAGTTTTGTCTTCCTTTTTTCTTCAAATATTGTTAGTTATATGGTAGAATCAAATGAAAGAGAATGCGTATGCCTCTATAATATAACATTGTAATGAACGTTTCAATTATTTATTGTTCCTTTTAGCTAATAATCTATGATGCACGGACACATCTGTAGAGCCCACGTATGTATGCAGACATGGTACGGGGGCAGAATGTGCATGGGAACGCAAAGGACACATCCCTTTCCATGGTTTCTATTTAAAAAGGAAAAAGAAAATCGAAGGAGGGCTTTTGTTTAAAAAGGAAAAAAATAGAGAGAGAGAGAGATAGAGAGGAAAAAGATAATAGAAGGAGGCTTTTTGTTTAACAAGGGGAAAAAGTCGAGAGAGAGAGAGAGACAGAGAGAGAGCATATTGTAGCTTCCAGTAATGGTAATGGAGAGAGTATACCATAGCTTTCGGCGATGGTAAAGGAGATTCATTGAGAGAGAGCGCATACCCAAGCTAGTGGCGGTGGAAAAGGAAGTGGTGACTCGTGAGAGTCTCCTCTTGTGAAACATGAAGGTGTTGGTTTGTCTTAGTTTTTTATATATACTTCTCTTACCACAAACCCTAGTTTATAAAAAAAAAATTGATGACTGAAGGTGTCCAAGAAGAGGCGTCTCACCCGACTAATCCTTCAGGGCATGTAAAAACCTCCCAATCCACATAAACCTAGTAAAGTCCATGGGGAGTGGTCCCTTGGGGTTGAGCGTGAATCGAACACAACACTCCCGCTTCCTGAGGCAGGTTCTTGGCCTTCAGGCAAACCCCTAAGGGGTTAACCCTACTTTATAATATTAGGACAACTTTGCCCTCAAATAATAACCCATGGAGAGTCTTTAACTAGTTTTTAGAGTTCAGATATTATTATGTAATATTCAAATTGACTACTTTGTCTCTACATCATGTACCCCTTCCTGAGTCCTAGGTTTTAGAAAATGTCGTGTTGTGTCCCCACTCCCCGTGTTCGTATCCATTTTTGGGCATCATAGCTAACAACATGTGCATGAGCCCATCTTCCTTTCCTTTGCGAACGAGCAAGGGGGTGGGGGAGGGGAACCTTCTTAGTAAGTCATTATTAAGATCTTAATACCATTTCAAACAAAATATTAAGATCTTAATATATATACTTGGAGTGGACCTGCATTTCAAAGACTTTCTAGAGAACACCTGCCCAAGGTAGAGATTTATATAGACCGGAATGGACCTCACTAAAGCCACTCAACCTCAAGCCTCTTTTTTATTTTTGACCAACTCAATTCCCAATCCCCTATTCCCACCCCACTAGAACTTTTCTCCACAAAGCCTTGGTTTCCTTTTCCTATGGTCACTTACATGACAGTTTCATTTTCACCTTCATTTTACCCTAATGCTAGACCTCCATTCCTTAAGGTATTGTGACATCTTCCTATTTCATGAGATGCACCTTCTTATTACTATTGCCTTCCCATAGAAAATCCCTCTATCTTCTCCAATTTAGAACATATAAAAAAAGACTTGTATTAGATAAGAACAATTGATAAAGATGATTTGATCAATGTTATCATTCCACCAAGAGCCTAAAGCACAAGTGGCAGGTGCTCATCATCACAAACCAAAATTTGTGGGTTCGAGTCAAACACCATCTAAAAAAGGGTAGCAATTCCTCTTCCATGTTGCTAGCTTTCATTCAAAGTTCACCTGTTGAATCTCATAATGACTTCGCTCTAGGGCTTTCCCTAATTGGGAGACCCAGATAGACAGATCATTGGAAGTTTTCGCACTTAGCAAATGAATAATTATTAGCAACATCAAGTCCATTCACACTCTTTCCAAGACCAATTTCAACCCAAAACCATTTCAAAACTCCACAATAGAAATTTTACCCAACCATGTCCCTCTCTATTCTCCCATAAAATAGTAATGTGCCATTCGCAAATTGCAAATGCAAGATGGTCTATCCTACATTACCCACCTTAATAGAATATCACCTTGCCTTAAAATTCTCATTGCACAAAATGAAAGACATGGAGAATTATTGAAGAATATACAAAAAATGCAAGCTCTCATCCATTTGATCCATCTCTCTCCATTCTTTGGGTGGTGGGTGTGGGGGGGGGTGAGGGGAGAAAAAGACCACGAATTCCCATTCCACGTGGTCATAAGCCTTTTCCATGTCAATCTTGGACATAACGTCCCTTTTAGTACTTTTTCAACATGGATCAACTCAATGGCATCAAGACCCCATCTAGCATATGTGTCTTCCACAAAACCAATGATGTTGGGTAACAATGTAACAGTGTCCTCAAATCTTTTATTTTTTTTTTTGAAAGGTAATAGTGTCCTCAATCTATTAGCCAAGAGTTTTGCAATCAACTTGAGAAAAGATGGCATCTCAAAAATAATGTTTGGAAATTTTCTATTTAGGAAAAATGGTGTCGGATGGCATCACGACATTGAATAAATTTCTTGTTTCTCCTACTTTTAAACCACTTGAATTCTACCACCTTGAAAAGAACTCGATAAAAAAGGGGAGAAGGATTTCACTTCAAGGGGAAATCAAGCTTCCAATGTGGTTTTAGTTTGAGGAGAAGCCAAACCTCCTAGGCCTTACAGCTAAATTAGGGGCATTTGTCATACCATTCATTAAGTATATATAAGGGGTACAATACTAAAAAAGATAACACGTAAAATAATTAGGTAAACACATCCCTTTATTTAAGCAATTATCTCTACTAATTAATTAATAAAAAATAACCTAAATATTCAGTGATGAATTAAAAATCCTAATTCTACCATTCCCCATCCCATCTTCAAGACGAACCTTGTGACAAGGTTCGAACCGATCACTAAACGCAGCCAACTAGGTGACATTCCAAATGAAATTGTTCATTGCCAACTAGGAAATCCATAGAAAGCAAGTGTCAATCACATATGACAAGACCAAATTGCTCCAAGCACTGGATGACTAACACAACATTCCAACATTTGAGAAGCAGCACATAGAAGTCAACCTTGAAGTTGTAAACATGAAGTTGAATGCTGACATCCCGACATAGGCCAGCGAATGGTAACATCTGCGCACCAGCTACAAATGCAATAAATGGGGATGTTGGAAAAACAGGAAGATGTAATTGGCGTGCTAATTGCCTATCAATAAAATTTTCTGTGGCTCCACTATCAACCAAAATAAAGATGTCTCAATCCAGAAATCTCCCTGTAATCCTCATTGTTTGCATAAGGGACTTCCTGAATATTGCTTGGCATGATATTTCAGTGGAGGTAATTGTGTGATCTTTCTACAACATGTGCAAAATATCCGCCTAATCCAAAGTACCCACTTCTAGCATAAAATATTAAAATCACTGGTTTTTTTCATTGATGGCTGGGTGCAAATTTTTCATCAAAATTGTAATAGAGACCCTTTTCTCTTCAAGCTTGCATGTTTGCCCATGACAACTACTTAAGAGGTGGTGAAGCATCTACTGGCGTAGGAGAGGTAGATGGCTTCAGTAATGAAGATGATGGCATCTTGGTGATCTAACATAATTGATGAAGCTTCTCTTTTTGCATACTGAGCTAAACCGACAGTCACAAATAACATTAGAGGGTGAAAGAGATGTATCTCAGCAACAATTTCTTCATTCAACCCATCAACATTAACACCCGGTGAATGTCTTTTATACCAAACACCAACACAGTTGGTAAGAGTTCAATTTTTTATTTTTTAAAATGTTTACTTCATTAAAAGGCACAAGAGGCGCCAAAAAGTACAAAGAGAGGAAAGAGGACCCCAAAGCAAGGGCCTCACAACAAAACTCTAAGAAGATACAATCACATTAAGATAAACCAATACACTTCTTCCAAGCTTTTAAAAATTTGATAGCCTTTCACGTGTCCAACTTGACGCATTTTAGACAATGCTTCTTCAAAATCTCCATACTTAGTTTGGCCAAATCATAATTGATAAGGGCATCAGGCACAATGACACACACTCGGGCTCTCCTATCGACCTAGATCAAGTGGATGAGATTGCATTGGTTTATATGGACCATTTTGACCGAGGTAACAACAATTGGACTCCATTTAATAAACCCATTCATTTTATTAGTCGAGGTCCAATAACCTCGAGTGACCCAGTTCAGCCTGTTAAACCAAAGCCCACTCATAAACCAGACCTCAGCCCACAGTCTCCAATAAGCCCAATTTCGCCCAAACTCCTTGTTCTTCTCTCCCAGTGCCAAGTGTCCAGACTCCAAACCACAGTCAGTGACACCAAGAGAGGAAAGGCGTATGAAGAGATAAGGCAGAAGAGTTAGTGCAGGGACCAAGGTAGCAGCAGGGATTGGCGCAAAACCCTATCCACAGCAAGTGTGTAGGTGCATGGTGTTGTTATCCTCAACATAGGTGCAGGCTATCTTCTAGGAGATGTTTTTACTTTCTTATTTTGTTTGTGCTTTTTAGAATAAATCTCAACCCTCCATGTGGCGAGATAATGCATTTTTATTAGTTAATAATTGTAGACATGGATCACCCCCACATGAGGCAGGTGATCCATGCATGAAATTCGAATTTTAGAGAGGAATTATCTTTTCCTGGTGTAGTCGACCATGGAAAGGGTATTTCGTCTTTTCACGCATTTTTTTTTCATAAATAGCCTGTACTCCAGTCGAATTTGACACAAAATAATATTGAATTTATTTGGAGAACCTTCTCTTGACTCTGTAGAGTTGGTTTTGCGAGGCTTCTCAAGCCAAGACTGGATAGTGGTCCAACTTTGTGCAAGTAACAAAGTTTTTAATTCGATAACGCCTTTATGGATTTTAGATTAAGAGTACAAATTTCATCTCCCTCTTTTAATTTCACTTCCGCAATGTCCAATCAATTTAATTAAGAGAGGACCTTAATCTAAATTCCATAAGCATAATTGAATTCCTGGGAACCTTATTGACTCGAATTTTGTTCGTCAAACTTGCAATCAGGCAGAAACCTTTCATTAACAGTGATTGTTTGAGCGGGTCCTCAGAGACCATACTTTGTTTCTATGCCTCTAGATTGAATTCTTCTCAAATTCGTCCGAGGCCTACATCAATAGTGCAGAGGGCCTTAAGAAATGAGTCCCATGTAAGTGAGGTTGCATGCACTCATACCATTGAAACCATTGATTGGCTTCACCTTCCAAATGAAAAGAAGCCTAAGACTTGTTGATCGAGTGGAGTAGAATGGTACTTAAAAATTGTTTGGTGAGATAAATCCATTTCGTCGGGGTTGTGCATACACAACGAGGAAAATCAAGTTGAGCATAGCAGGCTTGAATGGTGTTGCCACAATCAGATGTAGTGCCACTATGAATTGCAGACTCCTCATTATCATCTTTAGAAGAAGAAAAAATTGATCTAGGCAAATGGTGACAATTGTTGTCGTTAACATCCATGACTGTATCCTTGATTTAGTGACCTATCCTCAAATTTTTTTTTTCAATCTGATCCTTAATTGTTGCCATGAAGTTGACAGGGAGATGAAAGGGCACTACAACGAAACGAAAGGGAAGAAGAATATATTAGAGTTTCTCATTTGCCTTTTTTTCTCTTAAGAATATGTTAAGAGTTTCTCGTTTGCCTTTTTTTCTCTTAAGTTTTTCTTCAAGGGTTTGATGTAGATATGTGGTAGACAAAGGAGACAAAGAGAAGGGCTCAATTAGGGAAGGCAAAGAAGAAGGGCTAAATAGGGGCATAGAGGCAGTGAGTGTGATGATGGGAGGCACTGACAAGCGGCACAACGGTAGCATCTGTAGATTGCACAATTGCTCTATCAGAATGGTTAGGAGGGGAGGGGAGGGGGGTCACGATTTGTAACAGAAATCAGGGGAGGGGGTTGCAGCAAGGCAGAGGGACAAAAAGGGTCGAGAGAAGAACACAATGGAAGGAGAGGGGTGGGTGTAAACTTCCTGCTATGGGGTGTTGTAAAAACAGCGGTGAGCAGAAGGGCATGGTGAGGCAGCTGCAAGCAGCAAAGGTGGGGCAGTGTGATGGTGACAATGACAACAGAATGGTGGCATGCAACAAATGAGCAACGACAGCCACAGGTGTGCCACTCCTCTCTTCTTTCTTTTTTTCTTCTATGTTTTTGTTTTCTTTCTTTTTTCAGGGTTTTTATGGTTGAGACTTCCTGCAGTAGGGTAGGAACCAACGAAATGGAGCTTTTTCAATGGAAAAAAAGAAAGAAATGGCGGGCTTCTAATACCAAATGATAAGAACTCGAAAACAAGGGATAGGAATTTCACTTTGACATGGAATCAAGCCTCTAATGTGGTTTCATTCGAGGATAAACCAAACTTCTTAGCCTTCGGCTGAATTAAGGAATTCTCTCATACCGTCATTAATGATAAAAATAAGTATCTATTAATAGAGTGAGCATTTGGACTGTGCCCTCGTGTGACAGTACCACTTTGGCATCCCAGTTTGCTTCCCTTTATCGTCTATCTCAGTTACCGATCGGGGTCATTTATGATTTCTATTCCATTAGCACTGATCAGGTTTTGTGGAACCTTACCATGTAGCGTAATCTTATTGACTCTGAGACTGATGACTTCACTGCACTCCTGCAAATCATTTCCTCCTACTGGATCCTGTCTCTCTACTGATGATAGCCTTGTGTGGTGACCGGATCCCATTGGTTGCTTCTCTGTCAAATCTTTCTTCAAGTGCAATTATCGAACAACTGCTACCTACTACTGTAAACCCTGATGTTTGGACTTCCAAAACTCCTCCCCGTGCAATATGCTTTCTAAGGACTTGCAGGTATGGCCAAAATTTTGACACAAGACAACTTGAGCAAAAGAGGAAAAATCATTGTTAGTGCTTGTTCTTTTCGCCTTCAAGCCTCAAAAGAGACAAATCATCTCCTTCTTCATTGCCCCTTCTCCTATGCAGTGTGGAACTTTGTGCTACAAAAGTTCGGTGTGAAGTGGGTTATGCCTCCTACGGTGGCTCAATTATCTTATGCCTAGGACATTCTTTGTGGCGTTTGGCATTCTTGCCATTGTGAGGATCTCTTGGGGGGGACTGAAATAGTAGAATTTTTAAAGATCGTGTTGAATCTTCTGAAGCTATCTCTACTAGAGTCCTTGCCAAGTCTGCATCATGGGCCTCCTCTCTTGCAGACTTCAAGAATATCTCTATGAACGACATCTTGCGTGTTTGGAAAGAATGTGTTGATTTAGCTTAGGCTTTTTCTTTTGTTTCTCCTTAGTTGTTATGGCTTCACGAGTGTTTTTGGTTGTGAGCTTTTTGTTTCACTGTATTGTGCTACTTCTTTTTTTTATTTGCACCTTTGGTGCCTTTTCTTTCCTAATATATTAACCATTTCAAAAAAAAAGTACAATGCTAAAAAAGGAAATACGTAAAATAATTAGGGAAACATATCCCTTTATCAAGCAATCATCTTTCCTAATTAATTAATAAAGAAATAACCTAAATAATCAATAATTAAAAATTCCAATCCTATCACATTCGTTGATAAAATATCTATTCTACTTTTTAGCCCTAGAAGAAACCCCCATTAAGGTGGATTCCCCAACCTAGGAGAATCCTCTAACTTCCTCCCATACCAAATGCACCCTAGAACAAGATTGTTGTTTTTTTCGTTTTATTAGTAGTTTTATAATAAGCATCCAAAAATAAATTACATGATCTGATAAGCAATAGAAAATAAGAAAGAGCTCACGAGACACAAAAACAAATAAGAGCTGCAGTTGAAGATTTTGTTCTCTCTTGACCACTCCACATCAAACCTAGATTGAAAAGAAAACACATGCAAATAGTGAAGGAAAGATTTCAAAGATTGTACCTTTCAGGAAAAAAAAAGGTTCCAAAGATTGTGTACCTCATACGTCACACTGCCCCCCACCATGGCCGGTTGGCTTAGTGATGCATTAGATATGGAACCAGAAGCTGACAGAATGCAAACTGCACGCTTCCGTAGTTGCATGAATGACATAATCTTTTGGCACACATCCTTTCAAGTGAATGACAAATCTTAGGTGAGGACAGTATGGTCAGGTAATATACACAAGTAACTAGCATGTGGAAAGTGAAAAAACAACATGCCAAATTATCAGTGTAAAAACAAGATATAAAATTTGGTAATTCACTTCAAATCTCAAAAATACGAGCAATCAGAGAACATAGGAAAGTAATTGCCACAAACTACAAACATCTTGAGATAATCATAAAGGGATTCCTGTTCAAAATCAAGAAACGGCTAATCAAACCTCAAACATGGATACAATATTGCATATTCAAATTATTACCAAAATTATCACAGGACCTTTCTGCACCAACTTAGGTACAAAATTTCCCCCAATGGATGCTAAACTTCATCCAAATGGGGGGAAAGTAGAAGTAAAAAAAGGAAAAAGAAAAACCACATGGCAGGCAGTTTCTGTAGGCACGATAGTTGTTTCTTAAGATAAATTTGCAAAGAGGAATGATGAGAATGAACGTGTAGTGCTTTTCATCCAATCAGTTTCAGCACTATACTCATCCTCTCCCTGCCTCACTTTTTCATAATATATATTAATAACCAAAAGTAATTGACATCGCTGTGGATACTATCATGATAAACCCCATGCTTAAAAATGGTAATTATCTTAAAAGAACACAACATCTTATAAACCTATATTTAAAATTTCACCTAACAAAAAAAAATTGACAGAAGATAGAAGAGCATTGAAGAGAATTGGATAAGAAGATCTAAAGAGAAATCAGATGAAGATTTGCAAGACAGTAAAGAGTACACACTTCTCCAGCAGCAACTGTAATGACATGTGGCGTAAATCCATGCCCTGCTTTCCCTGCAATCATTAGATAAAAATAAGCCCTCCATGCTACATTATATATCTCAAACATGCTCATAACTTACAGTGCTGAAATTCAAGATAAGCATAAGCAACTCTTGTAAACAATAAGGAATAGCCATGTTCATTGGTCAAAACATATATTTACAAATTGAAATACACAATATAAGTGTTTGGAGAAAAAACCAAGTGAAACAAGGGAACAAGACAACTACCATTAATATAGTCAAGTCTACAAGAACTCGGAAAGGTAGACAAGTGAAAAATCTTAAAAGAGTTTCCCCAGCCATGCCACATTGAAAGATAATTAGCCTCTTCATTTGTCACTTCAGCACATCATACATTTCTAGTTTTTAAAGCATAAACAACACAATATAGAGAAGTAGTTTCACAAACCCTTAAAATCCATACCTGACAGATATGACAATAACTAACAACCCCAAGCATTCAAGAAAATACTATATCAAAAATGTATTGGATATGTAACCTGTGTTCACAATCATACTCAACAAGGATTTGCCATATCTAATAAAATGTCCCAGCACTCCCTCACATCATTATAACTACAATTTAAGAACCTTATGATTCTACAGTTTATGGTTTAAGATTCAAAAGATTAAAGACCATTTTGTGATATGATTCAATTTTCAAAAATTGCAATAAAAATATTAAAAATCTGAAAAATAATGTAACATAAGAATATGAACTTAAAATTAAAGGACTTGAGTTATATTATGTATAAAATTCTTTTTCTTTTTAATTTGTGTATCTCCAAGCAAACACCCTCTCTCTATTAAACCAAGTTCAGAAAACTCCTTATCTATGATGGACTTTATAAATGTAAAGTTTGGTTTCCTTGTAATTTTTTTAATGTATAGCATGACTAGCATATTTGGTTAGTACGGATTCTTAAGAATCATTCTCATGGACTTACGTGCAGATGACCCAGTGGCACCACCTGGGCCCACATTGATGGGTGGGTTAGAAAGGTTTTGACTTGTATATGGTACCTACAAAATTTCATATTAATTTGATAAGAGCAGCTATATTTTTACGGCCTTTAAAAGCTCAACTTTATCCAATAGCAGGAATTCATTAGATTAGATGAATAGGCTATAAAAGTTAGATTGGTGTTAAATTAGGTACAGGTGCAACTCACATGTGGTAGGGGGAAATTGGTATATATTTAGTAACCACATCAAATAAAGGAGCCTCTAGAGTTGCCTATTATTAAATTTTAAGCCCAACGAAAATTTGTAACCATTAGATACTAATCAAATGAAATATTTGAATTAGAAAGCATGAAATTTCTTATTTAGAAGGAGTTTGAATTATAACCATTCATTTTTATATTCACATATCAAATAGATAAGAACCTTCTTTAGAATTTGATTTTTGAAATTTAATAAACCTAAATTGCACATCTCATTTGGTATAGTAAAAAGATCCATAAACAGGTCATCTAGAAAATCCAAAAATACAACTTAAAGAAGCATCAACCACAAGGTTCAAAGCTATGAAGCACGGATACTCCGAAACCATCGGAGTATCTGTATCGGATACGTTTCCGACACGGATACGGCCGGATACGGCTCGGATACGTGTCGGATACGTATCCAATTAAATATTATATATTTTAAATACCGATACGGCTCGGATACGCCATCCGATACGTGCAGATACGGCGGGATACGGCTAAACACGGGATACGGCACTCGGACACGGCAAATGACGGGATACGGCCAAAAACGGAAGAAAAGAGGGGAAAAAAAAAGAAAAAAATAAAAACTTACTCTTTCCTCTCCTCTGCTTCCACGACTTCTTTCCTCTCCTCTCTGCTTCTCACGAAAACCCCTCGGAAACCCTCTTCTGCGGCGACAACCCTGTGCGAAACTTCCTCTGCTCTCAATTCGCTGCTCTCTCCTCTCTGCTGCTCGTTTTTTTCTGCATCTTCCGATTCGCGGCTTCTCTAGGTATGCCTTTCTTCTTCCTCTTCTCTCCTTCTTCTTCGTCTTCTCTTCTTCTACTTCTGTTTTCCGTCTTCTTTTTCTTCTTCCAGATTTTCGTTTTTCCCTCTTCTTCTTCTTCTTCTTCCAGATTTTCGTTTCCCTCTTCTTCTTCTTCTTCCAGATTTTCGTTTTTCCCTCTTCTTCTTCTTCTAGATTTTCGTTTCCCTCTTCTTCTTCTTCTTCCAGATTTCGTTTTTACCTCTTGTTCTTCTCCTTCTTCCTCTGTTCTTCTCTTCTTCGTCTTCTTCTCTCAGTCGTCTTCTTCTTCTACTTCGTCTTGCACTGTTTTTTTCTCTTCTTCTTCTTCGTCTCTTCGGGTTCTTCTTCTTTCTTCTTCTTCTTATTCGTCTTCTTCTTCTTCTTTCTTCTTCTTCTTATTCGTCTCTTCTTGGCCTCCTTTCCACCCTAATATACTGTGGAGGTTTTGCTTATTACAATTAGCCTTTAAAATAATTTATATTTGTTATTGTAATTTGTCGGCTGTACATATTTTCGGCTGAACATTTTTAAGCAAATTTTTATTTTAAGATTTTTATCTGTAATGGTAAAGCATAAATACCTTCATTTTATATCGTTTCTGGTATTTGATGGAGATATTAATATTTGAATACATCATCAACTTTTAGAAGTATTTGTTGGGTTACTGAGAAATCTACCTCAAAAAATAAAATTCTGTATGTAAATCTTATTCTAAAGCACTGATATTTGATTCTTGTCCTTTTACACGAAATAGTAAAATACAATGATTTATTTCATTTACTGTAGATTATTGGTGTTCTGATAATATGGGTCTATCTGATTGTATATTTTAGTTAATTAATTTTTTTTTTTTTATCTATGTTTGCCGTTCAGCCTCTTTGTCAATTGAAATGGCTACTGGTGGTGAGGGCAGTGGTAGTAGGTGTGGTTCATCTAGTAGTACAGCTACAAGTAGATTTTGTTCCTCCGAGGCTCTAGATGACCATTGTCCTCTTTGGTCATATGTTACAATATATCAAAGTAGAGATCTAAATATTGGAGGTGGAAATAGAAAGTGGAAGTGCAATTTTTGTAATAAGGATTTCAACGGTTCATACTCTAGGGTTAAGGGTCATCTATTGAGGCAATCTGGTAAAGGGATTCAAATATGTGCTTCTGTGACTGAAGAATATTTAAGGGAACTCTTAAGAATTGTTTCTGAGGCTGAAGAGAGGTGTAGACCAAAAAATGTTCCCTTACCCAATCGTTCCATTGCAACTCTTATGGGCCCAGCATCAACTAGTGAGGGGAAAAAAAGACGAGTTGGAGGTACAAGTGCTTTAGAAAAAGCATTTAAAAATGATGCTAGAGATCGGCTTACAAGTGAAATTGCTAGAATGTTTTATTCAGGTGGTTTGCCATTTAACTTTGCTAGAAATCCCTATTATCTTAGTTCATATACTTTTTCTGCCAACAATCAGATCGTTGGGTATGTTCCTCCTGGTTATAATGCTTTAAGAACTACACTATTACAAAAGGAGAGAGCAAACATTGAAAGGTTGCTCCAACCAATCAAAAATACTTGGCATGAGAAGGGGATGAGCCTAGTTAGTGATGGGTGGAGTGATGCACAAAGGAGGCCGTTAATCAATTTCATGGCTGCATCTGAGGGAGGCCCCATTTTCTTGAAAGCTGTTGATGGGTCAAAAGAATATAAAGATAAGCACTACATTGCCAAATTGATGATAGACACAATTCGTGAGGTTGGGTCAGAGAATGTGGTGCAAGTTGTGACCGATAATGCTCCTGTATGTAAGGCAGCGGGGCTACTTGTTGAAGGTCATTACCCTCACATATTTTGGACTCCTTGTGTGGTGCACACATTAAATCTTGCACTAAAAAATATATGTGCATCAAAAAATACAGAGAGGAATGAGAATGTTTTTGCTGAATGCCATTGGATTACTGAAGTTTCAGATGATGCATGTTTTATTCGCAATTTCATTATGAATCATTCTATGAGATTGGCTATTTTTAATTCCATTATACCATTGAAATTGCTTGCTGTGGCCGAGACACGATTTGCTTCCACCATTGTGATGTTGAAGAGATTGAAGCTTATCAAGCGTGGCCTTCAGGAGATGGTTATTTGTGAGGAATGGAGTGCCTACCGAGAGGATGACGTTGGAAAGGCTCAAGCTGTGAAAGAGATGATTTTAAATGATGTATGGTGGGACAAGGTTGATTATATTCTTTCTTTTACACGCCCAATCTATGAGATGCTCCGGTTGTGCGACACGGATAAGCCGACCCTTCATTTGGTTTATGATATGTGGGATACAATGATAGAGCAAGTGAAGGCGGCGATATATGGCCATGAGTTGAAGGAGCTAGACGAGCAATCTACTTTTTATGGTGTGGTGTATGATGTACTCATTGATCGATGGACTAAAAGTTGTACACCACTACATTGCATGGCTCATTCTTTGAATCCAAGGTAATTTATCTATTTCGATTATTTTTTTAGATTTTAAACTTCATGTTTTACAAACTAATGTTATGCTTTTCTAACCTATAGGTATTATAGTAGTGAATGGCTTGCTCAAGCTCCGAATAGGGTTGTACCACATAAGGATCCAGAGATATCTGATGAGAGAAACAAATGTTTGAGAAGGTATTTCCCTGATGTGAATGAGAGGAAAGCTGTTCTGACGGAATATGCAAGATTTTCAGGAGCTACTGATGTATTTGGGTCCTTTGATTGTTTACAAGATAGATGGGACTTGGATCCAAAAACATGGTGGGTGACCTATGGATCTTCTATACCAAGACTGCAAACGATGGCTCTTAAGCTTCTTGTACAACCATGTTCATCATCGTGTTGTGAGAGGAATTGGAGCACCTACTCATTCATCCACTCCATGAAAAGAAACAAGATACATCCTAAGAGAGCTGAAGATTTGGTGTTCATACATACAAATCTTCGTCTTTTGTCAAGGAAGAATGAAGGCTATGTCAAAGGACCAACTAGGATGTGGGACATTGGAGGAGATCAGTGGGATCCATTTGACGGAGCTGGAGTTCTAGAGGTTGCAAGTTTGTCTCTTGATGAACCAGATATGGAGGCAGTTGTTTTTACTGATGCGGGTGAAGGAAATGAAGAGATTGAAACTTTCCATCAGATTTTGTAATAAGTTTAAACATGTATTTTGTGAGTGACTTATATTTTGTTGAAATGTTGACTCTTTTTATCTAAAAGTAGAATTTATGATGTTTTTTTGTAAATGCTTGAATTTATTATTATTATATATATATTATATAATTTTTTAATTTGGCGTATCCTGCCGTACCCGTATCCTAGTTTTTAAAAATTTGCCGTGTCCCCGTATCGGATACGTATCGTATCGGATACGCGTACCCGTATCGGTGCTTCATTGGTTCAAAGAGATCTCTCTCCTCCATCCCCATAAAGCTTTCACACCTTAAAAGGTGAGCTTGCCATGATGATGAAGTATCTTTCTTAAATATATTCATTTAATGTTCTCCTTTTATCTACCATAGTGTAATTCACAATGAAAGTTTAAAAGGGCACATAGCATTTTTATGTTAAATATCCATTAAAAATAAAATGACCTCATATAATATAGTAGCTAACAAAATAAAACCTCATTTGAAGTTTCTAGCTTTCTGATCTAAGTTAAAAAAAATAGTACCTAATTATTAAAAATCATTAAAAATTTGACAATTTATTTTGTGGGATATATTAAAGAGAGAAATATTCAGATTTTAATTTTGGTACTTAAGATACCTTTTAGGGCTTCTTTTATTTAGTATGGGATGATCCCTATAATATTAAAAATTATAACTTTTAACTTAAACATTAAAAACATCTAAATTTATAAAGATTTAAATTGCTCTAGCATGCCCCAATATCTAACAACCAGGTTGTCAACAGTGGTTAAAAAAACTAAAATGTGAAATTGACTATTAGAGCTTTCTCCTTTGTTTTCTCTTTTAGAGACACCCAAGTCACAATTAAAACGACTGAGTCTCATTGTACAGATGTGTCCCATGTGGAATGAATGAAACCATGGTGAAATCTGAGCCAAATCAGACTCAGCTTCCTTAAAACCTTGCTTGAGAGTAGGGGGACAATTTATATACCAGCCATGGATTGAACTAACCCAAAAACATCCAGCTCTTCAAGTTAGGTTTTTTCTTTTAAAATATATGAAAAAAATAGAACTAACCCCCAAAATAATGCAAATTTAATTAACGGAACATGCTAAAAGACCCCCATGCATTTTCTCATAATTATAAAAAACATTGTGTTTTTATAGACAAAATAGCAAAATCAATTCCATTAAAAAAAAAAATCTGTAATTCCTTATCATTTGATTCCCGGTCCCATTCCTCATTTATCTTCAAAAGAGTAGCACTCCATTTTTTAATTTTTTTATTTTCTTTCAAATTACAATTTTAATGGGGTTTTTTTCCGAGGTTCTCCTCGGTATTGAGGCTGCTCGTTCCTCTAAGGGACTTTTTTCTCTCAAAGAAATATGCCCTGAATCTCTTATAAGATGCAGGATGTTCAGGATGCAAGTCAACAGATACTCCTCTTGATGTTAATAATAAGCTTTCTGCTTCGGATGGGAACCCCCTAGATGACCCCACATTTTATCAGAAGCAAGTGGAAAAACTTATTTATCACTAAACCCGATTTATCCTATGTTTTTGAGTAGTAAGTTAATTTATGCGCGCCCCGCGTGATACCCATCTTCAAGTTGTTTTTCGGATCCTCTGTTATCTTATGCTCAAATGTTGATTGGGCTAATTCTCCTAATGGTCGTTGCTCGACCACAAACTATTGTGTTTTTCTAGGATCTTATTTAGTCTCAGCAAGAAATAGAGGCTGGCGCGCGCGAGTGAGTGCGTGCGTGCGTGCGCGCATGTGTGCGTGTGCATGTGTGCGTCCGTGTGTGCGTGCGTGCGTGTGTGTGTGTGTGTCTTCTCTTCCATTATTTTCTTCCTTTTTCCTATTTTCCTTCTAATAGATGCCATGTCCTGACCTTTTCTGACAATAAAAAACATTATCAAACTATCATTAAAAGTAAAAAGTAAATCATTCAAAGAAAATTAGGGTACTAAGCACAGAAGGAAGAAAGAATTAAAACAAAAGAGCTAATATATATGAGATGCTTGATATTTACAAAATGAATCTCGAAACTCTCTCTAAACAAACTCATAAAACTATATCCTGCATTCCCCAAACTTTGCCTAGGAATCAAGCATTTCATTTACATTTCTAATAACATATTTGAAAAGAGACTGACGGTGCTGCATGGGTTGAACTGACGTAGGTGAAAAAACTGCAAGCGATCCTACCAGAGGCAGGCAGAGATGAAGTCCTACTGGACAGATCAAGTGTCCTCCAAAAAACGACAATGAAGAGTGGGAGACTATCGCCAAAAAGTTCTCCGATCACAGGATCAGAGGCTAAAAAATGCATGGGGCAAAAGAGGAGACGCAGGTAAGCACAAAAAGTCTGAAAAATATTCAGATCTGTGAAAATCTGTAGGAGAAACAACTAAGAAGGGACGATCCGCTACAGAAGTCCGTCGGAAAAGAAAACTTGGTCGAAGAAGATGTCTAAGTCGGCGAGGAAAGGAGCTGCCGGCAGGAGCAGTAAAACAGAGAAGAAAAAAAAACAGTTTAAAAACTCCAAAGATCTTTCTCTGATACCATGTAGAATAATATCGGAGAAAAGAAAAATAATAATTAAAAGAGAAGAAAGGATTGAAGGAGAGGAATTTCTCACTTTGAATGTATTGTATTGAATTTAAAGTAAAAGAATACACATGTATATATAGATCCCAAGAGCCAATTAAGGCGACCGAAAGTGAAAGAATAAATTACAAATCAATTACTACTGAATGACATATTTTAGTCAACCCTTGAATTAAGACATGTGAAAAACGTGAAAAACATTACAACAAACCCAAATGCTTAAAAAAGACAAACATCAACGAGCACATCTCCCTAACTTCACCCGAAAAGATACGATACACTCCATAGTTCCTTACTACCATCTAACAACCATCCTATTGCATTTAATGGATCACCTTTTTCATGAGAGAATAATGGATCACCTTTAAGCAATCAGCTATTGCATTTATTAAAACGGTTATTAAATGTACAATGCTCTATGGAGCGTTAGGTAATGAGGAAGCGACAAATAGACAACATTAGGGTAATGGATATGCAAACTCTACACTGGATGAGTGGAATGACTTTAAAAGAAATTTATAAACTAGGGAGAATTTAAAACATGCCTAATAGATGGCAAAATGAGAGGAACTCATTTAAGGTGGTTGAAGTTATGTTAGTAAAAGACTAAAGACAGTCCCCAGTATACAAAGTTTTAGAGCTTACAAATTGAAAATACAAGGAAGAGATGAAGACCATTGAAAACATGAGGGAACAGATAAAAAATACATGATAGAATGTAGAGTGACAGATGCAATGGTTTATAATAGGGTTAAATGGACAAGTAGAAATCAAAAGGCCAACCTCAAAAAGATGGGATAATGGCAATTGATGATGAAGTGAATAATGGACCACCTACAATAATGAGATTTCCATCAAAATACCTATAAGCTTTAAACCATCACTAATAGCAACCTCAATTGCATTTTATTCTATGAAGTCAACTGGATTAGAAAATCACACTCCAATTGTGTTATCATCATGGAGAACTTTCCCAACTGCTCCAAGTGAAACTTAAATAACCAATCTTAAGAGTAATCAACATCTCTATCCTACTTCAAAATGCTTCCCACTCCATCAATAATGCTCAAATAACAATAATACCCATCATAATAAAATCCTTAGTCACTCCCTACAATATACCATGCTATGATGCTAGAGAATGGACACATGAAAGGGCATGAGACATTAGAGCGTGCACGACACATAGCATACTAAAAAATTTAGGAGACTAGAATGGGGATGGTAGGGACATGGCATGACAAGATGGAGAAGGTTCTCTCTCTGAGTTTTTTTTTTTCTTTTTTAAGAACAAGTAGAACCCATGGGAAGTTTGTCGTGTCCATCCCATCCATGTGCATGTCTTGTCCCTGTACCTGTGTCCGCACGTCTTTGTGGGGCCAATAGACAAGTTTGTGCATCATAAATACCATAGTGTCAATCATATCGTGGATATCTCAAAATCTTCTTTTGCCAAACTTGCATTTTTATTGAAAATATTAGTGTTCCTTTTTTACACACTTACCATAACACATCATGCTTACAAAAGCATCATCACGACTATAACCTTCTTAAAATCTACCCTTCATCATGACCTTAACTAATATTGTCAATAAACAAAAGTATTCACCATTGCTGTGTAAACATCCCTCAAGGGTCAAGACTTCTTTCTTGAGGAGAACTCCGTAAACATAGAAGTTCTTAGCAAATTGACCAAAGTAGAACATTTGTCATATCAAAAGCATATCAAGAACAGATCATGTTGCTAGCCCAGCCATCAATTCAAGACAGCTTGAGTTTTCAGATCTTGCTCTAGCAAAAACCTCAATCCAGTGATTATCTAAAACAAAAGCAAGCCCCGAACCAACAAGCTATAATCATTCTGTCCTTTTCAACAGAGCTTCATATGATATAAATTGGTTGTCCATTTGATTTCTCAACAACTCCCTTCTTGCAAAAGGAAAATTAAGAGAAAATTATCCACACAATACCAATTGCAGTAAGTTCAAATAACATGAATTGAAGAGAAAACAGAGTCAAGCAAGGACATATTGTAAAGTGTAAACAATGACCAAGGTAGAGAAATTTCAAAAACGAGGCTGCATTTGGACTAAGAGGAAGTTTCTAATAGAAGGTGAGGGGAATTCTATAGTTTGTTCAGTAAGCTTTTTAGTACAAAGTAGGTGATAGTTGTTCTTGCAAGAGACAGGCAGAAACATCTTTCTCTCAAGAGAAAGTGTGCAGTGACATGACGTCGCTTATGGTTTCTCCTGCCCAAAATTGCTAAAGGGACCAATCACTAGAGGGAAATCCATGTCTCCTACTATCTCCCAGTCCAAACAGATCCCATGGGCTGGTTTGGTAGCCCAGAATTATTAAGCTGGAAGTGCAACTTTGTGGAATTTTCAAAATTCTACAAGGAATGTCATTTCAGTGAATTGGAAATCTAGAATGAGAATGATGAAATCCCACAAGATTCCAATTTCAATGAATTTAAAATTCCAATATGGAAGTGTTATTCTAGAATTCGAAAGCATGAATCAGTTAAATTATAGAATTCTTGGATTTCAGCTAATAATCTTGAGCCCAAAGGCTGCTGTGCCAACTCTTCAAATCATAGAATTAACAGAATTTGTTAAATCCAAAAGTTGTGAAATTACAGATTGCGCTGGACTGTTCTTACAAACAAGCCCTGAGTCTCAAATGCATTTCACAACCATCAAGACAGCAACAAATGGCATGCAAAGAGGCAGAAGAACAGGGGAGAAGCCAAGAGGCTGATAAACCAACTACCCCACCCCCATCGCACTTAAAGTCCAATGTTCACATTGGCACAGTTTGGATGAGAGTAATTTGTATATCCCTCCGCGCCCCCCCTCCCCCCGAAAAGTCAATTTATAATTTGGCTCTCCCCCATTGAAAAGAAGCTTTGCATGCGTTGCAAAAGGCATGAGGTGGCAAGAAGCCGACCCATTTCAGAAAATGCAACATCATTCACAGAGACTTGCGAGGGAAGAAAGTAGTTTCCAACGTACCCCGAAACTAATATTCATATCTCGAAAAGACAATCCTCTCATTTTCCTATGAAAGCATTTCTCCAGGGATAGGTGGAAAAGGGAAGAACTTTTACAGGAAAACTATCCCTAAAAAGAGATGGCGTTTGTGGAACCTCACCGAGAGCATCCAGCTGCAATTTCTTGGGGGAGGGAGCATCCTTCTTAGAAGGAAGAGAAGGAGAAGCAGAGACAGAGGAGGTAGAGGGGAGAGGGAATGAAGGAGAGACAGTGACAGGACTTCTTGGATGTGGATTCGGCGGTTCCAGTGGGTGCGTACTTTCTGGGCCTTCCTCTCTTCCTTTTGAGAGCATCGGGAGCAGAAGAAGGGCGAGGAGAGAAGAGGAGGGGAGGGAATTCGGAGGAGTAATGGGTGTTGGGAGGGTTAGAAGATGAAGAGAAAATGCCATTCGTGGAGATGTTGTTGTTGGTGGTAGTGGTGGTGGTGGGAAGATGTTGCTGGTGGTGATAAAAGGAGCTCAGCCCTCCCTCCTTCCCGTCCATCCTTCTCTCTCTCCCACTACTGTTGCAGATGGGAGGGAAAGAGGGCAAATGGCTGTCGGGGTAAATATAAATACGTTGAATGAATAAAGTGTGTCCTGTGTACTGTGTACTGCCAAAATAATAGTTATATTACTTTATATAAATTAATATATGAAATATGTAAATAAACAAACACATGACATGTAATGGTTTCAATTATTATAACTTAAAAATTAAAAAAGAAAATTACTGTTAAATATTTACTAAACTGCAAGGTAATGACAGAAGCACCTCATATTTTTATTATTAAAGGCATTTTCTTTTAATTTGATCAAAATATCTCCTGTTTATCTAACAATCTAATTCTCTGATTCAATTAAAAAGATTTTTTTTTTTCATTGTTTAATGAAAGATATGCTAAGCTAAAATAACCAATATTATGGTTACTATGACTCAATTAAGTGAATTATTAATAAATTTAAGTCCAATAATTCTATGAAATCAAAGAAGTCATCGTTGAGTAACGATTTAAACAAGCTAGTATCATTAAATATGAATAACCACCGCATGTATTAAATTAATAAAATAGATGATAGAGGAGGAGCAAATTGTCTATTTTATTTACTTAAATCAATAGATTAAAAGGCTAAATAAAACATGCTTCTTATAATCAGTATAACAATAATTTATAGTTTGGTAAGTTCATTTCGTCCTATAAAATACTATATAAATTATTAATATTAAAATTAAATTGAAGTTGAAGAATGAATCATCATTTTAAAGAAGTTATATGTATTTTGTTTTTGCAAGAGTAGTTTGATCATGGATGGAAAAGTCATATTTTTAGAAATTGATTTGGTGATTTGTCGATTGCCATTAGTTATAGGAGTGATTATAAACTTAGAGATATGTTTATATTCGAGTTTAAAAACTTAAAATTTGGATTTGACTCAAAATATTATCAAATCAAATAACTCAAATGAGTTTTTTCACTTCACTCGAACAAACTTAGTAGAACTCATTAGTTCACTTGACTTTTTCAGTTTTAAAATATAGTTAGATCCTCTACTTTTTATAGTGCAGTATAGAGTCATCTTTTTTATTCAATTTAAATAAGGTAATTATATATATTTAATAAGAATTATATTTTTCGAACTTATTATATCAATAACTATTTATTTGATTTTATAGAATTAAATCTAACTTATTATTAATTTCATATAATTAAAAGTGAGTCATAAGAAACACTGTGACCCAGTTATTTTAGCTTGGGACATCCTTTTTAAGAACTAACATAAACCATAGTACAATACAGCAAGAGACAATATTAGACAGAGAGAGTATCTTAGTTAAGAAGTTGCGAAAGTTATTATTCTAAACTATACCATATAAAATAACTCCACAATAATGATTTAAAATAGTTATTTTAAGTATTTTTTTAATGAGAAATGTTATATACACTTTGGAGTATGCACTTAAACTTTTATGGCATATTTAGATATGGAGAAAAAAAAAAAAAAAGCAAAACTCTTTCACACATTGGTGGGAGTGCTCTCTCTCCTTCCACTTGGTCTCTATCCATATCTCTCCCTTTACAACACCTAAATTTCTCTCTCCCTGTGTCCACACACACAGACACTCTATATCTTGCAATTTCGATTTTAAGGTACTTAGAACAATATTTTTAGATTTAAACTAGCAAGAAACATTAATAAGACATGTCATTAGATGGATCATAAGTCTTACAAATTTAGATTCATTTGGTAAATGATACATGGATATAGAGTATATAAAATTTCGCTATCAATTGATGATCTAAGTCATATAATTTCGGTCTTTAAATTTTGATGAGTATAGGTCATTGATTTTAAGAGTTTAAAACCAAATAATAAGATAATTAAATGGAGATTGTACAGGAATTATTTATATAATCCTTTTTATATCAAACCCAATAATGCGGGTCCTAAAATCTAGGAATGAGAAGAAGAAAATGAACCACACCAAAAGAGGAGAATAAAGATAGAGAAAATACAGCAGAAATAAACAAAAATAGAAGTTCAAGTACAAAAATAAGAAATTGAAAGATTAAATATTATAGAAGTAAAGTCCTATATTTCTAAATGTGTTATTTACTCTTAAAAGTAGCACTAACTCAGCTAATGAAAGGCAAATGATCCGCTTAGAACATTTCAGAATCCCGTACAATAGAAATATCCAAAAAATTAGAAATGAAAGTGAAAAATGGAAAATTGGGAGTGAAAACGGTTTTGGGGTCAGTTCCATTTAGAGATTTCTGAATGGTTAATTAGTTCTAAGCATTGGGATTTCTTTGGCTACTGAAAGCCAAATTATTGACTTAGAAAATTTTCTAATCAAATGGATTTTTTTTAAATTTTTTTTCACATGTGGAGTGTGGCTCAATTGGCATAGAGGTTGCTTTGAATTACCTTCCACTTATTTGTTGACATGTGGCTAAAAAGCTAAAGTTTAAAAATTTAAACTTAATTAAAATTCTGAGTTAAATGACTTAAATGATTTTTTACTCATTCTAAAAAAAGCATTAATTAACTTAACAAGAAAATACTCTCAGCTTAATTCAACTTAGACTTATTCACCCATATTTTTTTAGTTTTTAAATTATACATATGACCTAATTCATAGAACAAAGTCAATTGTTACATGCACCAGACATCAAAGCATCAATCAAGCCAATGCCTTCGCAATTTTGCAAAGAACTTTGCAAATTTCAAATTTTTGGGCCACATTTACTCGTTGGGGCATTCTAATTATGCACTTTAACTAATTTTTTTTTTAAATTGGAGCTTATTTTATGTGACATTATTTTATTTTGAAAGAGCCAATATTAAGGTGTCTTTTTATTAATCATTAAATAATTTTCAACTATACCACTCTCTTCACATATGCTAGCTTCGTGATTTTTTACCTTAAATTTTTAATTATTATAAATTATTGATGTAAGTTATTATTTTTCATTGCTAACATTACAAATTATGATAATTGATCAAGGGAGGTTTTTTCGTAGTTTTCTATTAATGTAATTCTTTATATAGTATATATCCGCCCATATTGAGCACAATGCGTATAGATAGAAAGGAAATGACGTTTCATCTTTCCAAAGTTGTCCTTTGTAATTTGAAGAGTTCTTGTGTACTTTAAAAAGTACTATATTATAAATTTTGATGGTTGGACCCAAATGTATTTGGAATGTTGATATAGAGGTACTTGACAAGTATAGGACCCACTAATATGATTCTTACATTTAAATTTAAACAATTGCTATATGCTTTAAAATCACGAGCCCCTAAGCCAAAGGGTTATAATCAGGGTAAAAGATATCGGTTGATACGAAACGTATCGGTTGATATATATCGGTTTTTCAGCACTCATATATATCCAATAAAACGCCTTAAAAATCGGTCATTATATCAGGTTGATAAGTATTAAATTCGGTTTTTTAATTATTTTTCTTTTTTCTTTTTAAAAAAAAGGGGGAAATGATATCAGCCGATACGGGCGATATATCGGTCCAGATATCGGCCGATTTCAATTTTATCAGTCTAGAAACACAGGTTTGTTTAAAAAAAAAAAAATATCGGTTGTGGGCCCCACCTAATATAGGCGATATTATGGTGAAATATCGGCCAATATCACAAACGATATATCGCACGATATACTGGTCAAAAAATCATCTGCAAAAGCAGACTGCAGCAGGCAGCAACTGGTGTGATTCCTCTTGTTTCCCACGCTGATTTTTTAATTTTTTTTTCAAAACTTGAAAATCCAACCCAACCAAACCCCTCTATTATCACTACCTCTCATACATTCACAGCCTCAATCTTTTTCAAACCAACTCATCTCATCCAGAGGTGTTTTTTTTTTCTCTCAATTCATCTCCATTTCACATTCCTTCATTCCATTTCTTTAGAAAAGAATTTATAATTGGCTGATTTTGTAAGATCCAATCCGTTCAGAGTATATTTGATAGATAGATCTTCATTTACTGTAAGTTTTTATTCCATTTTTTTTTATTTTTAAGCATTTTCATCTAAATGTTTTATGCTTTTAATGTATACTTTAATATGTAATGTGTGAAAATTAGAGAGAGGATTTCAGTATGTTCCTCAATTGAGAGAAGATGGTGTATAGATTATTATATAGAAGAAATACAATAAATGATGGTCTAAATAAAAAGAAATTGTACAATGAAATTATATAACTCCCAATCAAGGGATAAATGTCTTCTATATGTGCTAATACTCCCCCTCAAGGTGGAGCGTGTATATGAGTAACGTCCAGCTTGCAAATTATGGCATGAAAGACATCTTTGCCCAACGGCTTGGTGAAGACAATCAACAAGTTGATGGGAAGAAGGAATGTGGTGAGGGATAAGGAGCCCAGACTGGAGCTTCTCCCTAACAAAATGACAATCGAGCTCGATGTGTTATGTCCGTTCATGGAAGACAGGATTGTTGGCAATATGTAGAGCAGCTTGATTGTCATAAAATAAGGTGATGGGTGAAGGATGGAGAATACCAAGATCACTGAGTAAGTACTTCAACCATTGAAGCTCACATGTCAAAGTTTCCATGGCGCGATACTTGGCCTCAGCGGAGGATCGAGAAACTGCATGCTGTTTCTTGGTCTTCCACGAAATGAGGTTGGAACTGAGGAATGTGCAATAACCAGTGGTGGACCGCCGAGTAGTTGGACAAACAGCTCAGTCAGAATCATAATATCCCTGTAGATGAAGGCTGGTAGATGAAGATAAAAGGATCCCTTTATTGAGGGAACCCTTCAAATAGCGAATCACACGGTACGCGGCGTCCAAATGTGTTCTACGAGGAGAGTGCACTAAACTGGCTGAGAATATGAACTGCATAATTAATATCAGGCCTGGTAACTAGTGAGGTATATAAGACAACCCAAGAGAGGACGATATATGGTGGGATCAGGAAGTAAAGTCCTATCATCAGGTGATAATCACAGCTTTTGTTCCATTGGAAAATCTGAGACACGTCCGCCAATAAATCTTGTATCCTTGAGAATGTCGAGAAGGTATTTTCTTTGGGAGAGGAAAATACTCTTCTTAGAACGTGCGACTTCAATGCCAAGAAAATATTTTAGGCCCCCAAGTCTTTAATATAAAATTTCTCTTCAAAGAGGTGCTTGAGGCGTTGAATGGCCAAAGCATCATCACCAGTGATTATGATATCTTCAACATAGACAAATACAAAGGTCGAAGAATTGCCGGTGTGATGTGTGAACAATGAATAATCAGACTTAGACTGAGAAAAATCCAGCTTGAATAAGAGTAGATGAAAACTTGGCAAACCACTGTCGAAAAGCTACTTTCAACCCATAAAGAGATTTGTTTAGCTACAAACTCGTTGCTCCCCCTGACAGTGCAAAACCAGGTGGAAGAGTCATATAGACTTCTTCATCAAGATCACCTTATAAGAAAGCATTGTTAATATCAAGTTGATGAAGGCACCACTGCTTGACGGAGGCAATGGAGAGAAGAGCATGGACAATAACTAATTTAGCAACGGGGGCAAATGTGTCATGATAATCCAGCCCTTCAACCTCAGTAAAGCCCTTGGCGACCAAACGAGCCTTATAACGCTCAATAGAACCATCTGACCTGTACTTGATCTTGTATACCCATTTGCAACCAATGAGTTTCTTGTCAGGCAGGAAGAGAAGTGAGGCTCCAAGTGTTATTCTTTTCAAGTGCTTCAATTTCTTTTTCCATGGCGTCTCTCTAATTTGGAGACTTGACAGCTTGGGTGAAGGTACGTGGCTCATCTGTGGAACAAATATTGGAAAGAAAAGCTCTATGTGCAACAGATATGTTAGAAGTATGAAGATAATGAGAGAATGGGTAAGGTGTACCTGTCAACTTTGAAGCTGATGGAGAGAGTTATCGCTCATGAGTGGCTGTGGAGCAATGAAAATCCACCAGGTGAGGTGGTGGACGTTGAATGCGACTAGGGCGGGCAGCTGGTGTTGGAGCAGTAGGAGAGGTGATGGAAGGCAGAGGATCACTGGACTGACTGGAATCAATAGAAGTAGCTGGAGGGACTAGTGATGGAGAAGTAAAAGCAGGAGAAGGAGAATATAATCAAAAGTAGGATCATCATAAATAGGCAATGGGGTAACATGAGAGGATGTTGAGGTAGGTAAATCACGATAAGGGAATATACCTTCATAAAATGAGACATCACGAGATGTATAAATGGTTTTAGTGGCTAGGTCAAAAATGCAGTAACCTTTTTGCGCATAGGGGTTGTCACGCCCTAACCCGAAGGGTGGGCCTGGAACGTGACTGATTTTTTTTACTAAACCAACACAAGCATTTTAATTGGGCCGGATCAACAGTTGGGTCCAGAGGTCACACATGATCTCAACATGTGGACTCAAACATATACTATAAGTCTACCCAACAAATAGACATAAAAATAACACATTGCATGATCACATAATTCCAACACTGAATTATTATTAAACGCCATTAGAGTGACTACAGAATCATAGTAGTTTTCAATACATAACATTGATACAAACTAAGTACCACACCCGGTACTTTACAAAAACAAGAGGTTCCAAGAACCAGAAAGCAAAGATAAGGGTATTCCCCTCAGTGAGAATTCCAAAACACCTGCCGCAGCTTATCCACCCTAACCCTGAAATAGAGGGTTCTCCTCCTCGGGTTCATCTCCTGAAAGGTGAGTGTGGTGAGCTAACTAGCCCAGTGAAGGAAATATAACAGTGCAGTTTAAGTAAACAACATGTTAGCATATAATCAACAGTTGCAATATAATATCTCATGCTTGATAACAATATTCACAATATCAAGTAAAGTCTCATCATCATTTCCATCATCTTGTCATCATCTTTCCATTATTGTTGTCATCCACCTGTAACCCCTAGATACTATACTGACACCAATAGTATTAAGTCCCGACACGGTCAAAATACATCCTTACAAGTACATCTCCGGTATGCACCTCAAACCGGTACTGACACACCTTACCAGTCACTGTCGACCCACCTGGTCTAGTAGATGTAACCGACACCTCAGCTCAGCGATGGTTCAATAGTAAAAGGTACGTGGAAGCAGTATCACATCTCATATGATCAATATCATAATCTTCACAATCATCATAAGCACTCTTACCATAGTGCATCATGTCTAGGCACATGAGTGAGTTCATCAACTTGAAACCACTCATTGCTCCAAAATCCATTTCAAGTAACAAAACCTATTTACATGTACTGCAAAGTCAAGTTCCCTCACCGTATATGTGTGGTTTTGCGGTCTCTATTCAAACAAACAGACAAGTGCACAATCAATATACATAGCATCAAATACACACATACAAGTAGTATTTCGAAAACCCTACGTTTTCTCAAAAATATCCAAGGTATATGGAATTGAGTCTCCTACTTGGTTTCTAACCTTTTTAAATGACAATAATCCACAGGATAATAAAATAAAAAGGGTGCTCAGTCCAAAACTCATATTGTCTTCTGGGCATTGACCAGATTGACTTATCGAGTTAGGTATAGATTCTCAGGTTACTTCTCGGTTGTCTTCTAGATAGGACTAGATCTGACATTTTGATTAAGGCCTCGAGGTCAGTCAGTGCCCGACAAACATAGCGTCGGCCTGAAAGTGAAATCACTCAGTGCCCGACCAATAGAGTCGGCCTGGAAGTGAATACAATAGTATATACAGTCTAGTAATAAGAGAAGAGGGTTAGTACATTTTTAAATTAAGAAGGGACTACTAACATCACATGCAATCAACAATAATTAACATTTAACATTTAAAAACTGGGTCCCTCGGAACATGTCTCAGAACCAGATACTGTGGCCTCGGATCATCCGAACCACTGCCTACACTAGTCACTGACCTCGGATCTTGGGTCTGACTTCGGATCGTCCGAAGATCGGATCTCTGATCATCCGAAGTTCATCCGAACCGAAAAACAGAGAAAAAAGGTCTCGGTGGGTCTGTGCACTTTGGAACATCTAAAGTGAGGTTCGAATCGTCCGAGTGGGGGTTCGGTCCTTCCGAGCTCTACTCGGATCGTCCGGCTAAGTCAAGCTAGCCTCGGGCGCTTCTGGGCTTCGGGTGAAGCTCGAAACGTCCGAGGAGTCCTCTTGGACCATCTGAAGGGCTCGGACCGTCCAAGAGCCGTCTTCCTCCACTATCTTCAACAACAGATAGTGACGGTAGACACAATGTGAAATACGAATCCGGAAACAGTGGGTTTTCCGGATTCGATTTCCACACCTAACCGGTCCGATGGACTCCTCTGGGAGTCCTCTTTCTATAGGGAATGGTTTGGAGCTTTGAAGGCTCAGCAGGCCACTGGATTTTAACACTGAAAGCTCACGGGTACAATAGAACCCATGGTTTTTCTTAGACTCCAAACTGGTTTTACTCATTCAAAATAGGGCCAAACTAGTTTTTCTTGATTCTATCCCGACTGAAATTGAAAGAAGAACATAGTGGTTACCTTCACTTGGAGTTCCTGGGTTGAAAATTCAGATTTTGAAAATCTTTCCTTTAAGGCTACGGTAACTGAAGCTGAGAAGAAAAAAGGCTAAGGATCGGTTGGTTTTCAATCAACTGGAACTGAGTCTGAGAGAGGGAGAAGAGAATAGATTTTTGTGGGAGTTAAAATAGCAGAGTTGAGGCCATTTTTTAGAAATTTGGCCGGAGGAAGGGGGCATTGGCCACTGCATGCATTTGCATGCAGCCGAAGCCGACCTCCGCTACAGTGTAACCACTGTTCGGGCGTTGGTTGCAAATTAGCCCTCCAACAGTTTCCATTTTGTAAAAAGGCCCCTAGTTTGATAAAAACTGGATTTTTAACTAAATATAAGATCTTGAAAACTCAAAAACTTAATCCAACCTTACAGATAAGTTGGGTTTTGAAAACCTTAATCACCATAAAAATTTGGAGATTTAAAACTCACTAAAAACCATTGATTTAAACAAAAATCACAATTTAAACACTTTTTACTTAATTAAACAAATATTAAATAAAACAACTTAGAAACCTCATTTTGGGGTTTTAAAGAATAACTAGACCATACTCAAATTGTTCTAGCATAAAACACTTGTTTTAAGATTTATTTCATTTCCAAAACCTATTTATAATAATTATTTCTCCCTTTCGGGGTTTTGACGGGCGGTCTTTAAATACCATTTTCTGAAAATAAAATTATTCTAAAATCATAATTACAAATCCTTGATTAAGGAGAATAATATCATCCAATAATAATCACATAACAACATAATTTATAAAAATAATAGCAAGAAGCAGGTAAATTACCAAATTGCCCCATCCAGCTGGACGAGCTGCATCACTGAGCTTTCGAGATCGGATTGGACCACACCTTGGTCTTTTCTCAAAGCCCTAATCGTAATCTTCGAGATTAACCGGTCTAAGCTAGATTATTAAGCTAAAACACGCCTAATCTGGGTCAGGGTATTACAGGGGTAGCCAACAAAAGTATCGAGTTTATCTCGTTTGTCAAATTTATGTTTGATGGCGTGGTTGTGGCCAAAACATAAACTGCCAAAGATACGCAAGCGAGAAAGTCCGATTTGGAATGAAACAAGATTTCATGGGGGGATTTGCCTGATAAAAGAGGAGTGGGCATCTTGTTGATTAGGTAGGTAGCAGTGAGTACACACTCCCCCCAAAACTGTAAAGGTAGGTTGGCTTGTAAAAGAAGAGCAAGAGCAACATCAAGGAGGTGACGATGCTTGCACTTGCACAATTCCATTCTGTTGTGGAATGGCAACGCAACTGCGTTGATGTATGATCCCATGGGATGAAAAGAAATGTTACATGGCAATGGAAAGAAACTCAGTACCATTATCCGATCGAACTTGTTGGATAAGGAGAAAGAGTGCATCACCAGTACCCGAATGAAGAGATTGAATGCGAGAGTGAAACTGGGTTTCGACCATGGCAAAAAATGATGCTCGAATGGATTTTGTTTGAGATTTGACATGCATAAGATAAAGCCATGTACATCTAGTGAAATCATCGACAATGGTTAGAAAATAACGGGAACCATTGAAAGATGATTGAGAAAAAGGACCCCATATATCACAGTGAATCAAAGAAAATGGGTGACTACTAGTGATAGAGCTAGAAGGAAAGGGCAAACGTGTTTGTTTAGCTTATGGACAAATCTCATAAATAATATTCTTTGGACAAGAAATAAAGGGAATAACCTTAGCTAAATGGTGGAGACTGCGATGATTCAAATGGCCCAACCGCAAATGCCAGAGATCAAGGAAAGGGGGGTTGGAGAACGGCCATTGCCGAAGCCGCATGAAAATAGTAAAGCCCTTCATGAATGTTACCCTGTTCGATCGTCTTCTTCGTTGACGGGTCCTGAAAGAGACAATGGGTAGAAGAAAATGTCACTGAACAAGTATTGGAATTGGTAAGTTGACTTACAGATAAAAGATTAAACTTGAATGAAGGAATAAAGAAAACATTTTCAAGTACAAGAGAGGAGGAAAGAGACACAGTCCCAGTGTGTGTGACAAGAGCATTCGAGCCATCTGGAAGCTGAACATAAGAGGGTGTAGAACATGGTGTGTATGAAGTAAAATAAAGATAAGGTTAAACACATGTGATGAGTAGCACATGTATCAATAATCCAGACGTGAGAAGAAGGAATAGTAAGGGCAATACCTGAGAGTCCAACATGAGGGCGGAGGATACCTGAAGAGAATGTAGCCATAGAAGAGCGAGATGAATAAAATAATAAAAAAGTTGTGCAGCCAGTGAAGACAACTCGGAGACGAAGGGCCTGATGCCGAGTGATGGGAAGAACTCAGAAAGAGGTGCTGCTGATCGGTCTAAGCAAAAAAATCAGCACTGGAACTGGTGCCTGAGATGGGAGCAATGACTGCACAGAGACGCAGCAAAACAGGGCCAAGGGTTTCTTGCCAGCAAAAGGAGGTCCAAATTGGAGAAGGATCGATCAGACTAGGACGCAGGGAGGATCTGTCACTTCAGATGGCCCGGGCGAAAGCACATAGATCTGCATAGAGGTGCTGTGGAAGATGATAGAACTCCGCTCTGCAGCACAGTGGGAGAGAAGGCGACCAGATCTGGGTAGCCTCCAATGGCGTAGGCTTCAGATTTGATTCAGATCTGTTTCCTCCTTCTTCATGTGGTCTGTCTGAGACGCAGAAGGATCAAACAGAGTATTGAGGCAACGATCAGAAGAATGATAAGTCGCGGGAACTTCTCAGGGCACGGGAAAACAACGTCCGCCCAACAGTTACAGAATTTCGCAGATCTGAGTGGTTCAGATCTAGTTAGGCTGGGCTTGGTTTGCACGGTGGACTTCCACCGTTGTTTCAGCAACATGGTGGCAGCAGAACATTGAAGATCTGGGCAACCAAGAGAGGGCTCGACAACAAATAAAAAAACATAGTTCTTTCTCAGCCTGTTGCTGCTTTCTTTACTGAAAAGCAGAGGAAAGTCCGAGCAAGGAGTGGTGCCTCAGATATGAATCTGAGAATAAAGTGACGCCAATTTGAAAACGTCCAAATAGAATAGCAGTCAAGCACTGCAACCCGATCTAAAAAAAAAAATTGGGGACGACAACCTTAAAGAGTAGGGGCAGTGCGGTGCATGAACATGGTTTCCTTCGATTGAGGGAAGGAGACCAACTGGATCGGGCGAAAATGTGAGGATCTGAAGTTGTGCGGCAACAAAAGGCAAACAACGACAAGGTTTTCTCGAAAGGATTCTTGAACGAAGCAGAGGCCTGGGCGGGTGTAGACGAACCCAAGAGATCTGAGATGCAAAACAACAAGAGGAGTTGTTCGTCCAATGAGACGGGAAAAAAAGAAATTCAACCTTGGACTGATACCATGTGAAAATTAGAGATAGGATTTCAGTATCTTTCTCAACTGAGAGAAGATGGTGTATAGATAATTGTATATATAGAAGAAATACAATAAATGATGGTCTACATAAAAGGAAAATGTATAATGAAATTATATAACTCCCAATCAAGGGATAAATGTCTTCCATATGTGCTAATATAATGCATTTCTTGTAATATCTTTTTTTATTAGAAATGTGGATTATTATTTACTGTTACTGATTATTTATGCTTAAACATTTAGCCTAGAAGTTATTATGACTTATTGTTATTTTTTCATGCATATTAATTTTTTTTTGCATTTTTTTATTTTCTAAAGTAAAATGGCCCCTATATGTAAAGAAAATTATAAGAAATAGTAATAAGAGGGGAAAAATTTCTTATTTTTTTCATAAAACCACCCCTCTGATTTTATAAAGTATGTTCTGTGAAAAAAATATGAAATTCATGCAATGTGATTATTGATTTTAATTTTTAAACAAAAACCCAGATTTTTATGTGATAAATGGCCCAAAAATAGGTAAATGTACCAAAAAAAATTGAATTTTTTTTTTGAAACCAACCCTCTCAGTGTAGAGGGTCGGTGGACTGAAAAAGATTTCAGTTTCATATCAGATGAGACTATTTTCTTTAATTTATCATTTAAACCCCCATTTTCAGTGTGGAAAATGGCCAAAAAAATATGTAAATGTACCAAAAAAATTTGAATTTTTTTTTAAACCAACCCTCTCAGTGTATAGAGTAGGTGTACTGAAAAAAAAAAGTTTAGTTTCACATCAGACGAGGCTATTTTATTTAATTTATCATTTAAATCCCCATTTTCATTGTGAAAAATAGCCAAAAAAAATAAATGTACCAAAAAAATTGAATTTTTTTAAACCAACCCTCTCAGTGAATAGGGTAGGTGAGATTAAAAAAATTCATTTTCACATAAGATGAGGCTATTTTTTTTAATTTATCATTTAAATCTCCATTTTCATGTGAAAAATGGCCAAAAAATATGTAAATGTATCGAAAAAATTGAATTTGTTTTAAACCGACCGTCTCAGAGTATAGGGTAGGTGTACTGAAAAAAAAAATTCATTTTCAAATCAGATGAGGGTATGTTCTTTAATGTATCATTTAAAACCCTATTTTCATGTGAAAAATGGTCAAAAAATATGTAAATGTACCAAAAAAATTTGAAATTTTTTTAAACCAACCCTTAGTGTATAGGGTAGGATCTATTGAAAAAAATTCAGTTTCACATCAGATGAGGCTATGTTCTTTAATTTATCATTTAAACCCCATTTTCATGTGAAAAATGGCCAAAATATATGTAATGTACCAAAAAAAATTGATTTTATTTTAAACCCACCCTCTCAATGTATAGGGTAGGTGGACTGAAAAAAATTTCAATTTCACATCAGATGAGGCTATTTTCTTTAATTTATCATTTAAACCCCTATTTTCATGTGAAAAATGGCCAAAAAATATAAATATGACTAATTTTTATAATTTCGTGCTTTTCTTAAACAGTAATGGCACCAAACAAAGAGGATCTAGAATGATAGTTTGGTGAACAACATAGTAAAAGCCGAGTTAAATGCA
The DNA here is from genome assembly GCA_013350335.1 of Chimonanthus salicifolius. Classification (NCBI taxonomy): domain Eukaryota; kingdom Viridiplantae; phylum Streptophyta; class Magnoliopsida; order Laurales; family Calycanthaceae; genus Chimonanthus; species Chimonanthus salicifolius. Next base: position 5,802,341 of record CM023532.1, read on the forward strand.
ACTTCTGTGAGAAAATCTATTCTGGCAGAATTACCCGTTTGAAGGAACATATAGGTGGGAAGACGGGCAATGTAGTAAGTTGCAAAAGCACACCCACACAAGTGCAAATTATTTGTCGACAATTACTAGATGTCAATGCAAAAAAAAAAAAAAAAATTAAGGACTGAATCATAAGACCATGCTGTGGGTCAAATAATGGTGGACTGCTTAGAAAAAGAAATGGAGGGCCAATACATGCAAAATGTCTCGTCTTTTTCAGAAGAGGACCCAGGCGAGATTGAGGAGGATAGGGACTTCAGTGGCGTGCAATGCGAATGAGTCGCAGCGAACATGAGATGGGAGGGCATAGTGGTGCATGTTTTTTTTTTAAATTTCTTTTTCACTCTAACAATTGCAATTTATTTCAAAATTATATTAAAATGTCAATAAATGAATTATTCTTCTCTATACAGGGACTGCAAGTGGATCATCTAAAAAAAATATGGAAGCTGGTCCAGATAGAGTTCGATTAAAAATGCATTCAAAGGAGGACAACGAGATACAGTTGAACGCCACAGGTGTGAATCCGAAAATATTGGTGCTGCTGATCCGATATGGGATAGGCCAACTTCTTTGCAACATGGAAAAATAAATCAATAAGACAGAAAGCCGGCGAAGCATTCTATTGGGACTGCAGCGACTAAGTATTTCTCCAATATCCACCGGCCACCGAGGGACATCGAGAATTCATATTTTAAGGCTGTGTGCTATGCATCCGCAATTTTTGGACCTTCTATCACATTCCCATCGCCATATGAGATATCTTCATCATTCATCCCGCTCGAAATACAGTGGATCCGGGAATGGGTAGATAATTTTATGTCTTCTTGGTAGGATACGGGAGTTACCATTATGTCGGATGGCTGGAAGAGTGACGGTAATCGGAGTATTGTTAACTTCCTAATTTATAATCAATGTGGCATAGTGTTTCATAAATCGTTTTACACATCGGGAAAAACTAATGATGGAGATTTTATTTGTAGATTGATGTTGTTTGTCTGTGAAGAAGTTGGACCCAAGAATGCTGTCCAAATTGTAACAGATAATGGATCGGGCTATAAGTCGGGAGGGAAGAAGGTCAGGAACACGTACCCGTGGATCTTATGGACCCCCTGTGCTGGCCACTGCATAAACTTGATCCTCAAAGACTTTGCCGATGTGAGGGAATTTGGGAACTTAATTGACTGGTGTAGGGACTGCCACCTACCTTTATATACAACCATGTTAAAATCCTAGAGGTTATGAGGAAGTACACGAAACATCGTGAACTATTGCGACCTTGCGGTGACACGCTTTCGCCACAGTATTCCTTACTATGCAGAGTTTCTTAAGAATTAAGCAAGAATTGATGAAGATGGTGCGTAGTCAGGTCCTTTGCAAATGCGTTCGATATGAGAACGAAGAACACGTAAGATATTACCAGAACATTAGACACCTATTTGTATCTAAACCGTTCTAGGACAGTATCATAGCTTCTATCAACATCTTTGATCTCATAGCAACAACACTCCAATTTGCAGACTAGAGACAAGAAGTCGACGCTGCCTTATGTCTTTGAATGCATCATAAAGGCCAAAACCGACGTCAAGAAAGTTAAACCTCCGGAGAAACTCTTGGAAATCATTGACAGACTGAATTGAACAGTTCTTCATCTCGAACCCACAGTTCGTTGTAGGTTAGTTTTCATTTGCTATTTGTGTTTATATCTCATTATTGTGCAAATCTTATGTTTTTGCTAATCGTACTGTATTCCACTTGGCAACATATTATTTGAATCCATTTTCGAAAAAACCTAATGAATTGGGTTTAGAGCTATTGAACGACTCAATTCGTAATTGCGTAAGACGAACGATGGAGATTATGGGTGTCATGCATCCTAGTGAACGGGCGGCATGTTTCAGAGATTTATTACTTTCATTTATTATGATATGCCATTCTCGATCATTTGAAAGCTTTTCATTATCCAATATTACTAATTATGTTTCTTTATTTTGTAGTTACACATATACGAGAACAGTTTGGAGTAATTTGCTAATGAAGCCGCCGACGTTAGGCTAAAAGAGACTGAAGACGATGAGCACGACCCAGTGGTGGACATATTTTGGAAACAACTCATTTGTGTTGAGGAAGTATGCCATTAAGTTGATGAGTCAGACATGCAGTGCAACCAACTGCAAGCGTAACTAATCAACATTTAAATATGTCCACAGTAAGTTTCGAAATAGGTTGTCATCTAAAAGACTGAATGATTTGGTGTACGTACACTACAATCAGCGACTACAAGCAAGGAATTTAAGGAGGTACCCAGAGTTAGCGCGAATAGAAGCAGAAGATTTTTTCATCCCTATTGACCTCGAATATCTATTCAATTATAAGGATCAATTGAGTGAATGGATTGAAGAGAACGAATTGTCGGTTATCCACGATATCGATGTAATCACTTTTAGACCAAAGTGAATAGTTGGAAGAAATGGAGGAATCCGAGGAAGAGGCGGAAAATGATGGTCGCCGCCATTTAGTCAATGGATCCCGCCCTCCAAATGCGGGTATGCAACAGGAAACAAGTACAAGGATGACACCATGTCATTATTCTATTAGTGAGCGGTCTACTGGGACAGCAGGAGAATCTAGCTCCTCATAGAGGAGGAGAACAAACAGAGGAAAAGAACATGTTGGTCTAAGCAGCCAACCACCTAATATGTGTGATTATGGGTCGGTCAAATCTTATTCATCCACGGATGATGGTAATGGGTCAGGTGATGGGTATAATTTTGGTCCACAAAATGTTCTTGTAGATGTTGAGCCAGAAATTCCATCAAGGTTATTATCCTGACATGAGTTAAGTCCATCACCGAGAGGAGGATAGATAGCATACACCTCTGTTGTACAAATTTTAAATTTATAAATCGCAAGCGCAAGAACCATTAAATAGTATAGCGATTGAGTGCGAGGTTGAACTCATCGGAACTTAGGAAAATATATCCGTAAAAAATACACCATTGAAATACGTATTTTAAGAAATTTAGAAAACATGGAGATAAATCATAAATATGGAGTCATTTCTTAATCTATGAATTTTAGTTTTAATTTAGAAATATTATAGACTTAAATATAGAATCTAACAATTTAACTAATTTTAATTAAAATGGACGGATTTAATCTAAAAATATAAATAATCTTAATCTAACTTAAAAAACAAAATAAGATGTAATTAAATTATTTCCAACCTAGTTCATCAATTTCAAAAGTCTTTGAATTTATAAACAAAAATAAAATTTAAAACACCTAAACTACCTCTGTACATATTTAGAGTGGAACTGGATCAAAGAATTATGGAGGCTTTATTTTTCATATTTTAAAAATAAAATCAAGGCCTAGAATATGGAGTTCACTTAAATTATTAATCATGCATTCCAATTTTTCATTCATTAAAACTCTTATTATAATAATTATAAAATCCATTATATTAAGAAAATTCAATTCAAGTCTTAGTCTAGATAAAATTTTAACTTATAATTCCAAATCCAAATATTTCATCCACTCTTTAAAAAAGAGCTCTGAATCGGAAAAATCAAGTTTTACCTATCCTAAATATTTCATCCACTCTCATCGAATTTCTTAAAATAATTTCAATCATAAAATTGTAAAAAGAATAAAAACAAAATCAAATTCTCATCATACATAAATTAAATAATTGGACGACCATAATTCTAAATAAATCCACCTTTTTTTATTAATAAAATATGAATTAAGAATTACAAAACATTGGAATTTTGAAATTAAAAAATTAAAAAATTAAAACAAGAAGATTCATGGAAATTTTTAATTCATTATTGAAATTAATCAATTTAACACTAAATTTAAGAAAATAAAGATGAAAGAGACAAAGAAGTTCTACTTTTATTAATTGAACTAAATTACAAGATATGAATTAAAATAAAAGAAAATAATTACAAAAAAACTAAAATAAAAAAACCTAACCTTAAAATTCAAAACTCCAAAACTCCAAGCTCCCTATAATATTCACCGTCCAGGTTCGAATATTGCTGTGAATTGGGTCTCAATGTATAGAGTTTGAAGATGTAAAATTAAACAAGTTGTAGGTCCCATTTCCCAACTCAGCGGTCCCTTCTATACACGGCAACTTGCCTTTTCATCTTTTTCTTTCACATTGCCTGCATAGGGTTCTCTGTCTATTTCAAAACACGGCAACTTATTTTCTTCTTCTTTTCTATTTTCAGTTCAATCGGCCTTTCCTCTCTTTCTTTATTCTTTCTCTAGTTTCTTCAATTAATGGGACGGCATAACAGCAGCACCACTCGATTCAACCCCTTTGTTCTGCATTATCTTTCTGCAGATTCTCTTCTAATTTTCCTTCATCTTGCTGTTTTGCTGTACACGATACAGCTGGTGTGTCCTTCTCTTTAGCTGATACAACCTGCTGTAATACACGATGACTGCAAAGTGGATTTCCTTTGCTTACTGGCTGCCATTGCTTGCTTCTATTACCTTCACTGCCTGACTTCTTGTTCTCTGATTCAGCAACAACTGACTGGCTGCTGACTGGTTTTATTAACATGTGCTGATGTACACGATGGGTTTTCAGAAGGTTGGCTGAATTGCTGTTGTACAACTATCTATCTTCCATCGCTGCTTTTGGGTTGGGTTGTGTTGTGCAGCAATGGTGATGTTTCTTTGTTGGCTGATTTCATTTCAGCAATTAAGAATAAATCTAAGCACTCTTATTTCCTCATATTTTATTAATCTTCATCTTTGCTGAATCTTGTTTGTAGGACAGCAACAACTCTCATATTCAGCATGCTTTGGAGTTCTAGTTTGTTCAAGCTCTTGGGCGTCCTTCAGAAGATCAAATCCTCTGTTTCTTTGGAGCAAAGTTGCTCTTTTCTTTTCAATTTTCTTTTCTTGCTTCCTTCTCTGTATTCTTAGAACAGTCCTTTCGACCTTTTTTTCTTCAGCTGGTTGCCTCTTTGCTCTGCAGCTTGTTACAATGGCTTAGTACAGCTGTAGTGTTGGTTGATTTTGACTTTGGCAACCTGCTGTATTCTTTTTTCATCGGCCACTTCTTGTGTCCGTCTTTGCTGTGTGCTTGGGCACCAAATGGCTTGGACATATGAGCTTTGAAGGCCCACGACTATTGGGATTGAACTGCAATGATAGGTTTGAAGGGCTCTTTTGTCGACTCGGTCCATGTTTTGCATTAAGCACATTTTCTATCAATTCTCTTCCATTTTAATTTCTTTTCTTTAAAATCTCCATTTTTCCTATAAAATTCCAAAATCTCATTAATTATATAATATATACAAAATTCAAGAACTAACTAATCTAAATATCAAGGGTAAAATAGGTATTTTACTATGCATATCAACCTCCTCATGGCAGACCAAACATGTCTGGGCAGATTGCAGGATATGTTTCATTTGGATATATGCTCACAGGATATTGGGGTCAATATGGATATGGGCACATGAACACGGACTCATTGTCAAGTAATATACAGTCTATGTCCATTTCAAATTCAACCCTCCTCTGATAGTTGGCAGTATCACTATCCATCGTTAACATTAAAGAACATGTCTACCGATGAGCAGCTTTCGGAGGAGAAATATGTCGGATTTTATTTTCACGGTCCCGGTTATCCACATGAAGAGCTTGATCCTTAGTGATATTATACATACATATATTTTTAGAAAATTTGGTGATACTTTGATGTATTTGGTGTATTTTTTATGTATTTGATATTTTTTTATGCATATTGATGTAGTTGGTGTATTTTCAACACTTTTCATTTAAATTAGTTTTGTTAATGACCTCATTTAAATTTAGGTGGCTTATAAAATTAGGAATAAAATTTTAAAAATCATAATACTAATCATTAAATTTATCAAAATTTTCTTACATAAATTTTCATAATTGTTATGCAAATTTTAAATTTATAACTCGCATGTGCACGAACCATTTATAATATAACAGTTAGAGTGCGAGGTCGAACCCATCGGAACTTAGGAAAATATATTCGTGAAAAATCATAGAAATAAATCTTAAATATGGAATTAATTCTCTAATCTAAGAAATTTAATTTTAATTTAGAAATATTCTAAAAATAGAAAATAAGTTAAAAAATAGGAACAACATCTAAAATTAGAAAGTAACCATTAAAGAGATCTAATTTTTATGGAAAACACAAAATTAATCTAATTTCAATTAAGATAGTGGAATTAATTTAAAAATTATAAGTAATCTCAATCTAACTTAGAGCACATAATTAAGATGCAATTAATTAATTTACTAACCTAGTTCCACAATTTTCATGAATTTTGAATTCATAAACAAAAATAAAATTAAAAACAACTAAAATTACCTCAGTACATATTTATAATGGAATTGGATCAGAGATTCAAGAAGGCATTAGTATCCATATTTTAACAATAATATAACGACCTAGACCATCGAGCTCATATAAATTATTTAACACGCATTCAAATTTCAAATTCATTACAGTTCTAAATATGAAATCTATGAAATCAATTTAACTATGAAAATTCAATTCCGGTCCTTAGACTTAGGTAAAATTTCTACTTATAATTCCAGATCTAAAATAATCTTACTCATAAAAGAACCTTAGAAGGGAAAATCAAGTTTTACCAATCCTAAAATAATCTTACTTTCCTTAATTTCTTAGAAAAATAAACAACTTAAAATTATGAAAAGAATGAAAATAAAATTGAAATTTTCATTACACATGAAAGAACAATTGGAAAACCATAATTCTAATTCTCAGCTTCTCTTATTTACTAAAGCATTGAAATAAAATTATAATACAATTGGAATTTAGGAAGACAAGAAAATATAATGGGAAATTAAAATCACCAACCTCAAGAACCCAATGTGAAGATCAAAATTGCCAAAGCCTTCTCTTCTTCTTTTCAATCCTTCTCCAAAGCCTAGCCAACCTTGAAATTTTTTGCCCAAGTTTAATTTTCTCAATGAGAGATGGATAATATTTATAGATGAAAGGAGGTAGAGTGAATGGCTTGGATTTAAAGATTTAAATAAAGAAAGAGACACTTGGAGGGCTGATATAACTTGTGCAAAATATGGAATGGCTTAAAGAGGTAAGGAGGTAGAAAAAATTAGTAAAATTCGTGTCTGGAAAGTTGATGCAAAATCCCATTTTTTACACATGTACTATCTTGGAGCTCAGTTTTGACATAGTTAACGTCTGAATCACGAAAAGTCGTAAACTAAAAATTGTATCCCTTGAAGTCTTCTTTCCAATAAGAATCAAAGCAATTGAACATTGGAGTGAAACGTTATGGCCAAAATACTGAAGTTGTGTCAAACCTTCCTTCTTTTTCTCCACTTCTTATTTTGTCTCTCTTTCCTTAATCCACTTGGCAAATTCTAAAATCCTCTCATCATGACTTGTAAATTTCGAAATTCCTTATATGTATATCGAGATAATGAAAATAGACTTCACATATGTGGATTTATTCGTGGGCTTTTCTTAATGGACTTAATAATTGGGCTTTTGGAAGTATGAAAAATCTAATAAATAATTTTACCACTTACATTCAATTCTATAAATAAATAAATTAGTCCAAACTCTTATAAATAGATTTGAATTAATTATTTTACAAATAAAACCCCTAAAATTGTGGTCAAATAATTATTAAAAATTTCAAACTTTCCAAAAATATCAATTTATGCCCATAAATTGCAAAATTCACTATTTGATTCTCATATATTGTATTTCCCTTTAAATCCTGCAAAACTTCCAAAATCCTATTAAACATATCTTAAAACACACAAAACAATGGGCTAACTAGTCCAAATACAAAGGTAAAATAGCCATTTTCCTGTTCTCATCAATAATTTTTGTTTTCATTTCTCTTCATTTTATTGTTAAGTTTAATACTAGTCGTTTTTGAAACTTAAATAAATAATTTGAATATGTAAGTACTGATATTTAATGAAAAAATTACATATTCAAGAAGCCCCAATTTTTTTGAAATTACCATAAATTTTTCGGACCTTTTTATATTTTTTTTTGCAAATATCGGAGTGAGAAAAATATCGGCCGATAATTAGGCCGATGAGCATTTTTTCGACCCCTGGTTATAATAATCATATGATGTACAACATTAGTTGCAAATAGATCTCAAGATTTTGAATTGATTTTATCTAATTTGATAAATATCAAATTGTTAGTCCTTTATTTTGATATGAAATGTCAAAACTTCTAACATAGTGTACACAAGAAATCAAAATCTTTGCTTGACATCTTTCTGCCTTCATTTTATCACTTCTTTTTACTTGAAAACTCTTTTGCTCTGGTTCCTTTAGACTCCCAATCTTATTTCGCTCTTTTTCTCTACCAATTATTGTCTTCAGAGCTCGATCCCTTCCCTTTCTCTCGAAACTTCAGCCTAGATATTTTGTTTTCAATTTAGTTTTATTTTATTTTAAGTTGTTTTTTAATCAGACTAAAACAGGTCGGGTTGATTCTTGCGCTCTAAGTCGGGTCGGTTTAGATTGTGCAATATGGATTCAATTCGAATTGAGTCGGGCCGGGCTCAACTATTTTTTATACGGGTTAGATTGAGTTTTTCAAAATCTAGCTCAACCCGCCTAAATTTCAACCTAGTATTTGATAAACATGAAAGCTTTGTTTCTTCTAAATGTGACTACATATTTAACTAACTTTCAACCCCAGCAAATCATTCATAAAATTAATGGTTTAGTTTATTCTTCCCATCACATTTATGTGATGAATTTTGTCTTTAGATAGTAATAAGTTAAACATCTAAAGCATCTCTAAATGGAGATCATTTATAGTGGTGCACCTATTAATGAAGACAACCATTTAGTGAACTATATGTGCAAACTGATGTGCATTGTACTGGCAAAATTAAATTTGAAAGCACGCCAATAAAGAAAAGTGTGCATTGCACTAGCAGAGTGGTCATAATGTTTGGACCATGCTCTAAGCAGAGTTGCCTGCCCAACCCACTATTCCCTATCTTAAAATAACATTCATGAATTATGTGGCAAAAAATAGGATACTAGTAAGGAAATAGAAACTTTTTTATAGCATTTTCTCGTTTGCTTGATAGGTTTCCAAAACAAGATATTGGCTTAATTCTCTTTTTTATAGATTTTATGAAGTATTCTACTTATTATTTTCAACACTTAAAAATACTAAATGAAGAGCAATATTTTTAATTTTAAGATTATGTCCAAGAAACTAATTAGCCCTATCGAAGGCTAGACACTCATGAACCATGTGTAGTTTTGTGACAAACTTTCCACGTCTCATTTGACGAGTGCAATTTATGTTAGTATATATGAAATTGGAATATTAATTACTATATATATATATATATATATATATATATATATATTTTTGTCAGATCCTCTAGTGTCAAACAAAGTCATAAATACCGTTCGACTATTAATAATATCGGAATATTTTCAAATTCTTGAATTGTTATTGAAAAATTAACAGCAAAATCTCGTGGAAAATATAATATTTAAAAAATAATAAAAATATCAATATGGAATTTATCAAAATTTTATCAGGATATTATCGTGAATTTATCAAGAATTGACCTTAGTATCAATAAATATCAGAATATAAACGGCAGTTGGTATTTTGCCGATAAAAATGTGGTAAATTTGAAAATATTAGAAATATTTGTGATTATGGTGTCAAAGCGCAACATAATTTGTGGTCAAAATAAGCAAAATCAAGAGTGTTTAGGTCATTTTAAGCCCATGCTAATTTTTTAATGACAAAATACCCAATTTATGTTTCTCTTCTTGCGTTTAGGGTTTTATTCTGTTTTATTTTGTGCTAAAATGTTCTATTATTTTGGCTTTTTCCTGGCCCGGCTATGAGTTTCTATTTGTATTCCTTTGGGCTTTTTTTTGAGTGAATCTATTTCTAACCTTTCATTAAAAAAAAACTATGATCTATTGTCAACAGACCACTACCTATTTATTCGAGTTGCAACGCACATCAAAGTTCTTGTTTACACACAAGAACATCTCCATTTGAAAAGGGGAGAAAAATAATAATCATGTTCAATTATTTTGCTTCTCATTAGATTTCCTCCAATTCAAAATAGAAGACTAACAAGTCGAAGAAGAAGAAGAAGATAGTGCCGACAAAGATAAATTCTCTCATGATGGTTGAGAAACTATCCAAATGGAATCAAAGTCATTGTAACTCTTGGTACCTCTGAGGCCATGAACAAGAAAAAAAAATGCAAAATTTGTAGATCAGATGATGAAAAACCACAGCTTGCACCTTTGCAAAATCCTTTATGCATCCGGAAGGAGAAATGTCACCTTTTTATGATTGTTGGGTTCTGAGAGCTTCTGTTTACGATCTTTTAGACACGGTTTCAACATGACCTTTTCTTGATGTTTTTTAAACTCCAAACCAGTGGCAGCACCTTTCTTCACAGGGGTGAATTGTCTCTGTCTATTTCTCTGTGAGCATGATTTCTCAATGGATGTAAGTTCGCCGTCACCGTCATCACCATCGTCATCGTCATCACTAGAGAAGAGACAGTATTTCACATGAGGAATTTTTACCTTACACCTATATTTGTTACCTGATCTTTTAGGTGTAAGTGATCTTTTGGGTGTGGGATGGGGTTGTTGAGACTCAAATGGTGGTGGTATAGGGGGCTGAAGGTTAGCATACTTGTACGCTTGCAGCAAACGATAGATGGTGTGGTTAGGAACTATGTAGAAAACATTTCCGAGCTTGAGGATAGACTCAGGCTTTACGACGATCCATGGATACTTGAACACATCCGGGCGGGTGACCCAGTGACGAGGGTACTTTTTCATGACTTCAGCTGCTGTAATTGGGCTGCCATAGCTCTCCACATACCCTCTAGGGTGTACCAATTTCAGCACATCTTCTTCCCTTTTCCTTACTCCCATTTGTAGTTCAACTACTATTGTTCTCGTCGACTTGATGCTAAGTTAATAATGATGATGACGATGATGATATTTTTGCTGTCATGTATCTAAGAAGAATGAGAAAAAAATCAAAGGGAGACTTCAAAGGGAGACAGTATTCATGGTTATATACCAAATGGAGTCGATGAATCCAAAGGGGGCCCTTAGGCTCATATAGGTTACTTTGTTCTATGATTTGTTTTGTTGCTATTTAGCTTTGTATTTTAGTTTATCCATGGTTGTTGGCATTTAGCTTGGTATTTTAGTTTGTGTCGACATTGATCTCGGTCTTATCCAATTCTTACTAAGAAAATCGGCACCGTGTTGGTTCCTATGGCTGTATGCCAGCTTTGTTTGCGTATGATTTTGTATGCCATGTTCAAGGAATAAACATCCTCAGCTTTCCTCGCAGGGTGCTTATCCGAAGTTCAATAAAATTGATACATGGTGAATTTTATTCATGTAAAAAAAATATAATATTATGTGAAGTTGACGAAAAGTCCCACGTTGTTCCAACCTAAAAATCAAAATTCTATATAACACTTGAGATATCTTCTTCTCAATCGGCTAGTTTTCGAGAGTGAATTCTATTTCAAAAATGTTAACTTGATTTTTTTTTCATATTTTGATGAGACACATTTTATTTGCTTCAAATTTATTTAGATTCGAATTTATTTTGAATCTTATAAAATGAGTTAAATTGATCCATATCTATTTTGAATTTGGATTAAGTCAAGTTGGATTCAAATTTACTCATTTAATTAACTACGAAAATTTTTCTTGTGTCATGGCTCTGGGATATTCACGAACTGGGAACCGCCGTGACCGATCTTTCCCCTTTTTCCTTTGTTGCGGTTCTATGTTTGTTTCGCATGGCTTACCCTAATATTCCTTTTAAGGTATTTCTTTTACTATGCTTAGGCTTTGGGCTTCGTCCTTTGCCTGCCTCATTGGGCTTCTGCCTGGCTCGGGCTGGGGTTTCTTGTAATATTTTGAGGTCTTTCTCTCTTGAGCAGGGGTAGAAAAATCGGCCGAGCTGAGATCCGGGCCGATTTTTCATATCGGCTAATATATCAGTTCGGCCGATATATCGGCCGAATTTTTTCTCTCTCCTACCTCTTTTTTTTTTTTAAAAAAAAAAAATTTCAAAAAAATTACAGTAAATGCAGATAATTATGGGCTATAATTATGGGCTTATTGAATATGTAATTTTTTCATAAAATATCGGACATTTACATCTTCTAATATATTTTTGAAGTTACGATAACAGGAAATTATATAATTAGTAATAAAATTGTGAAAATTATAAGGAAAAGGATATAAATGAGGAAAATTTGTAGTAATAATTTCATAATTTATTTTCTTAGTCAATGAGTGTTATTTAAGTTAGGGTATCCCTAGGGTGTGCCGAAAACACAGTATTTTACAAATAAGGGTATCCCTAGGGTGTGCCGAAAATACATTTAGGAAAGTCAAAAGACCTTGAAGTCTTAAAGTATTTTTATCAGGTTATCGTAATTAGTCCGGATATTCAATTTGAGAAATTTTGAAAATACACAGTGCTTAAAAAATAACTTTAAAGTTTTAAAGGAGATTTTATTATTTAATACACTATGCACATTATTTTTTAAGCATCGTGTATTTTCAAAATTTCTCAAATTGAATATCTGGACTAATTACGATAACCTGATAAATATACTTTAAACTTCAAGGTCTTTTGACACTCCTAAATGTGTTTTCGGCATACCCTAAGGATACCTTTATTTGTAAAATACTGTGTTTTAAATATTTAGGAGTGTCAAAAGACTTTTAAGTCTTAAAGTATTTTTATCAGGTTATCGTAATTAGTCCGGAAATTCAATTTGAGAAATTTTGAAAATACACACTGATAACACAATTTGAAAAATAACTTTGATAAAATATCAGAGTACACACAAAATTTTTTCAAGTGAGTACTTTATGCAGCTCAAGAGAGTTACTTTTTGTCAAATGGGTTTTCACTTGAAAACCCTAATGCTCATGTTTTAATACCTTTCTTCTCTTTCACTCTCTCTATTAAACCCTAGCAGCCGCCGCCACTCTCTGTATTTTTCCCACTCTCTGTATTTTTCCCATCAACGAAGAAGAGAAAAGAAGCTGTCAAAAGGTGTGCGATTTTTTTTCTTCAATCTTTTCTCTATATTTTCTTTTTTCTCTTTCCATTCTTGTCCGCTATTTTTTTTAAAAAAGGGGCTTTTAAAAAAAAACAATTTTTTTAAAATTCGGCCAATATCATGACTGAAAATTCGGTCATATCGGCTGAATTTTTTTTTTTATATGGCCGATACTATACGTATCGGCCGATATAATTCGGTAGTCGAAAATTTGAATTATATGCGTATCGGCCAATATTTTGACCCCTGCTCTTAAGTGATATTTTTTTAAACGTTCATTCAAAAAAAAAAAATATCTCTAGTGTAAGTGAAGTCTACTAAATAATTTTAAATTCAAGTTGAATTTACTCACTCTGACGAGTCATTTACCAAAATCGGTCAATTAGAATCGATTTGGATAATTAGGTCGGATCAGGTTGTCGCCATTCTAATCCCTTGTAAACAACGTTTGTCATTTCATGCTCTTGCGGCTCTTAAGATCAGAAAATTTCAAGATTCCACCAACTCACGTTCTTCTGTTTTCGTTCACCTCAAGAGCCAGCCAATCCCCTGATCCTAATTCCTAGATCTTGACCTAAGTTTCTCAGTCGCTTGCTTTTCAACTTTCTCTTAAGTAGCTCTAGAAGCTTGCAAAGTTACGTTTTGAGTATGATTTGATTTGAGTGGAAATTTGGATGGGTCTTCTTCACCCACCGAACAACCCTTTCTACCCACCCACCATCCCTAATCCGAATTGGGGATCATTGAATAGAACAACCCCTTGTTGGGACTGGGCCAAAAGAAAATATTAGTTTGATAGATGGTGACTCAGTCCCAACAACTAGTATGAGAGTTAGGTCCTCAAGCAACAACACATGGACTCAGAGATCTTATAGCCGAACGGGATGGTTGACGATATTCTATCCATCAGAGAGCTTCATTTAAGAGAGGATTGTTGGGGTGCAAACTAGAGTCCCACATCAATTGTGACGGAGAAAACTAAAAAGACGTGTCTCATGGACCTCCTACATCGGTTGCTACTGTCAAAAAGACCTGCTGGCTGATGTCGCCTCAGCTCTTACTCACATGAGATTTGACTGTGTTGAACCCAACGACACAATATTCGTAATTCTTCTGTGTGCCTGCTCTGGTTTACCCTCCAAATCATTCCTCTTAGTACGTTGCATTCAAAGGCAGATTCACAAAGTGAGCTTGGTTGAGAGCAATTGGTGTCATAGATAAGTTGAGGCTGTGTCGTTGTCAAAGGGGATGAGGTTTTGTGAACAGCTGATTGAGATGTTCTTGAAGAATGATCATTTCAAAGATGTCTCAACTCTTTCAAATTGAATTGTGTTTTGGAAAGTGCAAGTCAATTTCTATTTTGTGACTATCATTGCCGTTCTCACAGCAGGAGGTTTTCATTTGGGAGGACATTGTGTGGACATAATAGAGTTATAGAATGTTTTATAATTTAAATTATAATAGATGATATTTGATAATGAGATGAAATGTTATGTAAGAATTCAATTTCATTAAATATATACTCATTAGATTGAAGCTAAGTAAAATAAACAGCTAAAATAAATTCTTTATCAATTATCTATTTTATTTACTCAAATCAATTTGATAAAAGATTCAAAATGAATTTTTTCAGGATAATAAAATTTACAATATCTATTTTTTTTGTTTAAATCACATATATTTATATCAAAATGATAATATGCATATGAGTCAAGTGTTGTGCTAAAATTGAATTCAAACAACGCATCGGAAGTGATCAAACATCTGCAGGAAGATAATATAATTTTTATATGGTTCGACATCCACAGGCAATAATCGGATAAGTTTCACTAATATCAAAAGGTACAAATTTCTCTCTCTAATTATAAACTCAAACTGACAGTTTCATCTCAATCAACACCCTATCACAAATACAAAATAGACCCACGAATTTTCTCCTCTCCCACTGCGTACAAAACAAAAGTCCACTTAATCCTCTCTTTGTCAAATTTTCCACTAGCACTCTCAAACACAGCACTGCCTCCACGAGGGAGGCCACACGACCTGCCAAGTCCACCGAAGGCACCAAGAGAGACCATCTATTTTTCAACTTTTATAAAATATCACCAAATGAAGAAAGAGAAAGGGAGAAAAAAATGCAAATTGAGAAAATGGAAAATTTCCAAATACAAATCCGAAAATCTTAGATGCCGGAATCAAGCCAATTTTCCAACATCAAGGAGTGAGAAGGAACATCTACAAAAACAACTGCAAAATGACAAAACCCCAACACCGCAAGTTCTTACTTCTAGCAAAGTCCCACATTGCTAGTGGACCTTTGGGTCTTGGAGTTTATAAGCACATGAGCAACCTCTCATTTCAAACCGGCTTTTAAGGATGAGTTCTACTCATGTGTTTAACACTAAAATCCACATCAAATGACTTCCTAATACAGAAGCCACACAAAAAAAAAAAAAACTAAGTTAGGAAACTAATGGATTTCGTCGGCGTTGATAACATCCAAGTATCCAACACTGGAGAGACACCACAAGTGTAAATTGGTGTCAACGGAGCAGACGAAGTGGTGCCAACCGATGAGCGCGGAAATTGCTCTCCACCGCAAAGCCCCAGATGATCAAAGACAAAATGTGCTGAATATCCCATGGAGTCGATAAGGTCAACGGTAAGATCATCAATATCAAGCGGCAATCTCCGACACATCTAAAGTTCTGCACATTAGAAAGGTTTGCCAAAATTAAACTAGTTACTAGTGCAGATAATTCAGAATGAAGGGGGATGCATCAAAAAAATTATGTGAGAAAACAACACTAATTTCATTATGATCATTGCAAAGAAATATTTCAGAACCTCCTCGACAAGGTAGATAATCAGAAGAACCATCAAAATAAAGATTAAAATGTCTAGTAATTGCATGTATAGGATTTTGTGAGTGAAAATTGTAGAAAATATGAAACTGACAATTTTGTCTTTCTCACTATCATTAATATATATAGAGGTACAAGGGTATCAGAGTGGATACAAAAATATCAATTACAATCCTTTGATTTAGGGACATTGCTAAATACAGATATACATAGAGGGAAGGTCAACTTTGTACGTTAATACTCTCCTGCAAACTCGACGGTGGTAAAGTGATGAGTTTGGAACTAAGTAGAGAGAAGCGGTGCTTCAGGTAGTCCCTTCGTAAAAATATCAGCAAGTTGATCTTGAGAATAGACGAATTGAATGTGATGAGAGCCTGCAGCGACACGTTCGTGGGTAAAATGATATCCAATTCAATGTTTTTGGTCCGAGCATGAAACACAGGGTTGGTAGCCATATTCGTTGCACTGAGATTCTCACATAGGAGAAGTGCTGGAGAAGTGAGAGGGAAACCAATTTCATGCAGAAGATTATGAATCCAGATTGTATCTGCACAGATGTAGGCAAGGTCCCTATATTCAACTTCAACACTAGAGCGAGAGGCTGTCGGCTGTTTCTTCACACACCACGAAATGAGATTAGGACCCAAGAAGATGCAATACCTAGTAGTGGAACGACGACTGACTATCAGGACAATCGGCCCAATCAGCTTCAGAGTAAGCGACCAATTGGAGATGTTTTGGGACAGGTACAATAGGTAAACCACGATCAAGTGAGCCTTTGAGATAGCACTTGATTGGAAACCTTTTAGTAATAATTGGTGTGGAACAAGGTTTCCAATCAAGCATCTTACTTCTGAGTAGAATATCAAGGGTATATTTGGTTTGAGACAAATGTAACCCGTTGGAGAGGGCAATCACCTCAGGGCCCAAAAATTAATGTAAAGTATCTCAAATTCTGTACTCAATCGGTGAGTGAAAGGCCGAAGAAGAGATGGTGTATTACCGATCAAGGAATTGAACCGTTGATACCATGCCCTAGGAGCTTGTTTTAACCCATAAATAGCTTTGTGAAGTTTGCAAACATGATGAGGACGATGCAGATCAACAAAGCAAGGTGGTTGAGCCATATATACCTCTTTAGTAAGGGTGCTATGTAAGAAGGCATTTTTGACATCGAGTTGGTGAACGAGCCAGACAAAGGTGACAGTAAAAACAAGGACAGTGCGAATAGTTGTGGGCTTGACAACATAACTAAATGTTTCATCATAATCAATGCCAGATTGCTGATGAAAGTTTTTTGCAACAAGGAGGGCTTTGTGATGTTCGATGTTGCCATCAGGGCGATGTTTTATTTTAAAGACCTATTTACAACCAACAGTGTTAGCATGAGAAGAAGGTGGAACAAGAGACCACGTTTGTTGTTGGAGGAGGGCATTAAACTCGTCATTCATAGTATGCCGCCATTCGACAAACTGAACAACTTAAGTGTAGCAGGTGGGCTCGGAGTGTGACGAGGAGACCAAGGATGCAAAGGCCTGTGGCAAGGGATGGCGACTGGCAAAGGCATCTCTCTTTTTGGGCTTAAAGATGCCGTCTTTTGCGTGGGTCACCATAGGATGCACATTGACAGAAGGAAGTGGACAGGCTGAGATGGTGGATGATGTCACAGGTGGCAACTACTGTGTTGAGGGAAGAGATGACTCATGTACTACTACGGGAGATGATGGGGTCGCATGTAGTGACTCTATTGATGCTGGTGGAGATGGTGAAGAAACTTTTGAATGATATGCTGGAGAGACTAGCATGGCCGGAGGAGCAACTGCTGGAGAAAGGGGGCATGTTGATGATCGAAATGAAGACCACGTTGGAGGAAGACGATGGTGCGGATCGCACGGTGCACGAGGAATATAGAAGACAACTTCATTGAACAATACATGCCGTAAGATGTAGACTCTGCTAGGGGTATGATGAAGGCATCGGTAACCATTGTGCTGAGAACTGTAACCAAGAAAAATACACTCAACCGATCTAGGTTGAAGTTTATTAGTAACATAATCACCAAGGTAAAGATAGCAAGCAAAACAAAAAATGTGAAGTGAGATAGTCTGGTGTGGTGCCAAAGAGCTTCTGGAAAGGTGAGGACCATTGCAAAATTGGTGTTGGAAGGGCTCTGATACCATGTACAAAATATGAAACTGGTAATTTTTCCTTTCTCACTATCATTGATATATATATATATATAGAGAGAGAGAGAGAGAGAGAGAGAGAGAGAGAGAGAGAGAGAGAGGTACAAGGGTATCAAAGTGGATAAAAAAAAAAAAAAATCAATTACAATCCCTTGATTTAGGGACATTGCTAAATAAAGATATACATAGAGGGAAGGCCAACACTGTCCGTTAATAGAAATCAAACAATGAAATGTGAAAACATATATTCTAATTCTCTATTCCCCACCAAGTAAATAATAGAACCATTGGAAGTATGCCGATTTTGAAATTTTATCTTGTTACAAGCGATCCAAATTTCTCTAAGTAAGAACATGGTACTCACTGTGGTTCCATCATTGAGGATGAAAAGAAACCAAAGAGGTTACACTGATAGTAAAAAAATTGTCTCAGGAAGTGGGAGTCTTGAGTTCGAGCTATTCTCCGTAGAATTACCATGTGTGTAGGTAGGGAAGCTTTTACATGTTTCGAGGATTAATTAGGTGCTCTAATAAGGAAACCTTGGTCATATAAGAAAAAATCATTGAGGGTGAAAATGTAATGGTTAGGGTTCACTGCAAAATCAAAATATATATTTTGGAAAAACCCAATATCCATATATGAATGATCATCGGACAAGTGAAAAAGAGAGTTCTTAGAGTTCCATAAGCTTGGTTACAGAGAACACATATTTAGGAGTTTTAAGGTGCCACAATTTTCTCCAAGGTAACTGGGATTCAACAAAATTATCGATAGAATTCTATAAACTCTTTCACAGTACACTAAATAGTATCGATCATACTATTGACCATATACAAGTTTGAATTTCAGATGATATTGATCGTGGAAGGAGGCCATGCTCTGTTTGCAAGTTAGGGACCAGTCTTAAAAAATTCTCACTTGGAAACCGTCCCCGTTAACTAGGGCTGGTTACGGCTGGGTTCAGACAGGCTATGCTCTATGGCAACCCAAGGCTGTTTAATATACAGAAACTTGAGCCACTCAAAGCCCACCCGGCTTTATAAATTAAAGCCCGAACTTGATCGTTTGTTAAAACACTCAGCCTGAAATCCAACCATTTATATTAAAATTAGACATGATGAGCTACACATTAATGAAATTTGAACTCAAAATCTAATTCTAATCACTTGATCTTAATAGTTAAATTCATCCGTGTCTTTACCTTGGTGATTCTTAAAGACATCTAATGATCTTGACTACAAAAATCAATGTTTAAAAATTGAATTTTAAACTCAAATTTGGTCTACTTATGGTGATAGTCACCATTTTTTTTTTTTTTTCAATTTAAATGATCAATATTTTAATTAATTTAAAAAAATAAAAAAATATTTAGATGCACACATATATACATATAATAACTAAATGGATTGAAAAACCCAACAGGCTTCCTGTAAACGTCTGATTCTAACCATTTATGTAAATGAGCTTAATCTAAATCCAACTAAGAGGTTGACATCTGTATCAAACCTATTTATTTATAACGAATTTAGATAAAATTTGGACTAAAAAACATCCTTACTCATAACCGAGGCCTGATTGTCATTCACCCAAAGTTCTGAGACTAGGAAAAAGTATATCTTCCAAGGTTATTCTCTATTATAAATTAATATTATTAAATTAAATCGAATAACAAAATATTATAATTCAATAATATCATATTAGATTTTCTAAAAAATTTATATATAATTGTGCCTCAATGAGATTTGAGTGGGACACGTGTCTTGTCTAACCACTCTTGTAGATACGTAGGCAAAGTGGAAGAAACACAGTTTAGTGCACACTCCACAGCATTACCGATTTGGCCATGCCGTATGTATCAATTTGAGAGTAAATTAATTATAGAATTTTAACAATTTCTACGTATCTTTATATTGAATATATTTTTCTTCTATCAATATTAAATAAAACATAATTATTAATTAAATATTCGATCCTAAATAAATAATTTCGTATAGAGATTGTTCGTACTTCTAAATTTTTTATTCAATTTTAATTTCAAAATTTTAGATCTTATCAAGATATAGTGTTAGATTACATGCACATCTTAATTATAAAATGTATGCTTGTATATGAGATCTAGACTTGAACGAATAAATCACTATCTTTTTCCAAATTTTAGAATTTTCATTAGTTTCAATGATTTCATTTTTTGAAATAGTATGGGTATCTTTTATCTTATATTAGAGGTTAAAGTATTTCCATTATCTTATCGATAGAAACCACTCTTATAATTTTATATTAATACAGAGTGATTTTTTTAGTCTCTCAACTCACGAGAGAAGCAAATCTTTTGTTCATTTTACAAATTTAAATGTGGGAAATCGTAGAATATCCAGGGCAAAATCCTCACGAGTGAGCTCACTACCCCTAAGACTATTTGAAAATGACTTCCTTTGATAAATATGCTCATTTGGGCTAATAGATTGACCATTGTGGCTCAAATCTAATTTGATCCATTACTATTTATATATTACTTACTCAATTGATAACCTAAATAAAATAAGATAAGGAATATTTTTTTCAACTTTAAATGTTTATACTTGAATAAGACTATTAAAAATCACTTCAATTGTATCAATTAAGCCTATGTCTTAAATATTATGAATCTATAGGAAGAGAAATTATTCAAAGACATGGGTCAATTGAATTAAGAAATTGGGGAAATGCACTTGTAGCACATGAAAATTTTGAGGGTATTAAAAGGAGCACTAAAGGCTCATTTTGTTTCCGAAACTTTAGAATAATTGGTTTATGAATTAAGATATTGGATGAGGTCTTAAATTAAACATTTTGAACTTGATTTGGCCTAAGAAAGAAGTTATAATTGGAGCACAAAGAGTTGTTGCAGGATAAACTCTCTCCATCTCTCTCAAAGATTCTTCAATTTGAGCAAGTACCTTGGATTAGCAACCTTCGACTGCCATTTCTCTCCCCAAATCAGCAAGCAAAGTAGCTAACTCCTTAGAGATATTATTTTATTTAATAATACAATAAATACCAGTGGCATAAGATGATTGATTGAATGTATTTAGCAACCACAAGAGAAGGAAAAGGTTGATTGTATTTAGAAAAAAAAACCATTTATTGTCTACATTTTGAGAGCTTAACATTATTTTTATCCTTAAATATATGCATCATATCCAAAAAAAAAAAATTATTTCTATTTAAGACCTACTTTTATCAAATGTGATTGGTCCATTGAAACAACCTATTCAAGAATATGAGTATGAAAAAAAGCAGTCTATATTTTTTGAGCCATATTCCCTAAGCAGTGATTTAAATATCAATTTTTTAAACATTTATATATCGATCGATATCTGATATATATTGCTGACATCTCAGGTTGGTGAGAGAAAATTCTCAGGCCAATACCGAGATTTGGACCCCTGTCACTAAGGCCAAACCATAAATTCACTTTGGTTATAATTCCATTGAGAGACTTAAACATGAATATGTAATTTAAAAAATCATTTTACATATCATTGAAGACTTGACGTCATATTTTTAAGCTCCTCAAATTTATGAATTTTAAATTATTTTAATTTTTAAAATTTTGTAGAAAAGATAGTTTTTGGTTGGTTATTAATTTTATAGTCACATACTATATATACTTTACAAGAATTGTATAATTGGACATTGTCATTTAATTATTATGCTACAAGCGAGTCTAATAGTGCGATCACTGTTATATAATATAAATATTATATTATATGTAAATTTATTAACAATTCCTTGTCTTTATTATTAAATATATTTAGTTATTTTTATTTAATAAATTCTAACAGATTCGACTGAATTTCTTAGAATATGGTCATTTCGTAATAATTAACTAAATCAACAATTTAGCAGAAAAATGAGTAGATTTATTTTCACTCTTATGAAATGTTTGAGAATTCTTTCACTTTTTTCAGAATTTTTCAAAATATTGATATCCTAATTAAAAAAAAATATCATTTGAATATCTAAATTTACATTAAATAATAATATAAATATATAAAAATGAAGCCTCATAATATTTTATATATTTTAAAAATCTTACGACAAAAAATACAAAATAGAGATAACAGTTCGTTTCGCCGAATCCCATCCGTGTCAGCAAATTGATTTTGTAATCTCTCTTAAAAGCTATAGCCTTATCAGGCAGTCGGCGCTTGTGGTGAATGCTGAGTGCATCTACAGGTTAGATGCAATTAAATTCATTCTGAAAGTTTTAAGTAAATAATTATAGAAATTTAACATCTTAATAATGAGATATGGTCTACATATTAGTAATTATTTCTAGGTAAGTGTTAAACTGATATTTTTAGATACGGATGGCATTTAGCCAGTAGATCTATATAATGTTATCAGAATCGGACCACCTGACGGACCATTTTAAAAGTATTTTGAGTTCAATCGCAGTCAAAATCAGTCAAAATCGGTCAAATAATAATATAATATAAATATTATAAATAACATTAAGTAAAACATTTTTTTTTTGAATTTACATGTAGGAAATCGCAGGATACCGCGTAACCCCCCCACGAGTAGACCCCTACCCTAAGGCACACTAAGGTTAGGTCATGGGGACTCGAACACGTGACCTCCCACCTCAGAAGGCGGAAGGTAACCAGCTGAGCTACAAGTAAATCACTTTTTACAAATAACATTAATATAAATATTACAAATAATATTTAAACTCTAAGTAATATACTAAGATGGTGAAGGATGTGTGATAGAAATGGTAAGATAAATTTATATTTCAAGTATAGCTATTTTTTAATATTAAATTTTAATATTTTAAAGGGGGAAATAAATTTTTTTTAAAATTTTTCAAATTCGGTGAACTGTGGTTAGCGGCCTGTGATTTTATCCCCACGGTTTTATGCAGGTCAACTGAAAAATATGTTTTTCAGCTGGATCCGGTTCGACCGCAACATTGGATCTATAAGCATTGAATGAACGGTCACTATTATTTATTCATTCATCCTATATTTAATAGTATCAAATCGGGAGGCTAAATACCTTACATATTATAAATTTTGGAATTTAATTAACTTTTAACAATTTAAGAATAGTCCTCTCCTCCGATGGTAATATTACTTTTAAAAACTTTTCATATGTTATTTATTATATCATACAAAAAACATACCGGTGCGTCTACAGATACAAAAGTAATACTGTATGGGACATGTGCATACTGGACGTGCCAGTATTTCACTACTTTTCAGAGTGGGCTTAGCTCGTCCGTCAGAGGAATTGATATCATTCGTGATGTTTTTTTTTTTTTTACCGTTTTCTATATGTCAGTTTTTTTAAAAAAAGTAACTTTTAAATTGATAAATATTAATTTTTTAAAAAAAATAAATTGATGGTCCATCACTTCAACTCCGATTACCAGGTTGGTGAAATTCATCGTATGTATTTGATTGGTGAAATGCCATTGTTATATAAAATGAAAGGTTAGGTGTGCTGCATTCTGCTACTTTGTAAATACCCAATGAGTGTACTCTTTTTGAAAAACAATCCATCACATACTAATTTGAGAAAAACAATCCATCACATGCTAATTTGAGAAAAACAATCTATCACATACTAATTTGAGTGCCTTTTTATGGACGATCTATCAATAAATAGGTCACCCATACAGACATCTGATTTTCTTTCTTTATACACCTGATTTCAAAAAATTAGATAAAGTTATCATTTTGCCCTTCAATTTAAAGGAAAAAAACGCATCATTTGGTCTATGGAGTGGGATTCAGTGGAATTTTCAAGCGAGCCCGTTTCTCTATCGATTTTTACAAACAAGGTATCAAAATTCATTACTCTGAATTTTATGAACTCTGGGACTGATTTTAAGGGAAAAAGATATAATTGTGGGCTTAAAAAATCGTACTCAAAGAATAAAAGAAAAATAATCTTCCCTCTTAATTCTTTAGGTACGATATTTGAAGCTCAAAACTATACCATTTTCACTTAAAGTCATTCGCAGAGTTCATAAAATTCAAAATAAATGAATTTTGATACCTTGTTTGTAAATATAGTTTGAGAAACTCGAGCCACACGCGCAAAGATTGCAGTTGGCACAGAGGCGGTTTCTCAACCTATTTTTACAAATAAGGTATCAAAATTCATCTATTCTGAATTTTATGAACTTTGAGACTGATTTTAAGTGGTAGTTTTGGGCTTCAAATATCGTACCGAAAGAATTAAGAGGGAAGGCCATTTTTCCTTAATTCTTTGGGTACAATTTTTGAAGCCCGAAATTATACATTTTTCACTTAAAATCAGTACCGGAGTTCATAAAATTCAGAGTAGATGAATTTTAATACATTGTTTGTAAAAATCAGTCGAAAAATGGACTCACATGAAAACCTCACTCCACAGCCATCATTTGAAGGAACCCATTCGAACGAACCAGACGTTTGTTCGAATGATGCGTATAATCATTTTTTCCTTTAAAAATGAAGGGCAGAATGATAATTTCACCTGATTTTTTAAAATCGGATGTGTAGAGAAAGAAAATCCGAGTGTCTGTATGACTTGCCAATAAATATTATAACATTTAAATACCTAGATTTTGCAACATACTTGACTTATGTATTAAATGACTTGGCACAACTAAAATAAGCTTTTAGTTGACCTATTTTAACAAATTTATCAAATGGAATAATTTAACTCTACATAGATTAAATGGGTTGACCTAGATCAAATAATTTATATTTATTAAAAAAATTGGCACAATTAACTAAGTTTAAATAAATTAGCATGTCCTAATAGATTTATCAAATGGACTCACTTGACTCAACTTGAATTAAAATGCTAACACCTAATTTAGATTATTTATAAAATGGGTTGACCCAATGAGTCACCTATTTATTAATTGAAATATTTCGATTTAAACTCCAAATCGAGATTAAATGAGTCAATTTATTGAAACAATTTATTAAAATTTAGTCTAACCTAATTCATATAAAGCTTGATCTACTTATTGACAAATTTAAATAGCATTATCTAAATCACTTATTAAATTAGTAAAAATCCGTCCCGCTAGTACAATATTGTCCGCTTTGGGCCAATACATGGACCCACCAGAGAATTTTCGATGCAACTAATAATGTGAGACCTTTTTTTTTCTCCCCTCTGGGGTAGGGTATTACAATTTACCCATCCTAATGCCAGATGCATCCCCGGTTCTGCACACACAAGAACCAAGCATATACTCTCAGGCAGAGAGTTGAACCATTCTTTGATACCAAATGTAACGACATATCCCGCTATCATAATATTGTTCGCTTTGGGCCTACACACGGGCCCTCACATCTTTGCTTTGGCGTAGTTAACCCACTATTGCTCCCAAAAGGTCTTGTACGAGAAGGATGAAGGCTACCACTTATATACCACGGAATTTCCAATGTAACTAGCAATGTGGGACTTTTTTTTTCTCCCCTCTGAAGCGGGGTATTACATAAATAGATTTACTTTACTTGAGCACTCAATAAAACTTAAATGAGTTGGTCTAGCTTTCAAATAATTTATTAAATTGGTTGATTCAATTTTAAATAATCTTATTTTTATTAAATGGATTGATTCAACTAAACCCTATTTTAAAAGAAGTAGACCATATAAAATGTTTCTACAAGAACAAAGTTATTAATTATTTATAGTAATAAGATCATTTTTATATCATCTTATTTAAAATAAATAAGTGAAGGTAAATAATAGTAGCTATGAGATCATTTATGGTTAATAATAAGTAATTATGCCCTATACCATTCTGTGCGGTGTATTAGATTGAGTATTTAGATATAAGATATTTTTTGTAAATGTTGTTTACAAAAATATATTTTTATCAAATTATTATAATTATTTTTAAAGATTATAAAATATTCTTATAAGCCATACGTGCAGTTGTTCGACATAACTGTAGAGGTGATTATCTCGATGAGGAGTGAGAGATCGAGAATCTCTTTGCATGCGTGAAAAGGTTAGATGAAAACAAACATGTGAACGACAAAAGAATTACTATAAGAATAAAAAATCAAAAGTATCCTGTCTTTTTGTGTTGTTTTTCTTCTCAGCTATCAAAGGTATTCTTAGGCTTTCCACTCAAATGGGTCCGTGAATGTCGTCTGTCTGTCTCGCCATGGCTCAATGCTGTATGACCTGTATCTATGCAAATGCAGTGCCGCTGCTCATTTAATCTAAAAAATTAAATAAAAAAAAACTAAATTAAAAAAAGCATGTTGATTCAAACAACCATAAATATTAAGTATGTTTAATTTGCGAAAATCAAGTGTGCTGAACACAGAATTCTAAGGAACTTCTAGGTTCCGGTTATCAGTAGATGTAAGCATTGGTCATTTCACCGAACAAGCTAATGCTCACAATAGATTTGGGCTCAAAAATCTTACGATTTGTTAGAGCCCTTAGCCATTCAAGTATCTATGGACGGGCTACTTGCCGAAATTCCAATTAATGATTGGTCAACGACGACAAGTTTCCCATAAATCCAGTATTTTTATAAATGAGTCAATATTTTTTGTATTCTTTTAATTTAATTATAAAATAATAAAAAGGAGAAACTCAAGTAATTAAATCCATAATCAAAATTCAAATATAAAAATAAAAGGATTAAAATAACATGGTACTTACTTATTTTGAACTAAAGCCTGAAGGGTAGGTCCGAAGACTTGGGATAAACGACGGTAGCCTCTTAATACGAACTGAAGTCAACTTCAAAGGAAATCGTGCAAATTGCAACAAAAGATAAATTTTATTTCTAAAATTAAAATTGGCCAAAGTGCATGTCCTTAAGTAGGAAAATCACAAGCTAAGAGAACCTTGAACTAGTATGCAGATAATCTAAAACTTTTTCTTCTATAGCTAATAAAAAACAAACACTCAGAGTCGTAATTCTAAAATTTCTAGATAAAATTCTAAAATCTAGAAATTCAAAGTCCTACTCTATCTCCTTATCTCATCTAGCAAGGATCAAATGTGCTAAAATGGATAGGATATGGCACCAAGTGGAGGAGGATTAGGAGGTTGGGCGCACAGGGGTTTGGGTTTTAGGTTTGGGTGGATTTGGCTTGCATTGTTTAAATTTGGTTTTAGATTTGGGCTTGGGTTTGGACTGAGGTCTGACTTGAATTGGGTCTAATTGGGTTGGGCCTATAAAATGGGAGGTCCTATTAGACAATTTCCAATTTGGATTGTCACAATCAATTTAGTCTATGAAAGCTAGTGCAACGTCCTTAATATTGCCTAAGTCGACATCACTTACAAGACTTTCAATTGTGTCGACATCACCTACATGGTGGTGTGTGGTGTCTTACATCGAGTATTTAGATATAAGACCTACTAATTAAAGTGGTGCGTTAGAAATATCATTTTTTACATGTAGTTTATAAATATATTTTTATCAAATTATTATAAATATTTTTAAAGGTTATAAAATTTAAATATTAAAAAAAATTGATAAAATCTTAAAGAGTTTAGAAATGTAGTTTAATTAATTTAATTAAAATAATCTTTGATAAAAAGGAATAAAAAATAAGTTTTCCAATGCATAAATTACTATTATATTTGTAGTTCAAAATTTTACCCACATGGATGTAGTTCAATTGTCTCCCGCTTAGAAAAAAGGAGATTGTGGGTTCAAGCCTCCATAGCTTAACATTGACGTGCCCTACATATAGTGAACTCAACTATTGAGATTTTACAAGCGGTTTCCACATGTAAATTAAAAAAATAAATACTACTTTTTCTGTTTCAAATTAGTTGTCTTATATGAATTTTGAAATTGTTTCAAAATAATTGTCTCATTTATATTGGTATAATATAAACTGTATTGAAATTATATGAGATGATATATAATGTTAGCTTTATATAAATAATTTTTTTAAAAATACAAATCTTTCAGATAAGATAAATAAAATGAAATGGAAGGAGTTTATACGTACAAACGTGTCTCCCGTTGTTCAACGTAACTGTAGAGGTGATAGACATCGATGAGCAGTGAGAGATGGCGAATCTCCTTGAATGCCTGTAAAGGTAAGATGAAAACAAACGTATGAACAGCAAAAGAATAAAAAATCGTCCCCTTGTGAGGGTTTTTCCCAGTGAACGGTCAAATCTCAATCTTTTTCCACTCAATCGGTCCGTGCATATCTCTGTAAATACTGTGCAGCTGCTGATTCCATCAATTCTTCCTCTCCTTTCCATTCTCGAGTCTTCCCCTCTCTCTTTTGATACCATGCCATGCCCCCCTTTATTCTACATAATCTTTTAAGATTAGCAAATAAAAATATTAGGCACCAAACTTAATTTAAACAAAGTGAAATTAAGGTCAAATGCATGGTGATAAAAGTATGAATTAAACCCATATATATATATATTGATTTGATAAAAGAGTATAGGCCAATAAAAGGCATCAATTGAATTCAAAATTTATTTGAATACTTATTCAATTGAACAAGCATTACAATTTCTAATTAAAAAGGTTATTAAAGGTGTTCTATGTTTGATCAGGATTCCGTCTCATTTGATTTTTACTTTACCTCAAAAGACTACTCTCTATTAAGTTAACGGTGTGTGAGTAGCGAGACTTGCACATAGTTTAAAAATTAGTCGGGTACTCTAAGAGACTGGACATCTTGGTAAAAAAAAAAAAGATATTCTATTGATGAGCATATGAAAATGACTATTTTATCTTTATATTTGGATTAGTTAGCCCTTATTTTGTGTGTTTTAGAACATTTTTAATGTTTTGGATGTTTTGCAAGATTTACAGGGAAATATAAGATATGAGAATTCAAATGGTGAATTTTGCAATTTATTGACATAAATTGATATTTTTTGAAAGTTGAAATTTTTAATAATTATTTTACCATAATTTTAGGGTTTTATTGTAAACTAATTAATTCAATCTATTTATAAGTGTTTGGATTAATTTAGTACATTTTGAGAATTGAATGTAAGTGGTAAAATTATTTATTAGATTTTCTATACTTTTAGAAGTCAAATTATTAAGCCCATTAAGAAATCCACATGAGTGAAGACTATTTTCATCATCTCAAAATACATATGAGGAAATTCAAAATTTACAAGTCAATATAAGAGGATTTGCGAATTTGGCAAGTGGATTAAGGAAAAAGAAACAAAATTAGAAGGGGAGAAAAAGAAAGAAGATTTGACATAGTATTTTAGCCATAAGTTTCACTCAAATGTCCGATTATTTTTGGATTGGAAAGAAGTCTTCAAGGGCTACAACTTTGTAGTTTACGACTTTTCTTGATTCGGATGTTAACTATGTCAAAATTGAGGTGCAAAGTGGTACATGTGTAAAAAATAAGATTTTGCACCCACTTTTTTTACAATAATTTTACTATTATTTTCACCTCCTTGTCTCCTTTAAGCCATTCCAAGTTTAGCACAAACAATATCAGTCCTCTAAGTGTCCCTTACTTTATTTAAATTTTTAAATTCAAGTCATTAATTCCACATCCTTTCATCTATAAATACTCCGTCTCACATTGAGAAAATTGACCTTGGCTGAAGAAATTGAAGGGCTATGCATAGGAGATGAGGGAAAGAAGAGAAGAGAAGAAAGAAACTTTGACAATTTTGATTTCCACAAGGGTTTGAGATTGGTGGTTTTTAATTTTCCATTGTATTATTGAGTTCTCTTAATTCCAAAATCCTTTTTTTTTTAAATTTAATTTCATATTTTAATAATAAGAGAAAGGTGTGACAAAATATTTAGTCTATAGTTTTCCAATTATTCAATTGATGTATGGTGATTATTTGATTTGATTTTAATTCTTTAATTAAGTCTATGTGTGTATTTATTTTAAGTGTTTCAAATTAAATGTGATGAAAATTTAGATTGAATAAACTTCTTTATTCGATCTAAGACTCTTATTTTAAGAGTGTGATGAAATATTTTAAATTTGGAGAAAATTTTAAATTCTATTCATTTTAAGGTTTAATTTGAGATTTTTAATTTAATGAAATTCATAGATTTAATAATAGATTTTAGTGCATGATTGGTGATTTACGTGAGCTCCATATTTTAGGCATTTGTTTTATTTTGAAAATATGGAAAATAATATCTCCTTGATTTACTTGAACCAATTCCATTGTAAATATGTACAAAGGTAATTTTAGGGGTTTTCAATTTTATTTTTTTAATAAAAACTTAAAATTCTTGAAATTGGTGAATTAGGTTGGTAAATTAATTAATTGCATCTTAATTTTATTTTCTAAGTTATATTAAGATTGTTTATATGTTTAGATTAAATCCACAATCTTATTTCAAGTTCACAAATTTTAATTTTCCATTTTGTTTTCTATTTTTAGAATATTTCTAAATTAAAATTAGATAATTAATCCCATGTTTAAGATTTACTTCTATGATTTTTTAAATTTCTTAAAATATATAATTCAGTGATATATTTTTTACGGATATATTTTCTTAAGTTCTGATGAGTTTGACCTCGCAGTCAATCACTATACTATTTAATGATTCGTGCGCTTGTGAGTTATAAATTTAAAATTTATAAAAAATATATAAATAAAATTGATCTAAATTACATGAATTAAATCTCGATAATCAGATAAGAAATAATATATCTTATGTCATAAAGATATAAATAAAAAGCCTCAATGTTGATATCCACCTTGAGGCTCTTCAAAATTGATGAAACAAATTACTAATATGAATTTGATACACCTAAATAAGGTGATTATCTCGATAAGGAGTGAAAGATGGAGAATCTACCTTGCATGCGTTAAAAGGGAAGATGAAATCAAACATGTGAACGACAGATGAATTATTATAAAAATAAAAAATCTAAAGTATCTTGTCTTTTTCATTCTTTTCCACTTTAATCGTCCGTCAATGTGTCCCTCGCCGTGGGTGAATGCTGTATCTCTGTTGAGTACTCATTCCATTCTTTAGTCTTGGCCTTCTATCTCTTCTATTTAATCCTTTCCACAACCAATTTCATCTGGTCACTCATCTCCCTCCCGTTTTTTACCATCAATTTCATGTCTCTCTGTCTCTGTGCCACGACGCCTCCTCCTTCTACTCTTTACTTCTCTGAGAGGAGACACATGTAAGTCTTGCCGTTGCTTATGGTTCGAGTTTTAAAATTTGAATTCTACTCTTTGGGATTTTGTATTTTGATTTTTACTCTTTACTTTTGGCTTATTTTTTAAGGGATATATGTTATTGATTGTAAAATATTTGTAATTCTTTTACTTGCAGAGATCATGGTTGTTTCATTAAAGGCATGGACTTCAAAAATGAAATCTATCTATGTGACTTATAAAGAAGTTAAAGAAATCTGAAAATATGGCGTGAGCTGTCTCGGAAATTTTAAGTTGGTAAGATTGTTCATGTTTTTTTTTTTTCTTTTGATGATGTTAGTTTTTCGTGGATATCTTTAATGTAGAATAGATGCTTGAAAGGAGATTTTTATCATGACACACTCTCTCAACATGCACACATTTGATTTGAGTTCTGATTTGTTTCATTATTGATGATTTTCTATGGCATATGTTGTCCCTGATTTCCTAGAAATGAAAAAAGTAATGCTGTTTGAAATCGTTGAATTTCCTTGTACGGGAGAGGATTTAAAAATATCATGCCAAGAGAAAGGGTTCAAATATCGGCCGATACATATCGTATCGGCCGATATATATCGGTTTTTTCAAACTGAACGATATCGGTCAATACGATATGTATCGGCCGTAAATATCGGCCCCAATATCGGCCGATATTGGTAAATATCGGTTTATTAAATATATTTGAGGCTTTTTTTTTAAAAAAAGAACGATATCGGCCGATACAGACGATATATCGGTCCGTATATCGAATCAAATATCACCTGATATACTATTTATCAGTCTAAAAAGAGCAGTTTAAAAAAAAAATTTGTATCGGTAGTGGGACCCACTAGATATCGGAGATATTATGTACTAATATCGACCGATATTTGGACCAGTTTATCGGTCCAGAATATCGGCCGATAACCTTGAATATCGCCCTGTATCGGTTACAGTTAATATGAATAAATATTAATATCGACGATATTTTGATAGATTATCGGGCGATATATCACGGCCAATATATCGCATGATATATCGTTCAAAATATCGCCCAGGAATCCTGTAAACATCAAGTCCAACAGGCTGTGGGATTCTTGCTGTTTCACACGCTTGAATTTTTTATTAATATTTCTGAAACCCGTAATCTGAACCTGCCGAACTCCTCTATTATATGAATACCCTATACATCTCTTCATTCAGCCACTAAATCATTTAGAAACTCACTCATCCAGCAGTGGTATTTTCTAACTCCTATCCCCATCTTACAAACGTTCATCCGGCTTGATTGGAAATCCTTGTGTATTATTGGCTTATCTTGGAAGATCATTCCGTTCAAAGTATATTTCATAGATTGATCTTCATTTTCATGTAAGTTTTTATTCCATTTTTTTTTTTTAGCCTTCTGATCTAAATATTTTATGGTTTTAATGTATAGTTTAATATTTAATGTATTTTTTCTAATATGTTGTTGTTTTAGAAATATGGAATATTAGTTATTGTTAGTGATTTATTTATGCTTAAACATTTAGCATAGAAGTTATTATGAATGTATGCTATTTTTTTCATGCACACATTAGTGTCTTTTTTCATTTTCTTTTATTTTCTAAAGTGAAATGGCCCCTATAATGTACTACAAAACATTATAAGAATTAAGAAATAGTAATTATTGGGAAAAATTGCTGATTCTTTTTTTATAAAACACCCCTCTGATTTTAGAAATAAGGTTCTGTGAAAAAATATAAATTTCATGCAACGTAATTATTAATTTAAAATGTTTAAACAAAAACCTCGATTTCATGTGATAAATTGCAAAAAAATATGTAAATGTACCGAAAAAGTATGAATGTTTTTTAAACCAACCCTCTCAGTGTGTAGTGTTTTTATACTGTAAAAAATTCAGTTTGAAAATAGATGAGGCTTTTTTTTTTTAATTTTATCATTTAATCTCCCATTTTCATGTGATAAATTACGAAAAAATATGTAAATGTACCGAAAACGTATGAATATTTTTTAAACCAACCCTCTCAGTGAGTAGTATTTGTGTAATATAAAAAAATTCAGTTTAACAGTAGATGAGGTTTTTATTTTTAATTTTATCATTTAATCCCCCATTTTCATGTGATAAATTGTCAAAAAATGTGTAAATGTATCAAAAAAATCAGATTCTTTTTTTAAATGAACCCTCTTAGTTTGTAGTATGTTATTACTGTAAAAAATTTCAGGTTCAAAGTAGATGAGGCTTTTTTTTTTTATTTTATCATTTAATCCCCCATTTTCATGTGATAAATTACGAAAAAACATGTAAATGTACCGAAAACGTATGAATATTTTTTAAACCAACCCTCTCAGTGAGTAGTGTTTGTGTACTGTAAAAAAATTTAGTTTGACAGTACATGAGATTTTTTTTAAAAATTTTATCATTTAATCCCCCATTTTCATGTGATAAATTACGAAAAAATATGTCAATGTACCGAAAACGTATGAATATTTTTCAAACCAACCCTCTCAGTGAGTAGTATTTTTGTAGTATAAAAAAATTCAGTGTGACAGTAGATGAGGTTTTTTTTTTAATTTTATCATTTAATCCCCCATTTTCATGTGATAAATTGCCCAAAAATGTGTAAATGTATCAAAAAAATCAGATTCTTTTTTTAAATGAACCCTCTTAGTTTGTAGTGTGTTATTACTGTAAAAAAATTCAGTTTGACAGTAGATGAGGTTTTTTCTTAATTTTATCATTTAATCCCCCATTTTCTTGTGATAAATTACGAAAAAATATGTAAATGTACCGAAAACGTATGAATATTTTTTAAACCAACCCTCTCAGTGAGTAGTATTTGTGTAATATAAAAAAATTCACTTTGAAAGTAGATGAGTTTTTTTTTAATTTTTATCATTTAATCCCCCATTTTCATGTGATAAATTACGAAAAAATATGTAAATGTACCGAAAACGTATGAATATTTTTTAAACCAACCCTTTCAGTGAGTAGTGTTTGTGTACTGTAAAAAAATTCAGTTTGACAGTAGATGAGGTTTTTATTTTTAATTTTATCATTTAATCCCCCATTTTCATGTGATAAATTATGAAAAAATATGTAAATGTACCGAAAACGTATGAATATTTTTTAACCCAACCCTCTCAGTGATTAGTGTTTGTTTACTGTAAAAAAATTCAGTTTTACAGTAGTTGAGGGTTTTTTTTTTTAATTTTATCATTTAATCCCCCATTTTCATGTGATAAATTGTCCAAAAATGTGTAAATGTATCAAAAAAATCAGATTCTTTTTTTAAATGAACCCTCTCAGTTTGTCGTGTGTTATTACTGTAAAAATTTTCAGGTTCACAGTAGATGATGCTTTCTTTTCATTTTATCATTTAATACCCCCATTTTCATGTGATAAATTGTCCCAAAATTGTGTAAATGTATCAAAACAATCAGATTCTTTTTTTAAATGAACCCTCTCAGTTTATAGTGTGTTATTACTATAAAAAGTTTCAGGTTCACAGTAGATGATGCTTTCATTTCATTTTATCATTTACTACCCCCATTTTCATGTGATAAATTGCCCAAAAATGTGTAAATGTATCAAAAAAATCAGATTTTTTTTTTAAATGAACCCTCTCAGTTTGTAGTGTGTTATTACTGTAAAAAGTTTCAGGTTCACACCAAATGATGCTTTCTTTTCATTTTATCATTTAATACTTGTGATAAATTGACCAAAAAATGTGTAAATGTACCTATTTTTTTTTTGCATTTCTTAAACAGTAATGGCTAAGAACAATGAAGATCTAGCATGGTCGTTCGGTGAACGACATAGTAATAACAAAGTCAAATGCAACTTCTGTGAAAAAATGGTATTAGGAGGAATAACCCGTTTAAAGGCACATATAGCCGGAAAGACGGGAGATGTAGCCGCTTGCAAACGCACATCAACACAAGCGCAAATTCTTTGCAGGCAACTACTGGAAGTGAATGCCAAAAAAATGAAAATTAGGACTGAAGCAGAAGAGCATGCTATCGGTCACATAATGGCCGACTGTTTAGAAAGTGAAAGGGAGGGCCAATACGTAGAAAATGTCCCGTCGTCTTCAAAAGAGGATCCAGACGAGATTGAGGAGGACAGAGACCTGCGGCGTGTAATGCGAATTAGTCGCCGCGAACATGAGATGAAAGGGCAGAGTGGTGCAGGTTAATTTCTTTAAATTAATTGTTTAATGTAACAAAAGCAATTTATTTCTAAATTACATTAAAATGCCAAAAACTGAATTTTAATACTCTACACAGGTGGTGCGAGTGGATCAGGGACTGCGCGTGGATCATCCAGACAAAAATCTGGACTTATGGGCCGATGGAATTCCATTAAAAATGCATTCAGAGGAGGAGAACGAGCAAGGGCTGAACGCTACGGTGTAAATCCGGATACAGTTGGTGCTGATGATCCAATGTGGGACAAACCAACTTCCTTGAAACAAGGAAAAATAAATCAAGTAGACAAAGAGACGGCAAAACAATTAGTTGGGACGGCAGTCACTAAGTTTTTCGCCGACAGCCATCGGCCACCGACGGAAATTTTAAATCCATATTTTAAGTCTGTGTGCTTTGCATCCGCAACTGCTGGGCCTAATATCAACTTCCTATCGTCGTATGAGATTTCTACCACGTTCATCCCCCGTGAAATACAGCGGATCCGAGAATGGGTAAATAATTTTCAGTCTTCTTGGGAGGATACGGGAGTAACCCTTATGTCGGATGGCTGGAAGAGTGACGATAACCGTAGTATCGTTAACTTCCTCATTTATAATCAATGTGGCACAATGTATCATAAATCATACAACACATCAGGCCGAGTAAATGATGGTGACTTTCTTTGTAGTTTGATGGTGTCTGTCTGTGAAGAAATTGGACCTGAGAATGTTGTCCAAATTGTAATGGACAATGGAGCGGGCTATAAGTCTGGAGGGAGGAAGGTCGGGAACACATACCCGTGGATCTTATGGAACCCCTGTGCGGCCCACTGCATAGACTTGATCCTCAAAGATTTTGCTAATGTGAGGGAATTTGGGAACCTAATTGACTGGTGTAAGGATGTCACCACATTTATATACAATCATGTTAGAATCTTAGAGGTAATGAGGAAGTACACGAAACGTCGTGAACTACTACGACCTGCAGTAACACGTTTCGCCACAGTATTCCTTACAATGTAGAGCTTCTTAAGAAGCAAGACAGAATTGATGAAGATGGCGAGAAATAGGTCATTTGTGAATGCGTTCGACATGAGGAACGCTGAACATCAAAGATATTACCAGAACATTACACACTTGTTTGTATCTAAAGTGTTCTGGGACAGTATCGTATCAGCCATCAACATCTCTGCTCCCATAGTCACAGCACTCTGATTTGTAGACGGAGATAAGAAGTCGACGCTCCCTTGTGTATTTGAATGCATCATAAAGGCTAAAACTGAAGTTGCAAAAGTTAATCCTCCGGTTCAATTCATGAAAATCATCAACGACAGGATTAATCAATTTTTCATCTCAACCCACAGTTCGTTGCAGGTTAGTTTTTTATTCGGTAGTGTGTTTATATCTTATTATTGTGTATATCTTATATTTAGGCTAATCGCATTGTATTTCACTTGGCAGCATATTATTTGAATCCCTTCTCAAAGAAACCTAATGAGTTAGGTTTAGAACTGTCAACCAACTCAATTCGTAACTGCGTAAGACGGACGTTGGAGATTATGGGTGTCATACATCCTGGTGAACGGGCGGCATGTTTTAGAGATGTATTACTTTTGTTCATTATGACCCAAATATTTTCGATGATTTGAAAGTTGTTCATTATCCGATAATACTAATTGTGTTTCTTTTTGTTTTGAAGTTACACAATTATGAGAACCACTTGGAGTCATTTGCGGATGAAGCTACCGATGTTAGGTTGAGAGAGACGGCGACAATGAGTGTTACACAGTGGTGGACATATTTTGGCAACAACTCACCTATATTGAGGAAGTATGCCATCAAGTTGATGAGCCAGACGTGCAGTGCAACCAACTGCGAGCGTAACTGATCAACATTTAAATATGTCCACAGCAAACCTCGAAACAGATTATCATCTCAAAGACTGAATGATTTAGTGTACCTACACTACAATCAGCGGCTAAGGGTAAGGAATTTGAGGAGGTACCCTGAGTTGACACGGGCAGATGCCGATGATTTTTTCGTCCCGATCGACTTCGAGTCTCTATTTACCTATAATGATCCATTAAGTGAATGGATCGAAGAGGAAGAACAACCTGTACTTCATGATCTAGATATATCATTTTTAGATCAAAGTGTAGAGTTGGGAGAATTGCAAGATTCCGAGGAAGAGGCGGAAAATGAAGGTCGCCGCCATTCAATCAGTGTGTCCCGCCCTCCAAATGTGGGTCTAGAATGTCAGACAAGTACAAGGATGACACCACGTCGTCATTCTGTTAGTGAACAACCCACTGGGACAGATGGGGTATCTAGCTCTTCACAGAGGAGGAGATCAATAAGAGGAAAAAAACCTGTTGTTCTGAGCAGCCAACCTAGCAGACGTGATTATGGGTCGGCTAGATCTGATTCTGATTGATCTACTGATGATGGTAATGGGTCAGATGATGGGTTGGATTTTACTCATCCAAATATTGTTGTGGATGTTGAGCCTGCAAATCCACCGGGGTATTATCCCAACATGAGTGAAGTCCATTACCAACAGGATGATAGGCAACATACACCTCCTCATGGCGGAACAAACTTGTCCGGTCAAGGATATGTATTTTTCGGATATACGCCCACAGGATATTATGGTCAACCGAGCTATGGAGCACTTCGACACGAACTCATTATCCAGTAATATGCAGTCCATGTCGATTTCAGATCGTCAGTCGCAACCCTCATCTTATAGTTGGCAGTATCACAATCCATCGTCAACATCCGACTACACGTCTAATGATGAGCGACTTCCGGAAGAGACGTATGCAAGATTTTATTTCCACGTCCCGGGTTATCCATATGAAGACCTGGATCCATAGTAATATTACATTTGTTTTGAGAAAATTTGGTCAAGCTTTGATGTATTTGGTGAAATTCAAGTGATTTCAAGTTTTCAACTTTGAAGTATTAGCACTAATCATTATTATTAGATTTAATATATTATCTTTAAACCCATTAAAATTTCTACCTCTAAGATAGAGCGAACTCTTTATATGAAATTCAATTTCATTGAGATCTACTTAAAATGAAATTAAATTTTGATAGATAACTAATAGTATACTTTGATCTCAATTTTTGTTAGTCTAAGCTAAGATAATCGAAATCCCTTTAAAAAAAACAATACCATATTATTCAGAAGTCTTCACTTATAAAATACTATTTTACCTTTTATTACCACTTCTTGAAAATTTTAAAAACATGATTTGAATTTTAAAATACTATTCAATGAATGTGAATTTTTTTTTTTCATTTACATGTACATGTTCCTCTCCATCGATCCGGCAAAATCCAAACTCAAAACATTTAGGCCCAACTCAAAACATTTAGGCCCATATTAATCATATGAAAAAAAAATCAAGAAAGGCAATCCTATTTGTAAATGTGATAATTGTTTTATAATAAGTGACACTAATCTCATTAAAAATTATGCTAAGATTGATTAATTATATAATAGGATCTACTTCTTCTTGAGAGTTGAGAGGATTGATGGGACATTTTCCTGTTTTTATAAATTAATATCATCTATTGTTAATTTTAATATTAATCGTATTTGAAACTTAAATAAATAATTTGAATATGTATACGACCGATATTTAATGAAAAAATTACATTTTCAAGAAGCCCCAAATTTTCTGACATCACCCAAAAAAATTCGGACAAAAATGCAAAAAAAAAAAAAGATGAGAGAGAAACTTACCGGCCGATATATCGGCTTCACCGGTATTTAAATCCCTGGCCAAGAGAACCTCTGCAATGAAGGAGTAGAGATGGGTAGACCTAAAAATTATGCATTTCACAATATTTTTTCATATACCTTATATTCGTTAAAATTATAAAAAATGACTAAAGTTAAAATAAAAAAGTGAAAAATGAATTCAGTAGCTCTTGCTGTGAC
Source organism: Chimonanthus salicifolius (assembly GCA_013350335.1). NCBI lineage: Eukaryota > Viridiplantae > Streptophyta > Magnoliopsida > Laurales > Calycanthaceae > Chimonanthus > Chimonanthus salicifolius. The sequence continues at coordinate 5,841,854 of CM023532.1, forward strand.
GCTTGTTACTTTATGTTGTAATATCAGCCAATATAGCACTTGTTTATCGGTACACAATATCAGCTGATATTTCAATTTATCGGTATTGAATCGGTGTTTTAAAAAATAATAATATCGATCGTGGGGCCCACAAAATATAGGCGATATTATGAAGGAATATCGGACGATATATTGCGTGATATATCGATCAAAATATCGCCTGAGTTTGGCAGGCTGAGTCTTTTCCAACACTTCTTCATTCACACATTGAATCTTTTCCAAACCCACTCATCCAGAGGTGAATTTTTTCTAAGTCCATTCCCATTTCACATTCCTTCATCCCGTTTCATAAGAAAAGAGTGTATAATTGACTGATTTTAGAAGATCCAATCCGTTCAAAGTATATTTGATAGATAGATCTTCATTTCCTATAAGTTTTTATTCCATTTTTATTTTAAGCCTTTTCATCTAAATGTTTTATGGTTTTAATGTATACTTTAACATATAATGCATTTCTTGTAATATCTTGTTATTTTAGAAATATGGATAATTATTTACTGTTAGTGATCGAGTGATTTATTTATGCTTAAACATTTAGCATAGAAGTTATTATGACTGTATGTTATTATTTATTTTTTTCATGCATATTAATGTTTTTTTGAATTTTTTTTTTCAAAAGTAAAATGGACCCTATATGTACAAAACATTATAAGAAATAGTAATTATTGAGAAAATTTGCTGATTTTTTTTATAAACCACCCCTCTGATTTTAGAAAGAAGGTTCCGTGAAAAAAATATAAATTTCATGCAATGTGATTATTTATTTTAAATGTTTAAACAAAAACCTCGATTTCATGTGATAAATTGCGAAAAAATATGTAAATGTACCGAAAAAGTATGATTTTTTTTAAACCAACCCTCTCAGTGTATAGGATTTTGGACCCAAAAAAATTGTAGTTTCACATCAAATGATGCTATTTTTTTCATTTTATCATTTAATCCCCCATGTTCATGTGATAAATTACCAAAAAATATGTAAATGTATTAAAAAAATATGATTTTTTTTAAACCAACCCTCTCAGTATGTAGTGTTTGTGGACTGGAAAAAAATTTCAGTTTCACATCAGATCAGGCTATTCTTTCATTTTATCATTAATCCCCCATTTTCATGTGATAAATTGCCAAAAAATATGTAAATGTATCAAAAAAATATGAATTTTTTTCAAACCAACCCTCTCAGTGTGTAGTGTTTGTGGACTGAAGAAAATTTCAATTTCACATCAGATGATGCTGTTCTTTCATTTTATCATTTAATCTCCAATTTTCATGTGATAAATTGCCAACAAATATGTAAATGTACCGAAAAAGTATGATTTTTTTTTTTTAAACCAACCCTCTCAGTGTATAGGGCTTTTGTACTGAAAAAATTTTTAGTTTCACATCAGATGATGCTATGTTTTCATTTTATCATTTAATCCCCCATTTTCATGTGATAAATTGCCAAAAAATATGTAAATGTATCAAAAAAATATGAATTTTTTTTAAACCAACCCTCTCAGTGTGTAGTGTTTGTGGACTGAAGAAAATGTCAGTTTCACATCAGATGATGCTATTCTTTCATTTTCTCATTTAATCCCCAATTTTTATGTGATAAATTGCCAAAAAATATGTAAATATACCGAAAAAGTATGAATTTTTTTAAACCAACCATCTCAGTGTATAGGGTTTGTGGACTGAAAAAAATTTCAGTTTCACATCAGATGATGCTATTTTTTTCATTTTATCATTTAATCCCCTATTTTCATGTGATAAATTGCCAAAAAATATGTAAATGTATCAAAAAAATATAATTTTTTTTAAACCAACCCTCTCAGTGTGTAGTGTTTGTGGACTGAAAAAAAATTCAGTTTCACATCAGATGATGCTATTTTTTCATTTTATCATTTAATCCCCTATTTTCATGTGATAAATTGCCAAAAAATATGTAAATGTATCAAAAAAATATAATTTTTTTTAAACCAACCCTCTCAGTGTGTAGTGTTTGTGGACTGAAAAAAATTTCAGTTTCACATCAGATCAGGCTATTCTTTCATTTTATCATTTAATCCCCCATTTTCTTGTGATAAATTGCCAAAAAATATGTAGATGTATCAAAAAATATGAATTTTTTTTAAACCAACCCTCTTAGTGTGTAGTGTTTGTGGACTGAAAAAAATTTCAGTTTCACATCAGATGATGCTATTTTTTCATTTTATCATTTTATCCCCCATTTTCATGTGATAAATTGCCAAAAAATATGTAAATATATCAAAAAAAATATGATTTTTTTTTAAACCAACCCTCTCAGTGTATAGGGTTTGTGGACTAAAAAAATTTCAATTTCATATCAGATGAGGCTATTTTTTTAATTTTATCATTTAAACCCCCATTTTCATGTGATAAATTGCCAAATAATATGTAAATGTGACTATATTTTATAATTTTGTGCATTTCTTAAACAGTAATGGCGCCAAACAAAGAAGTTCCAGCATGGTCGGTGAACGACATAGTAATAACAGAGTGAAATGCAACTTCTGTGAGAAAATGATATCAGGAGGAATTACCCGTTTAAAAGAACATATAGCCGGAAAGACGGGAAATGTAGCAACTTGCAAATGCGCACCAACACAAGCGCAACTTATTTGCCGGCAACTACTGCAAGCCTCGAAACAGATTATCGTCTAAAAGACTGAATGATTTAGTGTACCTACACTACAATCAGCGACTGAGGGCAAGGACTTTAAGGAGGTACCCCGAGCTGACGCAGACAGATGTAGAAGATTTTTTCATCCCTATCGACCTCGAATCTCTATTCACTATAATGATCCATTGAGTGAATGGATCGAAGAGGAAGAACAACCTGTACTTCATGATCTAGATATATCATTTTTAGACCAAAGTGTAGAGTTGGGAGAACTGTAGGATTCCGAGGAAGAGGTGGAAAATGATGATCGCCGCCATTCAATCATTGTGTCCCGCCTTCCAAATGCGGGTCTGGAACGTCAAACAAGTACAAGGATGACACCACGTCGTCATTCTGTTAGTGAGCGGCCCACTGGGACAGCCGGAGAATCTAGCTCTTCACAGATGAGGAGATCAATCAGGGGAAAATAACATGTTGTTCCGAGCAGCAAACCTAGCAGGCGTGATTATGGGTCGGTTAGATCTGATTCATCTACAGATGATGGTAATGGGTCAGATGATGGGTACAATTTTGGTAATCAAAATATTGTTGTGGATGTTGAGCCTGAAAATCCACCGGGGTATTATCCCGACATGAGTGAAATCCATCACCGACAGGAGGATAGACAGCATACACCTCCTCATGGCGGAACGAACATGCCCGGTCAGAGTGAATGATATGTATCGTTTGGATATATGCCCACATGATATTTTGGTCAATCGAGACATGGACACTTGGACACAGACTCATTGTCAAGTAATATGCAGTCCATGTCCATTTCACATCACCAGTCGTAACCCTCCTCTGGTAGTTGGCAGTATCACTATCCATCGTCAACATCCAAGTACACGTCTACTGATGAGCGGCTTCCGGAAGAGACATATGCAAGATTTTATTTCCACGTGCCCAGTTATCCATATGAAAAGCTTGATCCATAGTGATATTACATTTTTTTTTTTAGAAAAATTTGGTTAAGCTTTGATGTATTTGGTGAAACTCAAGTGATTTCAAGTTTTCAATTTTTAAGTATTAGCACTAACCATTACTATTAGATTTAATATATTATTTTTAAATCCATTAAAATTTCTGTCTCTAAGATTAAGAATTTAAAAAATTAGATAGATTAAAATACAACAAACATTATCTTAACATCCATTTACTCGAATCATGTTTCAATTTTCAAAATGTGTGGGAAATGGGAGAAGAAGGAATCCTAGGTAATGAATAGATTACAACCTTTTATTTTTCTTTCTCATTTTTATTTTTTTAACTTCATAGGAAAAATTAGTTTTGTTAATGACCACATTTAAATGTAGGTGGCTTATAAAATTAGGAATAAAATTTAAAAAATCATAATACTAATCACTAAATTTATCATAAAAATTTTACATAATTTTTCATAATTTTTAATTTTTTTATCATTTCTCTTATTTTATTGTTAATTTTAATACTAATCGTATTTGAAACTTAAATAAATAATTTGAATATGTATATGACCGATATTTAATGAAAAAATTATTTTTACAAGAAGTCATAAATTTTTTGAAATTACCATAAAATTTTCGGACCAAAATGCAAATTTATGAAAATATCGGAGGAGAGAGAATCATATCGGCCGAATTATTGGCCGAGATGTTTTTTGCACCCCTGCCTTATATTTGTTGACATTATAAAAAATGCCTAGAGCTACAAATAATTTTGTGAAATATTTTTTAAAATTTTGCAAACACATTATATTCATGTGTCTATGTCTAATAGTACTTATATTAACAAAAAGTCTCATATCGGTTAATTTGTAAAACTAATGACTTTATATAACACTTGAAGACACCATTCTCTAGCTTTTGAAAGTAAGCTGTAATTCAAAAACTTTATTATATGGTAATAAATTTAAGTGCATATGCAATCACTTGACAGTAGACATTCATAAAGTATGAAGTGGGTGGCTGCACCAACTTGTTACAACTATAGCTATCAATTGGTTGTACTTAATCCCATTTACATTTCTATGAAGTTCATAATTTTTTTAATTTTTTTGTAAATTTTCTAGAATTTTTTGAAAGAAATAAAAAACTAAAACAAGAGAGAAGGCGTATCGGCCGATATGAGTGTCATCCATGCATTTAACTACATGTGCCAGCATGATAGACATGTTTGCTTTTTATAGTTAATCAGACATTTATCAGAAGATTATTCACCCAGGGACCAAAACACCACCATTTAAGATCATAGTAAGATGTGTGAACTGTGAAGATTTATTTTGTTTTTGTTTTTGTCTTAGCTTTTTACAAAATTGTAAGTAACATCTCCTTTGATAATTGCATATTCTTAAAATGTCTATGGGTTCTATTTATTTTTAGTTGTTTTTTTGTATTTATTTTTACTTTCCAATTGTAATGTGTTTGGAACTCACAAGTATTGTGGTTTATATATATATATATATATATATATATAGTTTGGTTGTTTGCATAATAGAACTTGATGTGCGTAACTAGTGTTTTGTTTTATTTAATTTTTTATTTTTGGATAAAAGACCTTGCTTCAATTAAGAATTTGTTATATTTGACTATATTTTTTGATGTATTGGTCATGGAACATTATTTATATTACAAACCTCAATAGCATAATATGAATCTTTTCATTTTGGTCGATTTGTATTTAACTTGGACTGATTAATATGAATAAAGTAGAGTTGAGTGGAAGATTGGTGCATGTAGTTTAAAGATTACAAATTGTTGGGTACATAGAGTAGAGGTTGGCCACTGAAATTGTGAAGGGAGTTGTAGAAAAAGACATGTTGGATGGTATTAGAAATTAAAAAGTTGATTCCAAATTAATGGAATTTTGACGATGGTGATGATAAATCAAGCATGGGACAATTTATTAAACCTTGTCTTTGATTAATTATAAAACATAAAGATATCAATAATTTGAATTGATCTTTTCTATCTAAAAGTACAGAGATAATACTAGTATATATAGATATATGCATGTGCTAAAAGAACAAAGATTATATGGAAAGAGCTAAATGAATGAGCTATTTTATTTAGTGGGTGAAAATGGTCATTATGCATCCTAATGAGCGAGTTGCTTGTATGAATGAGGTATTACTTTAATTTATTATCAAATATTATTTTTTGTTGTATAATGTGGGTCGTACTCAAAATTGTTGTGCTTATCCTTGTTACAGGTACATATATTCGAAGGGTGCACAGAATCCTTTGCGGATCCCGCCACTGATATTACTTTGACTGAGACGGCTAAGATGACACCAACGAAATGGTGGATTTGGTTTGGCCATAGTACACCAAATTTGAGGAAGTACGTAGTGAAGTTGCTTACCCAGACATCCAGCATAAGTAATTGCGAGCGAAATTGGTCAACATCCAAATACGTGCATAGTCAACCACGTAATAAGTTGTCCTCGAAAAAACTTAATGAATTAGTCTAACTCCATTACAATCAACACCTTAGGACGAGGAACTTAAGAAGGAATCCAAAGATTACACATGCTACTACCGAGGATTTCTACATGCCTATAGACCTTGAACATCTAAACTGATATAAATCGGCCAACCGATGTGTGGTTTCCAGAGGATAGATATGCCAGGTTTTATTTTCATGTGACCGGATATCCATATGAAGTGCTTGATCCAAGTGATATATTTTGTTTAGAAAATTTGGTGATACTTTGATGTATTTGGTGTATTTTTTATGTATTTGATGTATTTTTTTTTTTTTAACATTTAGACTGATATATATCGGCCGACCGATGTGTGGCTTCCAGAGGACAGATGTGCCAGGTTTTATTTTTAGGTGACCGGATATCTGTACGAAGTGCTTGATCCATAGTGATGTTATATATTTTTTTTATAAAATTTGGTGATACTTTGATGTATTTGGTGTATTTTTTATGTGTCTTCATGTAGTTGGTGTATTTTTTAACACTTTTCATTAAAATTAGTTTTATTAATGACCTCATTTAAATTTAGGCGGCTTATAAAATTTAAAAAAATCATAATACTAATTACTAAATTTATCAAAATTTTCCTACATAATCATTCATAATTTTTAAATTATTTTTATCATTTTTCTTCATTTTATTGTTAATTTTATAAAAAATCTTTTTTAAAACTTGAATAAATATTTTGAATATGTAAAGGATCGATATTTAATAATAAAAAAAATTATATTTTCAAGAAGCCCCCAATTTTCTGAATTTATGATAATTTTTTAAGAATTTTTTCCAATATGTTTTTTTTCAAATATCGATTGGAGAGAGAAATTTATTGGCCAATATTTACATATGGATATTAGCCAAGCTGAGATTTAAACCCCTGGTTGTTGGCAATTTAACTTGGTATTTTAGTTTGTGTGGACATTGATCTCAGTCTTATCCAATTCTTACTAAGAAAATCTGCACCCTGTTGGCTCCTATGGCTGTATGCCAGTTTTGTTTGTGTATAATTTTGTTTGCCATGTTCAAGGAATAAACATCCTCTGCAGCTTTCTTAGCAGGGTGCTCATCCGAACTTTAAGAAAATTGATACATGTTGAATTTTATTTATGTAAAAAAATGTAACAGAAGTTGTCAAAAAGTCTCATATCATTTGGACTGAAAAATTAATTATTCTATATAATGTTTGAAACATCCTCCGCTAAATAACTAGTCTTCGAGAGTGGATTTTACATGAAGAATATTAACATGATTTTCTTCGTATTTTGATGAGACACATTTGAATTCACATCACAATTTTATTTGCATCAAATGAATTCAATTAATCCAAATCTATTTTGAATTTGGATTAAGTCAAGTTTGATTCAAATTTTACTCATTTAGATAATTAGGTCGGATCAGGTTGTTGCCATTCTAATCCCTTGTAAACAACGTTTGTCATTTCATGCTCTTGCGGCTCTTAAGATCCAAAAATTTCAAGAGTCCGCCAACTCATGTTCTTCTGTTTTCGTTCACCTCAATAGCCACCCAACCTCCTCCGGCCTCTCCCTTATCCTAATTCTTTGATCGTGACCTCAGTTGCTCAGTCGGCTGCTTGTCATCTTTCTCTTAAGTAGCTCTGGTAGGTTGCAAAGTTACGTCGTGAGTATGTTTTGAGTGGGGAATTTGGATGGGTCTTCACCCACCGAACAACCCTTTCTACCCACCTACCATCCCTAATCCGTATTGGGGATCTTTGAATAGAACAACCTCTTGACTTCCAGCTCAAAAGAAAAGATTAGTCTGATAGATGGTGACTCAGTCTCAACAACTGGTATCAGATTTAGGTCTTGAAGCTACGACACGTGGACTCAGGAATCTCATAACTGAACGTGATAATTTGCGACATTTTATCCTTCAAAGAGCTTCGTTCAAAGGCAGATTGTTGAGGTGCGAACTGTTTGACATAAATTCCCAAAAAGACGTGTCTCATGGACCTCCTATGTCGCTCGCTACTGTCAAAACGACCTGCTGGCTGATGCCGCCTCAGCTCTTACTCGCATGAGATTTGACTGTGTTGAACCCAACGGCACAATATTCGTAATTCTTCTGTCTGCATGCTCTGGTTTACCCTCCCAATCATTCCTCTTAGTACGTTCCATTCAAAGGCAGATTCACAGATTGAGCTTGGTTGAGAGCAATTGGTGTCATAGATAAGTGGAGGCTATGTCGCTATTAAGGGGGATGAGGTTTTATGAACATCTGATTGATATGTTCTTGAAGAATGATCATTTCGAAAATGTCTCAACTCTTTTAAGTTGAATTGTGTTTTGGAAAGTGCAAGTCATGGAGTCGATGTCAATTTTGTGACTATCATTGCCGTTCTCACAGCGGGAGGTTTTCATTTGGGAGGACACTAGGCGAGCATGTTATAGTTTGAAGACTTTTTATAATTTAAATTATAATAGATGATATTTGATAACGAGATGAAATGTTATATAAGAATTCAATTTCTTTAAATATATATACTCATTAGATTGAAGCTAAGTTAAAAAACAACTAAAATAAATTCTTTATCAATTATCTATTTTATTTATTAAAATCAATTTGGTAAAAGATTCTAAATGATTTTTTTCAGAATAATAAAATTTACAATATCTATTTTGTTGTTGTTTAAAATGACATATTTATATCAGAATGATAATATCCACATTAGTCAAGTATTGTGCTAAAATTGAACTCAAACAACGCAACAGAAGCGATCAAACAACTAATCAAACATCTACCAAAAGACAACACAATTTTTATGTAGGTTCGAGTGAAGTCTACGTCCATGGGCAGTATTAGAGAGAAGGGTTGACCTACCATGTATATCTTATTCTATATTTGTCAAGTTCCCTAATTAAGGACTTCTATACTTAGACCTGTACATCTATATATATACTGTATAATGAGAAGGCCATTGAGTCAAATCTTCCAAACTTCTTCATGGTACAGAGCCACACATCGATTCCCTCTCAATCTTAATTTTTTCAATCCCGTCTCTGTCTTAATTTTTTTTTCAATACCCTCCCCAACCTTCTCCCTTACGCAAGTCCACGATCGTCCTTACTCTCTCTCCACCGATCGGCTTTGGCTCCCATAGTTCACCTGTGTCCTGTTCTAGCAACCTGGCGACGACTCTGCGGTTCTCTGCACTCACTCACTGCGCCGACCAGTTCTCCGGCTGCCTGATCTGGTTCCCGATCACGAGTGTCTTCCTCCTCTACTTCGGCCAAGAACGTCGTTGCTACCTTCTTCTCTGCTTCTGTTGCTTGCCTTCTTCTCTGCTTCTACAGCTCACCGGATCTGCGCAATCGCCTATTGTTCACCGGATTTCACGGATCTGGCTTAGTGTCCAGTTGCTTCCTTGTTGCCTATCTGCCAGTGACCGTCCTCGGTCTAGATACAGTTCTACCCCGTTCTCCGGCGCCAATCGACATTCCGATTCAGATCTGGGATCTTCAAGACACCTACCAGCCATCCCTATTCCGCCTCCTTTTCTGAAGTAGTCTGCAGCCACTCCTCTACCCAAACAGAGTCGACCCTCTTCTGATTAGATCTGCCAGCAATTTTCCACCGCCAGCCCTCTGCTGCAGTAGATCTCACAGTCCTTTCCAGCCCAGCTTGGGGATTTCCCTTCTCAGATTCGTCTGCCTGGGTGTGATCTTGTCGCCGCAGAAAGGCCAGGTCTGCACTCGATCTGTAAGCAGAAAACAGGGTTTTCTTAGCGCGAGATCTTGTCGCTTCTTCCCTCGCAGGCACAGATCTGCTTCCTCCGCCACCAGCCCTGCTTCTCTGGTCGCAGCCTACTACGCCTGCCCAGCCAGTCTGCAGCGGCACTTCTCGATTCAGCCATCTGCTCTTCGCTCAGCCTCCTGCTGCTCACCGATAGCCCCTGCGTTTTCTCTCTCATCGGGCTAGAAGAAAAAAGAAAGAAAGAAAGACAAAAAGAAAAAGGAAAAAAAAGATAAGCTTTTATCCAGATGGCTTCCTCTGTTCCGACAATCACCATTCCCAACTTTTTTCATCTTGTCTCTATCAAATTAACGGAGACAAATTACCTTCTTTGGCATGCCCAAATCAAACCCTTCTTACTTGGCCAACATTATTGGCCTTATATTGATGGCACCATTCCCTGTCCCCCTCCGTACCTTTCCACTGAAGACCAATCCAAATCTACTATCAACCCATCATATACCGCCTGGATTGCACTGGATCAGAACCTAGTTGGCATTCTTATTGCTACTCTATCTGAACCTGTTCTTGCGCAGGTTGTTGGCCTCTCTACCTCTCGTGAGATTTGGACCTGTCTGCAATGAAATTTTTCCCAGCATTCTCTTGCCAATGCCACTCATTTGCGGATTCAAGTACTTACTCTCTCTAAAGGCACGAAGAACATTTCTGAGTATTTGCAACATGCCAAATCCATTGTCGATACCCTTGCCGCTATCAATCAGCCGGTCTCCAATGATGACCTCGTTACATCTGTTCTATGTGGTCTTGGCCCCGACTATTCCATGTTTTACACTACTACCATCCTCACCCCACCGCTTCTGCTGTTCCAAGATCTCCGTGCTCGGCTATTATTATTTGAGTCCCAACTCATACATTTGGGACTACATACGCCATCTGATAGCCCTGGCGGTGTATCTCACACTGCTCTTCTCTCATCTCATGGGCGCGGATCTTATGCTCGTGGTAATCGTGGTCGTCGAGGTCGCCCTAACAATGGTAGAGGCTGTCGTGGCAATCGTGGTCGAGGACGTTCTACAAACTCTTTCCGCATCCTTGGACATCCTCCGTCTGATGCCCTTCAGTGTCAGATCTGCTCCAAGCATGGACATAGCGCTTCCAATTGCTATCAGCGCTACCGCCAAGTGCCTCCATTCGAGGCTGATCTTCCCTCCACCTTTGTTGGTCTGCAGGTTGCTTCTCAAGCTGATCACAATTGGTACCCTGATACAGGCGCTACCAATCATATAATAGGTGATACACACTCACTCCTCTCTCGGTTTGCCTACAGTGATCCTGATCAAGTTCTTCTGGGTAATGGTGACTCCCTTCCAATTGCGTACACTAGTATTTTGTCCCTTTCCTCAGACTCCTCTACCTTTCATCTTTCCAATGTTCTCCATGTTCCCCACATGCACAAAAACTTGTTATATGTTGCTCAATTCACAAAAGATAACTCTGTTAGTTTCACTTTCTTCCCTTGGGGTTTTGTTATTCGTGACTTACGTACTGGTGCTCTTTTGTTTCAGGGCCATTGTGAAGCCGGCCTTTACCCTATCAAGCCCACTCCTCGCACCACTCATGCTTTAGCTACATCCTACTCTTCTTCGTCAGTCTGGCACCAGTGTCTTGGACATCCCTCTAATAAAGTGCTTCAAGTTTTAGCCACCAACAAATGTTTAGGCTATTCTTTTAAGTTTTCTCGTTCCCCTTTTTGTAGTGATTGTGCTTTGGGCAAGTCTACAAGACTCCCTGTTTCACTTAGTACCCATTGTACTCCTACACCATTTTATTTAATTCATTCAGTTGTTTGGATATCTCCTGTTATATCAGTTTCTGGTTTTCGCTATTATGTTTTATTTACCGATGATTACACGCGTTACTCTTGGATTTTTCCAATGCACTATAAATCGGAAGTTTATACTCATTTTCATCATTTTCTTATGTTTGTTGAAAATCACTTTCCTACTTCAATTAAATTTTCTCAAACTGATCGTGGTAAAGAGTATGATAATCACTCATTTCACAACCTCTGTGCGCAAAAAGGGATCATTCACCGTCTGTCGTATCCACACACTCCACAACAAAACGGTCTTGCTGAATGCAAACACCGTCACCTCTCCGACATGGGCTGCACCCTCCTCCTTGCCTCTCATCTCCCTCATCATCTCTAGGTTGAGGCACTGTTCACTGCTGTCTATCTCGTCAATCGACTGCCCACACCCCTTCGTCAATGGTCCTCCCCCTACTAGAGGCTTTATGGCACCAACCCCGATTATCTGACCCTACGCACCTTTGGATGTGCATGTTACCCTTACTTGGGTGATTACACTACTAAGAAACTCTAACCTCGATCGCTTGAGTGTGTATTTCTTGGTTACAGTGATCATCACAAGGGCTACAGGTGTCTGCACTCTTCTACAGACAGAGTTTACATCTCCAGACATGTGTTATTCAATGAAGCTATTTTTCCCTACACCACGGTTACCGTGCGACATTCAGATTCTCCCTCTTCTGAAGTGGTCTTCCTTCCTGTTAGCACCATCTCACTGGACACGTCCATCCTTTCTGCCTCTCAGACAGTAGCATCGACCTCTCCTCTGGTGCCACTTGCTTCCCCACCTGTCGTGTCATCACCTTCACTCCCATGACCAGCCACGCCTACTGATGTCCTCTCATCTCCAGCTCCTGCTCCACCACCGCCGGCTAATGATCATCCTATGGTGACTCATGCTAAAGCTGCATCTCCAAGCCCAAATAGTGGGCCAATTTTTCTACACGTCATCCACGACCTCAGGCACTTACTTCTATGGTCTCTACAACCTCATACTTTGAGCCCACTAGCTATACTCAAGCTGCTCGTTCTGCAGACGGGCATCAAGCAATGAATGATGAATTCAATGCTCTTCTCCGACAAAGAACTTGGTCTCTCGTTCAGCCGCTGCTGAATTTCAACCATGTCGGTTGTAAGTGGGTCTTCAAGATCAAAAGACGTTCCGATGGCAGCATTGAGCATTACAAAGCCCAACTTGTTGCTAAGGGCTTTCATCAGCAGACCGGTATCAATTATGATGAGACCTTCAGTCCTGTTGTCAAGCCCACTACTATTCGCATTGTTCTCAGTCTTGCTGTTACTTCTGATTGGCCCATTCACCAGCTGGATGTCAAGAATGCCTTTCTTCATGGCTATCTTACAGAAGAAGTTTATATGACTCAACCTCCTAGCTTCGTTGATTCTAATCGTCCTCATCATGTTTGCAAATTACACAAAAATATTTATGGTTTGAAACAAGCACCTAGAGCGTGGTTTCAATGGTTCAGCTCCTTCATTCTGTCTCATGGTTTTGTTCAAAGTAAAGCTGATAGCTTTATGTTCACATATCGACATGACAAAGGTGTTATGGTTCTTCTTCTTTATGTTGATGACATCGTATTGACTGGCAATTCTTCGTCACTTCTTCAGTCTTTCACTCACAGCCTGGGTAGTGAATTTGAAATCAAGGATCTTAGCGCTCTCCATTACTTCTTGGGCCTTGAGGTGACTAAGCATTCTAACGGGTTACATTTGTCTCAAACCAAATATACCTTTGATCTTCTTCGTCGCAGTCAAATGCTTGATTGTAAGCCTTGTTCCACACCCATTGCTGCCAAGACTCAGTTATCTTCTACCACCGTTGATCTACTGACGGACCCCTCTCAATATCGTCAACTTGTTGGTGCTCTTCTCTATCTCACACTCACCAGGCCCAATGTTGCTTATGCAGTGCATATTGTCTCTCAGTTCATGAGCTAGCCTCGAACGTCTCATTTTGATGCTGTCAAGCGCATTCTCCGTTATCTCAAAGGCTCTCTGGGACGTGGGCTACATCTCATGCGTACAACACAACCTTTCCGCCTGACTGCGTACTCTGATGCTCATGGGCTAGTTGTCCTGATAGTCGATGCTCTACTACCGGTTATTGTATCTTCTTGGGTCCCAATTTAATTTCTTGGTCTGCCAAGAAGCAACCCACAGTCTCTCGGTCCAGTGCTGAAGCTGAATATAGGGTCCTTCCCTATACCTGTACAGATACTGTCTGGATTCAACATCTTTTTCGAAAGCTTGGTTTTCTTCTCTCCTCTCCGACTATCATTTTTTGCGATAATCTCAGTGCCACGTATATGGCCGCTAATCCTGTGTTTCATGCTCGGACTGAACACATTGAGCTTGATTATCATATCCTTTACGAACGTGTCACCGCTGGCACTCATTGGATTCAGTTTGTTTGCTCTGAGCATCAACTCGCGGATATCTTCACCAAGGAGTTATCTTCGTTGCGCTTCTCCAAACTTAGTTCCAACCTCATCGCTTTACCACCATCGAGTTTGCGGGGGAGTATTAGAGAGAAGGGTTGACCTACCATGTATACCTTATTCTATATTTGTCAAGTTCCCTAATTAAGGACTTCTATACTTAGACCTGTACATCTATATATACACTGTATAATGAGAAGGGCCATTGAGCCAAACCTTCCAAACTTCTTCAGACAGCAATCCGATAAGTTCCACTAATATTAATGGGTACAAATTTCTCTCTCAAATTACAAACTCAAGCAGACGGTTTCTTCTCAATCAACTCTCTCCGACAAATATAAAATAGACCCATGAATTTTCTCCTCCCCCACTTCGTACAAAACAAAAGTCCATTAAACCCTCTCTTTGTCAAATTTTCCATTGCCACTCTCAAACACAACACTGCCTCGACAAGAGAGGCCACATAACCTGCCAAGTCCATTGAAGCCACCAAGAGAGACCGTCTGTTTTTCAATTTTTATAAAATATCACCAAGACAAAGGAAGAAAAGAAAGAGCAAATTGAGAAAATAGAAAATTTCCAAATAGAAATGCAAAATCTCAAATGCCAGAATTGAGCCAAGTTTCCAGCGTTAAGGAGTGAGAAGGAACATCTTCAAAAACAATTGCAAAATGACAAACCCCAACACCACAAGTTCTTACTATTTAAAAAAATTAAATTGATAAAATCTTAAAGAGTCTAGATATGTAGTTTGATTAATTTAATTAAAATAATCTATGATAAAAAGAATAAAATATAAGGCTCGGCATCTAGACACCCATAGACACCGCATTTCAATTTTCGAGTGGAAATTACATTTCTGCCCTTCTGTGTGGAATCGACTGATTGAACAGACACTTCATTTTCGCTTCGATCGATCGATGTTAGACATTTAGAATCGTGTGATTGATCCCATGACTTCTCCTCTCGATCTTGGAGTGACGGCCGCTGTTATGGCTGAAGGCGGTGGGGAAGGATCGTCGGACGAAGGGGTTTGTGGGAGTTTACCCTTATCTTCTCAGTAGATCTGGGTTCAACAAACCCAATAAAAAAAAGGGAGGCAGAAAAATCAACCGGCGGCGAAAGGGACACACGGTCGCTCCGCTTTCCGATCACATGTGGTCGGCTGAGTTGGGGAATGGGACCCACCTAACCTTGCTTATTTTAACATCTCCAAATCCCTATAAATAAAGGCCATCAGACTCCAATGAAATCCGAACCTAGCTTAGAGGATTTGGAGGATTGAAGGATTTAGGAGTTCTTGGTTAGTGTTTTTTTTCTTTTTGTAATTAGTTTCTTTTATTTTAATTCATGTCTTGTAATTTAATTTCATTAATAATAGTATAATTTCGTTTTCTTTTTATTTAAATCCAAAATCCAATGCATTGTAATTCTTAATTCCAAATTTTATTAATAATTAAAAGGCAGAAAAACCCTTAGAAATATGGTTTTCCACTTATTTATTTTTGTATGATGAAAGTTTTATTTTATTTGAATTCTTTTTATGGATTTATGTGAGAGATTATTTTAAGTTATTCAATGAAGGCAGAAAAATATTTTAGACTGGATAAAACTTGATTTTTTCAGTCTAAGGCTCTTTTTAAGAGCAGAAAAACTTTTAGATTCGAAATTGTAAGTTTAAATTTTATTTAGCCTAAGGCCGGACTTGAATTTTCTTATTTTAATTGATTTCATAAATTTCATAATGAGGATTTCAATAGATGAAGAATTTGAGTACATGATAAATAATAAAGTGAGCTCCGTATTCTAGGCCTTGATGTTATTTTCAAAATATGGAAAATAAAGCCTCCATAATTCTTTGACCCAGTTCCGCTATAAATATGTACAGAGGTAGTTTAGGTGTTTTAAATTTTATTTTTCTTTATAAAAACTCAAATCTTTGAAATTGATGAGCTAGGTTGAAAATAATTTAATTGCATCTTAATTTTGTTTTCTATATTAGATTAAGATTGTTTATATTTTTATATTAATTCCACCATCTTAATTAAAATTAATTAAATTGTTAGATTCTATGTTTAAATCTAGAATGTTTCTAAATTAATATTAAAACTCATAGATTAGATAAATTATTTCATGCTTATGATTTATCTCCATATTTCTCAAAATTCTTAAAATACTTATTTTAATGGTATAATTTTCATGGATATATTTTCCTAAGTTCCGATGGGTTCGACCTCGCACTTAATCGCTATACTATTTAATGGTTCGTGCGCTTGCGAGTTATAAATTTAAAATTTGCACAACAAGAAAGTTACCTTATTTAGAAGTTCTACAATCAAATTAGGAGATTATCGAAATTTGGAATCACTGCTAAATTTATAAAAGTTTTATTTTTGGAGATTTCTATTTTTAGAAACTTCCAAAAATATCTAGTTTCTATTTTTTGCATTTTCTAATCTTGGGATTTTAATCCAATTTAGTCATGTTCTATTTTTAAAAAGTAAATCTAAATTTGGAAGGTTCCATCTAAAAAGTTTCAAAAAGAAAAAGAAAAAAAAAATTTGAACAACTTTGAACTAGCTTGAAAATCTAATTTAGATTAATTTGGTGGATATTAATTTAGAAATTTTTATGGTCTTAATTTAGTTTTGAATTCTTAATTATGTTACAATCATTTAATTTCCTCCACTAGTTATAATATTAGGAAATCTGTATTTAGTTAAAAATCATGCATATTTTATTTGATTAAATGCTTCACCATGGTTTTGAGTTTTGTTTTGTGTAGGTGCTTTGACATTCATATAGTTTTTATTAGGTACACGCGTTCAATCTCTTTCTTTAATTTTTAATTTTCAGCATTCATATAGTTTTTATTAGGTTGTCTTGCATTTATTTTGCATAAAAATAAAAAAAAATTGCATATTTAATTTGCTCATGCATTTAGGTTGCTAGTTCATGCATTAGGTTAAATTATTTGCTTATTGTTTTCATATTTGCTTGAATCTTGCATTGGTAGCTTAGGTTTGCATTCACAAAATAGAAAAAAAATAAAAAAAAAAGATTAGTAAAAATTGGTTCATGCATTACGCAATTAAAATCAATCTAGAACCATTGTTTAGGGTTGTTCATGTCCATTAGGATCCCTGTGTCAGTCTAGGTTTAGGTCATATTTTGTGTGGATTTGATTGAGCGTGAATGATCGTGTCTGTGTATGAATTATTGTGTTCGTGACTCTAACAATCGCTTGGTTCGAGTTACGTTTTCTGTCGATTTACCGATCGTTGCGTCCGGAGCTCAGTCCAACTCAGTTTTAGACATAGACAGTCCACCTTCACCAACACCATCACCTAACACGGCCGAAGAAAGAGTCGAAGAGAAAACCCTCCAAGACTACTTCTCATCAGTCATGCCCAACACACCATCTGGCATAGTTGTTCCAGCAACTAATGTGGCATTTGAACTGGAACCAGCTCTGTTACATCTTTTACCCGTATTCCATAGACTTCGTTTATTTCCTTTTTCTCTCAAAGAAAAAGCAAAATCTTGGCTGAATTCTCTACCAACAAATTCCATCACAACTTGGGATCAATTGGCCAACAAATTTTTGAATAAATTTTTCCCTGTATCATAAACTAACGCCCTTAGGAAAGAAATTTCAAACTTTAATCAAAAGAAAGGTGAACAATTCTGTGAGTTATGGGAAAGATTCAAAGATTCGTTGAGCAAATGCCCCCACCACGGCTATGAAACAGGGAGACTCATACAATTCTTTTATGATGGTTTAACCACATCGTACCGCACAATGGTCGAGTCTATGAAAGGTGGGGAATTTTTACAGCTAACTGCAAACAATGGATGGAATTTCTTAGAATCATTGGCGGAAAGTTCTCAGCGATGGGACTTCTCCAAAAGAGAGAATTCAGTACAAACATCAAAGAGAGGAGGTTTGTACGAAGTTAACAATGACTTTGACGTTAAGATTGCAATCGCAAACCTAACGAAAAAAGTTGATGTTTTAGCGATGTCTCAGGCGATGAACCCATCATTAGGAATACATGCTGAGGTTTGCGCATTGTGTTCTAACCCTAGGACATACTGCCCAAAATTGTCCTTCCTTAGGATCAAATGTTGAGTGTTCAACCGATCAGGCCAATGCGCTCAATAATTTTGGAAGACAACAAGGAACCCCATTTTCTACCACATACAATCCTAATTGGCGGAATCATCCAAATTTTTCATGGCGTCAGAGTCAACCTCCAGTAGGTCAAGGACCTCCTCAATATCAAGGTCAACCATATCAACCTCCCCAGTACCAACCACCCAACCAACCATACCATCCATCTCAAAATCATCCACCCCAGCCAAATCCTATCCTATCAGTCCGGTCCATCTCAACAACGTAAGCCCTCTCTCGAGGATACGTTGCAGCAGTTCATGCAGTCCACCCAACAGGCTATGCACAAGCTTGAAACACAGCTTGGGCAATTAGCTACCGCGATAGGAGATAGAGAGAAAGGTAAGTTTCCCAGTCAGCCTATCCCAAATCCCAAGGGACAAAATGAGGTTTCGTTATCTAATTCAGATGACGCTAACTCCATTACTATCTTGAGGTCTGGGAGACAGGTAGATAACAAGGTCGAACCACCTAAATAACAGGAAGACCAGACAGCTGATCAACCAAAGCATCAAAAGGACATGCCTAGTCCATCTTCCGTCCAAAATAAACCTGAAGCACCTGCTAAGAATACTTTTGTGCCTAAGGCTCCGTACCCTCAAAGGTTAGCCAATCCTAACAAAGGAGTACCCTATAGTGACATATTAGAGGTATTTAAACACGTCAGTATCAATATACATCTACTTGAAGCTATAAACCAGGTACCTTCCTATGCCAAATTTTTGAAAGACCTCTGTACGGTGAAACGGAAAACCAATGTTCCCAAAAAGGACATTTTTAGCAAAAAATGCGAGTTCACTCATCCAACAAGGGTTTCCAATAAAACATAAGGATCCTGGGTGCCCAACCATCGCTTGCACCATTGGTACATTTGATATTGATAGGGCCTTGTTAGATCTTGGAGCCAGTGTCAGCTTACTGCCATACTCTGTTTATGAGCAGTTAGGGTTGGATGAGTTGAAACCCACTACTATCACACTTCAGTTAGCCGATCGCTCTATGAAAATCCCGAGAGGTGTGATAGAAGACGTTCTGGTGAAAGTAGACAAATTCTACTTTCCGGTCGATTTTGTAGTGTTGGATACACAACCTGTTCAGAACGAAAGTGGGCACATTCGGTTATTCTTAGACGACCATTCTTGGCCACCGCTAAAGTTGTTATCAATTGTCAAGATGGTATGCTTAGGTTGTCGTTCGGAGATCTGATGACAGAACTCAATGTGTTCAACCTGGATAAACAACCTTCCTGTACAGATGATTTGTACGAGGTTAATATGATTCAGAGTTCTGTCGAAGAATCCTTTCTTCACTTTATTTGCGACGATCCATTCTAGAAGTCTCTGTCTACCTTTGGCACAGATTTCAATGAAAGTGGTGAGCAAGAGGTGAACGCTCTACTGAATGAAGTTCCATATGTTGATGTTAGAGCAAGAAAATTCGAGCCTCTCCCTGTGAGTCAATCTGTACCAATCCCCTCTGTCGAGAAGCCACCAAAATTAGAGCTTAAGCCACTCCCTGAGACTTTAAAATATTCTTACTTGGGACCATCAGAAACTTTACCTATCATCATAGCTTCCGATTTAACTTCAGAGCAGGAGTCTAAACTCCTTGCTATTTTGAGAGAACATAGAGAAGCTATTGGATGGTCCATTGCCGATCTTAAAGGGATCAACCCCTCTGTGGTCATGCACAAAATTCACCTGGAGGAGAACTCCAAAACGTCTAGAGAACCACAGAGACGACTGAATCCGGCAATGCAGGACGTGGTAAGAGCCGAAATTTTAAAACTTCTCGAGGCGGGTATCATCTACCCAATCTCTGACAGTGCATGGGTGAGTCCGATACAGGTTGTCCCAAAGAAGTCTGGCGTGACGGTAGTCAAGAATGAAGATAATGAGCTAGTTCCTACCTGTGTCCAAACGGGATGGAGAGTTTGTATTGACTACCGAAAACTGAACACTGCTACTCGTAAGGATCACTTCCCACTTCCATTCATTGATCAGATGCTTGAGCGTTTGGCCGGTCATGCATTCTACTATTTTCTCGATGGTTATTCCGGCTATAACCAAATCTGTGTTGCTCCTGAGGATCAGGAGAAGACCACCTTCACCTGTCCATTTGGTACTTTTGCTTACCAGTCGCATGCCTTTTGGGCTGTGCAATGCACCTGCTACCTTTCAGCGGTGTATGATCAGCATATTTTCAGACATGGTAGAGCGATGTCTGGAAGTTTTTATGGATGATTTCTCAGTCTTTGGTTCTTCGTTTGACCAATGCCTACATCATCTAACCCTTGTGTTAGTTCGATGTAAAGAAAAGAACCTAGTACTCAATTGGGAAAAATGTCACTTTATGGTGAAACTAGGGCATAGTCTTAGGTCACATTATATCAGACAAAGGAATAGAAGTTGATAAAGCTAAGGTTGATTTGATCTTTCGTCTTCCACGACCCCAAACTGTTAAAGAGATCAGATCATTCCTAGGTCATGCTGGTTTCTACAGGAGATTTATCAAAGATTTCAGTAAAATTTCCAGACCTCTCTGTAGACTCCTGACTAAGGATTCAAGTTTCGATTTTGATGATGAGTGCGTCCACGCCTTTGAAAAATTGAAAACTGCATTGACCTCTGCTCCGATAATTCAACCTCCTGATTGGTCTGTTCCTTTTGAGATAATGTGTGATGCTTCTGACTATGCAGTAGGAGTTGTTTTAGGTCAAAGGGTCAATAAGTTACCTCATGTTATCCATTATGCCAGCAAAACGTTGAACGATGCTCAATTGCACTATTCCACAACGGAAAAGGAATTGTTGGCAGTCGTTTTTGCACTAGACAAATTTCGATCTTACCTTTTGGGTTCGAAGGTCATTATCTACTCTGATCATGCTGCTCTCAAGTATCTTCTATCTAAGAAAGATGCTAAGTCTCGCTTGATTAGATGGGTTCTTTTGCTTCAAGAATTTGATATTGAAATCCGGGACAAGAAAGGTTCCGAGAATGTGGTAGCAGACCATTTGTCTAGATTGGTAACTGAATTTTCTGATGACCCGACACCTATTACTGAGTCATTTCCTGATGAGCAACTCATGTCAGTTTCCCAATTACCTTGGTTTGCAGATATTGTGAATTATCTTGTCACTAGTTTGATGCCTGAGCATTGGACTAAGCAAGATAAGTCAAAATTTCTGGCAGAAGTCAAATACTTTATCTGGGATGATCCATACTTGTTCAAATATTGTTCGGACCAAATCATTCGTCGTTGTGTCCCAGAGTCCGATCAACTCAGTGTCGTTAAGTTTTGTCATGATTAGGCTTGTGGAGGTCATTTCAGTTCTAACAAGACCACTGCGAAGATTTTGCAGTGTGGTTTTTACTGGCCTTCCATGTTCAAAGATACCCATACATATTGTGTGTCATGTGACAGATGTCAGAGGTTAGGTAGTCTGTCTCGTCGAAATATGATGCCGTTAAATCCAATTTTCCCTGTTGAACTTTTTGATGTTTGGGGCATTGATTTCATGGGACCGTTTCCTAATTCCTTTGGTAATCTTTACATTTTGGTAGGGGTTGACTATGTTAGTAAGTGGATAGAAGCGGTGGCTTGCAAAACCAATTATCATAAAGTTGTCCTCCGTTTCTTAAAAGAAAATGTTTTCTCTAGATTTGGAATACCACGAACCATCATCAGTGATGGGGGTAAGCACTTCTGTAATCGCCCGTTTGAAACATTGATGAAATCATATGGGGTGATGCATACGGTTGCTACTCCTTATCATCCCAAACAAGTGGGCAAGTGGAAATTTCAAATCGAGAGATAAAACATATTCTGGAGAAGACAGTTAATCCATCCAGGAAAGACTGGTCTTTGCGACTTACTGATGCACTCTGGGCATATCGAACTGCATTCAAAACGCCCATTGGAATGTCACCCTACAGGATAGTGTTTGGGAAAGCCTGTCATTTGCCAGTTGAGTTAGAGCATAGAGCATATTGGGCTATTAAGCATATGAATTTTGCTCTAGACCAGGCTGGGCAGCATAGAAAGCTCCAATTGTCTGAATTGGATGAAATTAGGAGAGATGCCTATGACACTACGAGAAAGTACAAAGACCGGATGAAGTTGTTTCATGATAAGATATTCTGAGAAAATCCTTCACAGTTGGTCAAAAGGTCTTGCTGTATAATTCTCGATTGCATCTGTTTCCCGGTAAACTAAGGTCAAAATGGATAGGTCCATTCATTGTTGAGACTGTGTTTCCTCATGGAGCGGTAATAATTAAAAATTTTAAGAATGGTCGCATTATGAAAGTTAATGGTCAACGTTTGAAACCATTCTTAGAGATGAATCCATCTGAAGAAAGACTATCAATATGTTAGATAATCCAGTCTACCAAGATTGATAGAAAAGTCCTCCCATCCATATCCACCCATTCATCCATCTACCAGTCATTCTATGTCTGAGTCTGAGTTTGTCTGTGTCTGTATGTCCATTTTATCCAGTCTGTCTAGGTGAGGTTTTTGCATTTTGTGTGTGTCTCTGAGTCTATACCTGAGTTTGTCTGTGAGTCAGTATGTGTTTGTGTGATGTTGGACTAGTTTACGTTTTTACTTTTGTTGGGTCAGTTTTTGTGTTTTTGTATCAGTATAGAGTTTTTGTTGTGTGTTTGTGTTTTTGTTATTTGTTTATTTTTGCAAGTGTTGAATAAGAGAGCCCTCTCAGGTATTTTTCTGAATTTTAGTTGTTCGTTTCTGATATTTTCTTCTAATTTGCAACTGATCACTGTAGAATAGAGCACATTGAGGACAATGTTCAATTTAAGTTTGGGGGTATTGAGGGTTTACACTGTGTCAATTTTGTGTGTTTTTGAGTCCTTTGAGTCCAAAAAAAAAAAAAATTTGAAAATTTTTTTTTGAGTAAAAAAACAAATTAAAAAAATCTTGATTTTAGCATTAATATGTGGATTAAAATTTTTATATCATGCTTTTCCATTTGAATTTTATGAAATTTATGCTTGGAAAACTTTTACACTAGCCATGTTTATGTTAGCCTGAAAAAGAAGAGTATTCATGAGTTAAGTGATCATTGGAGGAATACCAGTGGAGACTTGTGACCCAGTGAGCTTTTGAGCCATTCTATTTTTTTTTAGGGTTATAAGTAATTCTTATTTTCTTTGATGTGCGCATTATTTTTGTTAGATCTTATTATTCTTTGTTTTGGTCATATACTGAGAATGAAATCAAATTTTGGATTATTACACCGATATTTTTCTGAATTTATTTGAAGCTGTGTTAATAGTCATATTAGGAAGTGATATAGGCCATTATTTTGGACCGTTTGAGCCTTTGAAGCCTACCTATTTTTTGTCATATATTATCATGTTAATTCTCACTTTTGATCTTTGAATGTAAATTTAGCCTATTTTTATTGATTAACCATGTTATCCATACCCAACTCCGGTTGTGGAGTTTGAGTTTACATTGAAAAATATGTGACCTATTCTAGGGGCCTGGAAAAGGTTAGAGATGATTGTTATTGGGATGGTACTCTAAGAAAAATTATGGCAGTTGAAAAAGAAAAAAAAAAGCATCAAAAGGAAATGAAAAAAAGAAAAGAAAGGGAATATCCATACATCATAAATGAAGGATGTGGAACAAAAAAAAAAAGTGAAAAAAAAAAGAATTGAATTTGAAAAGAAAAGAAATGCTTTGAAGATTCCGAGTGCTAAAAAAAAAATAGAGGAAGCAATATCCCATTATAAAATTTTGAAGACCTCTAACTTTTCAGTTCAAAGTATTAATTTTAGAATCTTTTTATCCTTCTTTGATATGACCCGGTCCTAAGCCACGTTTCGTCCTACAGGAAGTCCTATTGATCCTCAGTTAATATTGTATTTAAAGTGGAGAATAGATGAAGAAGAATAATGGTGTATTATTTCAATGTTCTCAGGAAAATGGCATCCATTCATGAGATCTATATTTTTCTTTGATATTATTCATTTTTTTTTATGATAAATATGTGAGATATTTGTATTTGAAATATTATTCCGCTCATATATACTTTTGAGAGAAATTTAACCCAATCTCTGAGCAAAAGTCTTTCTGAGAGATATACCATTGTGAGATTTGAAGTCGAAGCGCATTTTCAGCTGGTGGTTGTAAAACTTATGTGTATTTTGAAAAAGAAGGTTATGTTAATATTTGGCTATCACACACTACACTCCGAGTATAAATTTTGTGAAATAATTTTGGAGTTGTATGATGTTTAAATTTTTGTTATATATTTTTGCTGAAATTTGATGTTTGTGGGTATCATCACTGGAAGCCCTCACGAGACTATAACTCGTCCACTAGTGGTGAGCTAGGGGTTTAAAGGCTTGTTGCATATGCTAAATGCAATCGAAGAGTGCCAGCGAAAGTTGTGTAGTTTAGGATTTTTATTTTTGTTTTTAGAGTTTTTAATTTTTGTTTTGCTTCGAGGACTAGCAAAATGTAAGTTTGGGGGTATTTGATGAGTGCAAAATAATTACATATTTTACTTCTAAATTTATAATTGTTAATATCTCATTTGATTTAATTTTATCTAATTAGTATAATTTTGTGTTCTGTAGGGTTAAAAGTGAGGATGACATAAAACATGCTTAAATGCAAAGCCTTGACCCATTGGGAGTTATTTTGGGACCTCAAACCCATTTGCAAAAGCCCATGTTAGAAGATAAAGCTTGAAGATGCTACTAATTCAAGTTCTCATGGACCTTCTCTGATGGGCCTGCTTCATTAGAAAGTGCAAGCAAAATAATGTCTATGAATGGGGTTTCAGGATTTTGTTGGGGACAATGCATGATTAGCAAAGACTGGTAAGATCCAAGTTGTAGTGATGTGTAACCCTTCACTCATCACTTTTGGTGATGTCAGAGTTGGTTTGCAAAGAGACCAATCAACCAACAAGCATGAAGAACAACAGCAAGAGATAAAAAGAAAGAACCAGTAGAGCAGCCAACACTCCAATCCTTTGATGCATATCTAAGTTTGAATCCAGCCAACCAGCGATTAAGCAAAGAGAGAGGGACGGTGCAGCTAAAAGAATCAGCAGAAAAGAATAGAAAGAAAAAAAAGATAAAAGTAGGAAGGATGAGAATGGAAGGAGCTGTGCAAACAGAGAAAACAAGGACCAGCCGTTTGAAGAGAGAAAAAAAAGGAAAAGAAGAAGAAAAGAAGTTGCCGTGTACACATGTGGTCGGCTGAGTTGGGGAATGGGACCCACCTAACCTTGCTTATTTTAACATCTACAAATCCCTATAAATAAAGGCCATCAGACTCCAATGAAATCCGAACCTGGCTTAGAGGATTTGGAGGATTGAAGGATTTAGGAGTTCTTGGTTAGTGTTTTTTTTTTTTTTGTAATTAGTTTCTTTTATTTTAATTCATGTCTTGTAATTTAATTTCATTAATAATAGTATAATTTCGTTTTGTTTTTATTTAAATCCAAAATCCAATGCATTGTAATTCTTAATTCTAAATTTTATTAATAATTAAAAGGCAGAAAAACCCTTAGAAATATGGTTTTCCACTTATTTATTTTTGTATGATGAAAGTTTTATTTTATTTGAATTCTTTTTATGGATTTATGTGGGAGATTATTATAAGTTATTCAATGAAGGCAGAAAAATATTTTAGACTGGATAAAACTTGATTTTTTCAGTCTAAGGCTCATTTTAAGAGCAGAAAAACTTTTAGATTCGAAATTGCAAGTTTAAATTTTATTTAGCCTTAAGGCCGGATTTGAATTTTCTTATTTTAATTGATTTCATAAATTTCATAATGAGGATTTCAATAGATGAAGAATTTGAGTACATGATAAATAATAAATGTGAGCTCTCTATTCTAGGCCTTGATGTTATTTTTAAAATATGGAAAATAAAGCCTTCATAATTCTTTGACCCAGTTCCACTGTAAATATGTACAGAGGTAATTTAGGTGTTTTAAATTTTATTTTTGTTTATAAAAACTCAAATCTTTGAAATTGATGAACTAGGTTGAAAATAATTTAATTGCATCTTAATTTTGTTTTCTAAATTAGATTAAGATTGTTTATATTTTTATATTAATTCCACCATCTTAATTAAAATTAATTAAATTGTTAGATTCTATGTTTAAATCTAGAATGTTTCTAAATTAATATTAAAACTCATAGATTAGATAAATTATTTCATGTTTATGATTTATCTCCATATTTCTCAAAATTCTTAAAATACTTAATTTAATGGTATAATTTTCATGGATATATTTTCCTAAGTTCTGATGGGTTCGACCTCGCACTTAATCGCTATACTATCAAAATGGTTCGTGCGCTTGCGAGTTATAAATTTAAAATTTGCACAACAGATTGATCGAAGCGAAAATGAAGTATCTGTTCAATCGGTCGATTCCACACGGAAGGGCAGAAACGTACTTTCTACTCAAAAATTGAAATACGGTGTCTGCTGACAGATTTTGGAGGTGTCTGAATGCCGAGCCAAAATATAAGTACTATTATTACTATTATACACTTTATACTTATAAGCCGTCTCTCCCGTTGTTCAATGTAACTGTAGAAGTGATTATATCGATGAGTAGTAAGAGATGGAGAATCTCCTTACATGCCTGCAGGGGTCAAAAATTCGGCCGATACTGTGCGTATCGGCCGAATTATATCGGATTTTTGACCACCGATCTATATCGGCCGATACGGATAGTATCGGCCGTACAAAAAAAAAATTCGGCCGATATGACCGAATTTTTACCTATAATTCGTCATGATATCGGCCGAATTTTAAAAATTCGGTTGTTTGTTATTTTTTTAAAAAAAAGTTTTTTTTTAGAAATATCGGACGAGAAAGAATGGAAAGAGAAAAAAGAAAATATGGAGAAAAGATTGAAGAAAAAAAATCGCTACACCTTTCTCAGTTTTCCTTTCTCTTCTTTTTCTTCTTCGTTGATGGGAAAAATACAGAGAGCGGCGGCGGCATTTAGGGTTCAGTAGAGAGAGTAAAAGAGAAGAAGGGTATTAAAAGATGAGGATTAGGGTTTCTAAGTGAAAACCCATAAAGAGTTCACGTGAGCTTCCTAAAGAGCTCACTTGAAAGCTCACGTAATCTTATATTTTATCAAAAAATTATTTTTAATGTGAAAGTAATAATTTTTTTATTTTAAATACAATATTTACTTATGTTGAAAGTATAATGTTTTCTTTTATTTATCTTATTGTAATAATTTAATATTATATTTACCATCTAATATTTTTACCATTGTCATTATTATTAGAAGGTATTCTTTATTTTTATTATATCAATTTAACATAATTAACTATGGAATAATTTTATTTATCTAATTATTATTAATGAAAAATAAAATCTATTTTCTCAAATGAAAGAAAACATTATATTATTATGTATGACATTTTTGTGGTTATCAGTTTAAGTGATTAGGACCCCATTAGTTTCATTTTCTAATATTTTTTCTACATTATTATGTAATTTTCAAGCATTTTATTATATATTTTTTTTATTTCTATAATTCATAACTTAAAATAACACTCATTGACTAAGAAAATAAATTATGAAATTATTTCTATAAATGTTCCTCATTTATCTGTTTTTCTTTGTAATTTTAACCATTTTATTACTAATTATATAATTTTCCAATATCGTAACTTCAAAAATATATTAGAAAATATAAATATTCAATATTTTATGAAAAATTACATATTCAATAAATTCATAATTATCTTTATTTACTGTAATTTTTTTAATTTTTTTTAAAAAAAAAATAACAGCCAGAAGAGAAAAAAGGTGTGGCCGTTTTTTCTACCGTTGCATGCCTGCAAAGATTAGATGAAAACAAACATGTGAACAGCAAAAGAATAAAAAAACAAAAGCATCGTGTCGTCTTGTGAGGGTTTTTTCATAGTGAACTTTCAAATGTCATTCTTTTCCATTCAACCGGTCCGTGCATATCTCTGTAAATACTGTCCAGCTGCTGACTCCACCATTCCATTCTCGAGTCTGCCCCTCTCTCTCTTTTAAAATCATGCCATTCCTCCCTCTCTTCTATCTAATCTTTTATGATTAGCAAATAAAAATATTAGGTACCAAAACTTAATTTAAACACAGTGAAATTAAGGTCAAATGCATGGTGATAAAAGCATGAGTTAAACCCATATATATTTTGATTCGATGAAAGACTATAGGCTAATAAAAGGCATCCTATTGAATCCGAATTTTATTTGAATACTTATCCAATTAAACCAATATTACAATTTCTAATTAAAAAAGGTTATTCCAGGTGTTATATGTAATCTAAAAGAGTTGGAGTGATGGTCAAGATCCTGAATTATTCGATTTTCACTCTATCTCAAAATACCACTCTTTATTGAGTTATACACTGTGTGGGTAGCAAGGTTTACATGTGATTCGAGAATTAGTCGGGTGCTCTAAGAAGCTGGACATCTTCATCATAAAAAAAAAATTGTTCTATATTAAACTTTAAAATATTTAAAAAATACATAAATGAAGTTATTAAATTACATGAATTAAATCTTGTGCCAGATAGAGATATGAAGCCTAAATGTTAATATCCACCATGAGGCTCTTCAAATTGATGAAGCAAATTACTAATATGAATTTGAGAAACCTAAAAATAGCGTGAATGTTATGGAGATTCTCAAGACTTGTTTTGTGACTAGAGAGAAGAACTCTAGGTCTCTATTTATAGTGTTATAGTTTCTTCCGATTAAAAAAGAGTAGCAATCCTCTTACGGGAAGTTTGTGTAATCAGATACAGAAATTTGTGAATTTTTTATTTTACCCTTCGTATGAACAGTAAAATCAGACATATCGCAGGAACTGTAAAATTTTGACTAGCGGATTTACTGTTCATGTAAATTTTTACCTAGCTAATTTACTATTTATGTGAATTTTGGCGAGTCAATTTTACTGTTTATGTGAATTTTGATTAGCCAATTTAGTGTTCATGGGATTTTTTGCAAGCCGATGTTACTCTTCATGTGAATTTCGACAAGTCGATTTACTGTTCATGTGAATTCTGGCGAACTGATTTACTGTTTCTGGAAATGTCGGCGAGCCGATTTACTGTTCATGTGAATTTCGACGAGTCGATTTACTGTTCATGCGAAGGATTAGTGAGTCGATTTTACTCTTTATGCGAAGGGTAAAATCGAAAATCCACTAATTCCCGTGTCTAGTTACACAAAAAAAAAATGTGGAAAGATCACTACCTGTTGAAAATCCTCTAAATATAACTAATATCTCTAAAGATATACCGCCAGATTAATTTCCTAAATAGGATAATGAAATTTAGAATTCAAATTTATTAAAATTTAAAATCTTAATTTACGGAATATTGCATATTAACAACTTTGCTATAATGTTATATTGTTATGGTCCATCAACCACTCCCACTCGGTTGACAATGACAACTTTGCTCCATTCTCCCACTTAGTTAATAATAACCATTTTATAAAAAAAAAAAAACTCTTTTTGGATCTTCACAATTTAAGAAAGACCCAATGAATGCACTCTTTTATGAAAAACAATCTATCACATACTTAGCTTTTTATGCTTCATTTAGACAACCTATCAATTAAATATTATAACATTCAACAACCTGGATTTTTCAACATACTTAACTTGTGTATTAAATGACTTGACACAACTAAAACAAGCTTTGAGTTGACCCATTTTAACAAATTTATCAAATGAACTGACTTGACTCAACTTAGATTAAATGGGTTGACTTAACTTAAATAATTTATAATTATTAAATGAGTTGGCACAACTAATTAAGCTTAAATAAATTGTCATATCCTAATGCATTTATCACATGGACCAACTTGACTCAACTTGAATTAAAATGGTAAAACCTAATTCAGATTATTTATAAAATGGGTTGGCCCAATGAGTGGCAACCTATTTATTAATTGAAATATTTCGATCTAAACGTGGAACCAAGATTAAATGTGTCAATTCAATTGAAACAATTTATTAAAAACTTAATCTATCATGATTCATTTAAATCTTGATCTACTTATTGATAAATTTAAATAGTTTAATCCAACTTATACATTATCTAAATCACTTATTAAATAGATTGACTTCACTTAAGTACTCATGAAAACTTAAATGAATTGGCCTAGCTTTCAAATAATTCATTAAATTATTTGACTCAATTTAAAATAATCTTTTTTTATTAAATAGATTGATTCAATTGAAACCGCTTGAAAAAGAAATAGATAATGTAAAATGTTTGTACAAGAACAAACTTATTAATCATTTATAGTGATGAGATCATTTTAATATTATCTTCTTTAATTTAAACTATGGAAGGTAAATAATTTTTTCTCTATTAGGTAAATAATATTTCCTCTATCTCAAAATACTTGTTCTATTTTGAAATTTTTTATTTTTTAAAAATCATTTTATAAAATATTATTCTTTTAATGTTAATATTTTATTATTTAAACAACTCAAACCTTATACTTATTAGTTAACAAGCCATATGTGGAGTTGTTCGACATAACTCGATGCGGATTGAGAGATCGAGAATCTCTCTGCGTGCGTGAAAAGGTCAGATGAAAACCAACTGTGAACGACAAAATAATTACTATAAGAATAAAAAATAAAAAACATCCTGTCTTTTTGTGAGTTTTTTATTCTCAGTGAGCTGTCAAAGCTATTCGTCAGTCCTTTCCACTCAGTGTGTGTCCGTAAATGTACTCAGTCTCTCTCTCCATGGCTGAATGCTTTATCTCTGTAAATACATTGCCGCTGCTCATTTGTTAAAATATCGGTATTTTTCATGCAATCCTTGTCTCGGAGCGGGGGTAAATATCGGCCGATATGTGACATGGACTGATATATCGATCGATAATTTTATCTCTCATATCGATATCGGCATTTTCTCTCTCCTTCGATATCGGAACCGTGAAAAAACCGTACAAAAAACCGTGATGAACCGCAAAAAATCGAAAAAAACCGTGAACACCCTGAGAACCGTAAACTCTGAACTGCAGGAAAACCATGGAAAACCGCAGGAAAACCGTGAAAAACCACGAAAAACCGCAAAAAACCGTGAACACCCTGAGAACCGTAAACCATGGAAAACCAGTGGAAAACTGCGAAAAATCGTGTAAAAACTGCAAGAAAAATCGTATCGGTGTTTTAAATTTTTTTTTTTTTTAAATACCGATATTTATGAATATCGGCCGATATTGTGATCGATATTTCGGACCGCATATCGGCCATATCGGCCGACATTCGGTATGTACGGCCGATACTTATGGTATCGGCCGATATTACTCGGTTTAAAAAAACCGATATATATCGGCCGATACGATATGTATCGGCCGATATTTAAACCTTAGGTCTGGAGCATATGTACAGCTAGTCCATTCTAAAGATTCATTTCGAAAATAGAAAGAGAAAAAAATTTAATATGTAAAGTTAAAGAAAAAACAATATTTAAAATATAAAATTGTTAATGAGTATAAGATAAGTATTTTGAGATGGAGGAAGTAGTAGCAATGAGATTATTTATTATTAATAATAAGTAATTACAGTCTATACTGTGGTGTATTGTGTATTAGGTTGAGTATTTACATGAGATATTTTTTGTCTATGTAGTTTATAAAAAAAGATTTTATCAATTTATTATAATTAATTTTTAAAGGTCATAAGATGAAATCTTGAAGAGTTTATAAATATAATTTGATCAATTTAATTACAATAACTTTAAAAAAAAATATTAATATTTTTTCTAATAAATAAATTACTGTGATACTTAATAACCCGTATGTGCTGTTGCTCAACATAACTCGATGAGGAGTAAGAATCTCTCAGCAACGCGTGAAAAGGTTAGATGATAACAAAACGCGTGAAAGACAAATGAATTATTATAATAGTAAAAAAATAAAATGTATCCTGTCTTTTTGTAGATTTTTCTTTGAGCTGTCAAAAGTAAATATATCCTGTCTTTTTGTTAGATTTTTCTTCTCAGCGAACTGTCAAAAGTAAATGTATTCTGTCTATCTGTGAGGTTTTTCTTCTCAGTGAGCTGTCCAAAGTAAATGTATCCTGTCTTTTTGTGAGGTTTTTCTTCTCAGCGAGCTGTCAAATGTCATTTCTCTCCAGTCTTTTCCACTCAAATGGTCCGTGAATGACTCTTCCATTTAATCCTCTCCACCATCAATTTCCTCTGGAGACTCGAGTCACTCCATTTTTTACTATCAGTTTCGTATCTCTGTCTATGTGACACGACGCCTCCTTAGAGGCGGCCTTCTACTCTTATACTTCTCTGAGAGGAGACACTGGTGAGTCTTGCCGTTGCTCATGGTTCGAGTTTGAAAATTTGGATTGTACTTCTTGGGATTTTGCATTTTGAACTTTTATCTTTACTTTTGACTTTTCTTGTAAGGGGTATATGTTATTGATTGTAAAATTTTATTAAGATTATGTACTTCGAAAATGGAATCTATACATGTGATGTGCAAAGAAGTTAAAGAAACTTGTAAACATGGCCTGAGCAGTTTCGGAAATTTTAATGTGGGTAAAATTCTTATTCTATTTTTTTTCTTTTAATAATCTGAAATTTATTAAAGTCAGTTGAAATCCTAGATATGCAAGCACCCATGTCGTCGAGAAGGGAGACTTCTAAATCTCGGACTTCGACGAGCAAAAAAATCACTGATGTTCCAGAATCTAGTCGTGCTGGATCTGCTCCGAGGAGAACTCGTCCGTATTTTCTCAGGTCTCGATCTGCACGAAACATGATAGGCGAAGCTAAAGTAGCTGAAGTAATACTGGAAAACTCTGTCGAAGAAGGACAAGTGAATGTCGAAAATGTAGATTTCAGCTAGCCAGAACACCTGATTGATGTGAATGTCGAAAGTGCATATACCCGTCAACCCCAACAACTCGATAGCCCTCAGCCACAACAACGCGATACCCCTCACCCACAACAACGCCTGATTCAATTTATTTGTAAAATCGAAGAACGTGTCTCTCAAATTGAGACACATCTGGATGAGCTAGATGACTTAGTGGAAAAAGCCAATCAGAGTATCTACAAAGCGATGTGTGCATTACGAAATGATATCTGAAACCTTTTCCAACGTATCAACCCATCTCCACAAGCATCTCCACACTCATCTTCAAAATCTGATTAGGATAGATTTTATATTTTTGAAAGCATATGTATTATTCTCAAGATAGTTTCTTCTATTTAAATTTTGGAAATCATATGTAATATGGTGGTTTATCAATGAAATTATATGGTGTTTTGATTTTAATTTCAGCCTTCTATCTCAATATCAATAAAAAAAAATTAAAAAATAAATAATTCATGAATCTTTAAACTCCGAAAACTGGTTTGATTTTCTGTATTCGGTTCGCCAAGCATTCTTGGCGAGCCGATGGTTTCCTGTATTTGGCTTGTCAAGAGATTCTTTATTTCTCTGTATACATTCTGCTTTCGTCCGGTCGGTGATCCGTTTTTGGACATTCCTGTATTCGGCTCTCCGAATTCCATTAAGGGATCCGGTCGGGGATCCGTTTTTTACATTCAGTGAATTCGACTCACTAAAGGCCATTAAGGGATCCGGTTGGTGATCCGTTTTTTTCATTCGGTGAATTCGATTTGCCTGAGGGAGATTAAGGGATCCAGGTTTGGTGATCCGAGTTCGACTTTTTCTCGTGTTTACGGTACAGACGGAGAAGGTAAAATTGAGAACAGTAAAATCCCATGTTCGTAGACACAAAATGCCCGTGGGAAGATCGCGCTCCTTAATTATTATGCTACAAGCGAGTCTAATAGTCCGATCACTGTTATATAATATGTAAATTTATTAACAATTCCTTGTCTTTATTATTAAATATATTTAGTTATTTTTATTTAATAAATTCTAACAGATTCGACTAAATGTCTTACAATATGGTCATTTCGTAATAATTAACTAAATCAATAATTTAGCAGAAAAATGAATAGAATTTATTTTCATCTTTATGAAATGTTTGAGAATTCTTTCACCTTTTTCAGAATATTTCAAAATATTGATATCATAATTAAAAAAATATCATTTGAATATCTAAATTTACATTAAATAATAATATAAATATATAAAAATGAAAGCTCAAAAATTTTATATATTTTAAAAATCTTTTAACAAAACATACAAAATAGAGATAACCGTTCGTTTCGCCGAATCCAATCCGTGTCGGCAAATTGATTTTGTAATCTCTCTTAAAAGTTATAGCCTTATCGGCAGTCGGCGCTTGTGGTGAATGCTGAGTGCGTCTACAGGTTAGACGCAATTAAATTCATTCTGAAAGTTTTAAGTAAATAATTATAAGAATTTAACATCTTAATAATGAGATATGGTCTACATATTTGTAATTATTTCTAGGTAAGTGTTAAAGTGATATTTTTAGATACGGATGGCATTTAGCCAGTAGATCTATATAATGTTATCAGAACCGGACCATCTAACGAACCGTTTTAAAGGTATTTTGAGTTCAATCGTGGTTAAAATCAGTCAAAATCAGTAAAATAATAATATAATATAAATATTATAAATAACATTAAGTAAAATACTTTTTTTTTTTGAATTTACGTGTAGAAAACCGCAGGATATCCAGCATAAAATCTCCACAAGTGGACCCTTACTCCTAAGGCACACCAAAGTTAGATCATAAGGACTCAAACCCGTGACCTCCCGCTTCAGGAGGTGGGAGGTAACTAGCTGAACTACAAGTAAAACACTTTTTACAAATAATATTAATATAAATATTATAAATAATATTTAAACTCTAAGTAATATACTAAGATGGTGAATGATGTGTAATAGAAATAGAAAGATACATTTATATTTTAAGTATATCAATTTTTTAATATTAAATTTTAATATTTTAAAGGGGAAATGAAAATTTTTAAAAAGAATTTGAAATTCGGTGAACTTAGCGGCCTGTGCTTTTATCCCCGTGGTTTTATGCAGGTCAACTGAAAAACATTTCAGCTGGATCCGGTTCGACCGCAACATTAGATCTATAAGCATCGAATGAACGGTCACTATTATTTATTCATTCATCCTATATTTAATAGTATCAAATCTGGAGGCTAAATACCTTACATATTATAAATTTTGGAATTTAATTAACTTCTAACAATTTAAGAATAGTCCTCTCCTCCGATGGTAATATTATTTTTAAAACCTTTTCATATGTTATTTATTATATCATACAAAAAACATACCGGTGCGTCTACAGATGCAAAAGTAATACCGTATGGGACATGTGCATGCTGGACGTGCCAGTATTTCACTACTTTTCAGAGTGGGCTTAGCTCGTCCGTGAGGAATTGATATCATTCGTGTTGGTTTTTTTTTTTTATATTTTTCCGTTTTCTATATGTAATTTTTTTAAAAAAAGTAAATTTTAAATTGATTAATATTAATTTAAAAAAAATTAAATTGATGGTCCATCACTTCAACTCCGATTACCAGGTTGGTGAAATTCATTGTATGTATTTGATTGGTGAAATGCCATTGTTATATAAAGTGAAAGGTTAGGTGTGCTGCATTCTGCTGCTTTGTAAATATCCAATGAGTGTACTGTTTTTGAAAAACAATCTATCACATACTAGTTTGAGCAAAACAATCTATCACATCCTAATTTGAGTGGCTTTTTATGCTTCAATTAGACGATCTATCAATAAATAAGTCACCCATGCACACACCCAGTTATTCTTTCTTTATACACCTGATTTCAAAAAATTATATGAAATTACCATTTTGCCCTTCAATTTAAAGGGAAAAATGACTTTATGTATCATTCGAACGCACCACATGGATGAACGATGGATGGCTATGGAGTGGGATTCAGTGGGATTTTCAAGCGAATCCATTTCTCTACCGATTTTTACAAACAAAGTATCAAAATTCATCTATTTTAAATTTTATGAACTCCGGGACAAATTTTAAGGGAAAAGGGTATAATTTTGAGCTTGAAAAATTGTACCCAAAGGAAAAATAGCATTCCCTCTTAATTCTTTGGGTACTATATTTGAAGTCTAAAACTATACCATTTTCACTTAAAATCATTCGCAGAATTCATAAAATTCAGAATAAATAAATTTTGATACCTTATTTGTAAACATAATTTGAGAAATCCAAGCCACATGTGCAAAAGTTACAGTTGGCATGGAGGCGATTTCTCGACCTATTTTTACAAATAAGGTATCAAAATTCATCTATTCTGAATTTTATGAACTCTGAGACTAGTTTTAAGTGAAAATGGTATAGTTTTGGGCTTCAAATATCGTACCCAAAGAATTAAGAGGGAAGACTATTTTTCCTTAATTCTTTGGGTACAATTTTTTAAGCCTAAAACTATACCATTTTCCCTTAAAATCAGTGTCGGAGTTCATAAAATTTATAATAGATGAATTCTGATACTTTATTTGTAAAAATCAGTAGAGAAACGGGCTCACATGAGAATCCCACTCCACAGCCATCGTTCGGGTGTGTAGTGAAAGAAAACCCAAGTGTCTGTATGGCTTGCCAATAAATATTATAACATTAAAATACCTAGATTTTGCAACATACTTGACTTATGTATTAAATGACTTGGCACAACTAAAATAAGCTTTTAGTTTACCTATTTTAACAAATTTATCAAATGGACTCACTGGACTCAACTTGAATTAAAATGCTAACACTTAATTCA
This sequence comes from Chimonanthus salicifolius, assembly GCA_013350335.1. Taxonomy (NCBI): domain Eukaryota; kingdom Viridiplantae; phylum Streptophyta; class Magnoliopsida; order Laurales; family Calycanthaceae; genus Chimonanthus; species Chimonanthus salicifolius. The sequence goes on from CM023532.1 coordinate 5,879,001, forward strand.
AATTATTTATAAAATGGGTTGACCCAATGAGTCACTTATTTATTAATTGAAATATTTCGACCTAAACGCCAAATCGAGATTAAATGAGTCAATTTAATTGAAACAATTTATTAAAAATTTAGTCTAACCTAATTCATAAAGCTTGATCTACTTATTGACAAATTTAAATAGTTTAATCCAACTTATACATTATCTAAATCACTTATTAAACTGTAACGACCCGTCCCACTAGTACAATATTGTCCGCTTTAGTCCTACATACGGACTCGTACGGCTTTGTTTTAACGTGCCAACTAGGCCTTCTGCTAGAAGGATGAAGGCTACCATTTATATACCAGGGAATTTCAATGCAACTAGCAATGTGAGGCCTTTTTTTTCTCCCCTCTGGGGTGGGGTATTACAATCTATCCCTTAATGCCAGAGCTGTCCTCGGCTCTGCACACCCAAGAACCAAGCCTATACTCTCAGGCGGAGAGTTGAACCATTCTCTAATACCAAATATAACGACATGTCCCACCAGCATAATATTATCCGCTTTGAGCCTACACACAGACCCGCACGACTTTGCTTTGGCTAGTCAACCCACTATTGCTTCCAAAAGACTTTGTGCGGGAATGATGAAGGCTACCACTTATATACCAGAGAATTTCCAATGTAACTAGTAACGTGAGATTTTTTTTTTCCTCTCCTTTGAAGCGGGGTATTACATAAAAAGATTAACTTTACTTGAGCACTCAATAAAACTTAAATGAGTTGGTCTAACTTTCAAACAATTTATTAAATTGGTTGACTCAATTTTAAATAATCTTATTTTTATTAAATGGATTGATTCAACTAAACCGTATTTTAAAAGAAATAGACAATATAAAATGTTTCTACAAGAACAAAGTTATTAATTATTTATAGTGATAAGATCATTTTTATATTATCTTATTGAAAATAAACAAGTGAAGGTGAATAATAGTAGCTATGAGATCATTTATGGTTAATAATAAGTAATTATGCCCTATACCATTGTATGTAGTGTATTAGATTGAGTATTTAGATATAAGATATTTTTTGTAAATGTTCTTTACAAAAATATATTTTATCAAATTATTATAATTTTTTTAAAGATTATAAAATTTACTTCTAAGCCATATGTGCAGTTGTTCGACATAAACGTAGAGGTGGTTATCTCGATGAGGAGTGAGAGATCGAGAATCTCTTTGCACATGCGTGAAAAGGTTAGATGAAAACAAACATGTGAACGACAAAAGAATTACTATAAGAATAAAAAATCAGAAGTATCCTGTCTTTTTGTGTTGTTTTTCTTCTCAGCTGTCAAAGGTGTTCCTGAGTCTTTCCACTCAAATGGGTCCGTGAATGTCGTCTGTCTGTCTCGCCATGGCTCAATGCTGTATGACCTGTATCTATACAAATGCAGTGCCGCTGCTCATTTAATCTAAAAAATTACAGTCGGCTTCTAAAAGTAATGTCCAGGGCATTAATAATTTTTCAAATTCATGAAAGGAACAAAATAACAGTCTAATAATTACAATTGAAATAAAAAAATAAAATTAAAAAAAATATGTTGATTCAAACAACCATAAATATTAAGTATCTTTAATTTGCGAAAATCAAGTGGACTGAACACAGAATTCTAAGGAACTTTTAAATTCTGGTGATCAACTGATGTAGACATTGGTCATTTTACCGAACAAGCTAATGCTCACAATAGAATTGGGCTAAAAAATCTTACGATTTGTTGGAGCCTTAAGCCGTTCAAGTATCTATGGACGGGCTACTTGTCGAAATCCAATTAATGATTGGTCGACGACGACAAATTTCCCATAAATCCAGTATTTTTATAAATGAGTCAACATTATTTATATTCTTTTAATTTAATTATGAAATAATAAAAAAGAGAAACTCAAGAAATCAAATCCATAATCAAAATTCAAATACAAAAATAAAAGGATTAAAATAACATAGTAATTATTCATTTTGAACTAAAGTCCGAAGGGTAGGTCCGATGACCTAGGATAAACGACTGTAGCCTCTTAATACGAACTGAAGTCCACTTCAAAGGAAATCATGCAAATTGCAACAAAAGATAAATTTTATTTCTAAAATTAGGTTCCAAAATTGGCCAAATTGCATGTGCTTAAGTAGGAAAATCACAAACTAAGAGAACCTTGAACTAGTATGCACATAATCTAAAACTTTATCTTCTAGACTTTGTTGCATTCAAACTCTCGTATGGATTTGGATTGCATTACAATAGCTAATAAAAAACAAACACTTAGTCATAATTCTAAAATTTCTAGATAAAATTCTAAAATCTAGAAATTCAAAATCCTACTCTATCTCCTTATCTCATCTAGCAAGGATCAAATGTGCTAAAATGGATAGGATATGGCACCAAGTGGAGGAGGATTAGGAGGTTGGGCGCACATGGGTTTTAGGTTTTGGTGGATTTGGCTTGCATTGTTTAAATTTGGATTTGGATTTGGATTTGGGCTTGGGTTTGGACTGAGGTCTGACTTGAATTGGGTCTAATTGGATAGGGCCTATAAAATGGGAGATCCTATTAGATAATTTCTAATTTTTCTAATTTGAGTTGTCATATTTAAAATGGTCTATGAAAGCTAGTGCAATATCCTCAATATTGTCCAAGTCCACATCACTTATAAGACTGTCAGTTGTGACTACATCACCTACATGGTGGTGTGTGGTGTATTACATCGAGTATTTAGATATAAGACCTATTAATTAAAGTGGTGTGTTAGAAATATCATTTTTTACAAGTAGTTTATAAATATATTTTTTTATCAAATTATTATAAATATTTTTAAAGGTTATAAAATTAAACATTAAAAAAAATTGATAAAATCTTAAAGAGTTTAGAAATGTAGTTTAATTAATTTAATTAAAATAATCTTTGATATAAAATAATTTTTGATAAAAAGGAATAAAAAATAAGTTTTCCAATACATAAATTACTATCATATCATATTTATAGTTCACAGTTTTACCCACATAGGTGTAGTTCAACTGATTGCCTCCTGTCCAAGAAGTAGGAGATTATGGGTTCAAGCCTCCATAGCTTAACCTTGATGTGCCATACAAATAGTGAACTCAACCATTGAGATTTTACGAGCGGTTCCTGCACGTAAATTAAAAAAATAAATACTATTCTCTATATCTCAAATTAGTTGTCCTATATAAATTTTAGAATTCTGTCAAAATAGTTGTCTTATTTATATTGGAGTAGTATAAAGTGTGTTGAAAATATATGAGATCATATATAGTGCTTGTCTTATATAAAAAATTCTTTAAAAAATATAAATCTTTTAAATGAGACAATTAAAATAAAATGAAGGAAGTATTATACTTGAAAACGTATCTCCCGTTGTTCAGCTTAACGGTAGAGGTGACGACATCGATGAGTACTGAGAGATGGAGAATCTCCGTGCATGCCGGTAAAGTTAAGATGAAAACAAAACATACGAACGGCAAAAGAATAAAAAATCATCCTCTTGTGAGGGTTTTTTTACAGTGAACGGTCAAATCTCATTCTTTTCCACTCAATCGGTCCGTGCATATCTCTGAAAATCTTCCTCTCTAATCTCGAGGCTTCCCCTCTCTTTTAATACCATGCCATTCCTCCCTTTATTCTACATAATCTTTTAAGGTTAGCAAATAAAAGGGAGCACTTACACACACCCGGATTTCCTGCCTCTACACACCCGTTTCTAAAATTTTGGGAGAAATTATGATTTTACCCCCCGATTTTCATTCATTCGAATGAATGCCCAGTTCATTTTGGCATTCATTCGAATGAATCATTCATTCGAATGAATGCCCGTGTGTAATTTCAATTTATTCGAATGAATGGGCTGAACAGTAACACGGAATACTGTTCAGCCCATTCATTCGAATGAATGAGGCTCATTCATTCGAATGAATGGGCCTCATTCATTCAAATGAACTAATCATTCGAATGAATGGGATTCATTCATTCGAATGAATGAATCCCATTCATTCAAATGATCCATTCATTCGAATGAATGAGTCATTCGAATGAATGGCTCATTCATTCGAATGATTTAAATATTAAGATTTATTTTAAAACTTTATACTTATTTTTTAAGCACTGTGTATTTCCAAAATTTCTCAAATTGAATATCTAGACTAATTAAAATAATCTGATAAAAATACCTTAAGACTTTAAGGTCTTTTGACACTCCTAAATATTTAAAACACAGTATTTTACAAATAGGGGTATTCCTAGGGTGTGTCAAAAACACATTTGGAAGTGTCAAAAGACCTTAAAGTCTTAAGGTATTTTTATCAGGTTATTTTAATTAGTCTAGATATTCAATTTGAGAAATTTTGAAAATACACAGTATTTAAAAATAGCTGTCTATATTTTAAAACATACACCGTTATTTTTTAAGCACTGTGTATTTTCAAAATTTTTCAAATTGAATATCTAAACTAATTAAAATAACCCGATAAAAATACCTTAAGACTTAAAGGTCTTTTGACACTTCCAAATGTGTTTTTGACACACCCTAGGGATACCCTTATTTGTAAAATACTGTGTTTTAAATATTTAGGAGTGTCAAAAGACCTTAAAGTCTTAAGGTATTTTTATTAGGTTATTTTAATTAGTCTAGATATTCAATTTGAGAAATTTTGAAAATACACAGTGTTTAAAAATAGCTGTCTATATTTTAAAACATACACCGTTATTTTTTAAGCACTGTGTATTTTCAAAATTTTTCAAATTGAATATCTAAACTAATTAAAATAACTCGATAAAAATACCTTAAGACTTCAAGGTCTTTTGACACTTCTAAATGTGTTTTTGACACACCCTAGGGATACCCTTATTTGTAAAATACTGTGTTTTAAATATTTAGGAGTGTCAAAATACCTTGAAGTCTTAAGGTATTTTTATCAGGTTATTTTAATTAGTCTAGATATTCAATTTGAGAAATTTTGGAAATACACAGTGCATAAAAAATAAGTTTAAAATTTTAAAAAGATTTAAATAACTGTAATAGATACTGTAACCTGTAATTCATGAATCATTCGAATGATTCATCATCATTCGAATGATTCATCTAAGAACATCTTCGTCTCATTCCGTCCGTGTTCATTCGAATGAATGAATAAACCGATCGTTCTGAACATTCATTCGAATGAACGGTCGGTTCATTCAAATGAATTCACAAATAAGATGAATCATTCGAATGATTCATCACGAATGAGATGAATCATTCGAATGATTCATGAATTACAGGTTACATAATATATTGCAGTTATTTAAATTTTTTTAAAATTTTAAACTTATTTTTTAAGCACTGTGTATTTCCAAAATTTCTCAAATTGAATATCTAGACTAATTAAAATAACCTCATAAAAATACCTTAGGACTTCAAGGTCTTTTGACACTCCTAAATATTTAAAACACAGTATTTTACAAATAAGGGTATCCCTAGGGTGTGTCAAAAACACATTTGGAAGTGTCAAAAGACCTTTAAGTCTTAAGGTATTTTTATCGGGTTATTTTAATTAGTTTAGATATTCAATTTGAAAAATTTTGAAAATACACAGTGCTTAAAAAATAACGGTGTATGTTTTAAAATATAGACAGCTATTTTTAAACACTGTGTATTTTCAAAATTTCTCAAATTGAATATCTAGACTAATTAAAATAACCTGATAAAAATACCTTAAGACTTCAAGGTCTTTTGACACTTCCAAATGTGTTTTTGACACACCCTAGGGATACCCCTATTTATAAAATACTGTGTTTTAAATATTTAGGAGTGTCAAAAGACCTTAAAGTCTTAAGGTATTTTTATCAGATTATTTTAATTAGTCTAGATATTCAATTTGAGAAATTTTAGAAATACACAGTGCTTAAAAAATAAGTGTAAAGTTTTAAAATAAATCTTAATATTTAAATCATTCGAATGAATGAGCCTCATTCATTCGAATGAATGGATCATTTGAATGAATGAAGCCCATTCATTCGAATGAATGAGCCTCATTCATTCGAATGAATGGGCTGAACAGTATTCCGTGTTACTGCTCAGCCCATTCATTCGAATGAATTGAAATTACATACGAGCATTCATTCGAATGAATGATTCATTCGAATGAATGAAAATCGGGGGGGTAAAATCGTAATTTCACCCAAAATTTCAGAAACGGGTGTGTAGAGGCAGGAAATCCGGGTGTGTGTAAGTGCTCCCCAAATAAAAATATTAGGTACCAAACTTAATTTAAACAAAGTGAAATTAAGGTTAATGCATGGTGATAAAAGTATGAGTTAAACCCATATATATATATATATATATATATTTATTTATTTATTTAGTTGATAAAAGAGTATAGACCAATAAAAGGCATCAATTGAATTCAAAATTTATTTGAATACTTATTCAATTGAACCAACATTACAATTTCTAATTAAAAAGGTTATTAAATGTGTTCTATGTTTGATTAGGATTTCGTCTCATTCGATTTCCATCTACCTCAAAAGACCCTTTGTATTGAGTTAAACTGTGTGTGAGTAGCGAGACTTCCACATGCTTTGAAAATTAGTCGGATACTCTAAGAGACTGGACATCTTGGTCATAAAAAGAAGATATTATATTGATGAGCACATGAAAATGACTATTTTACCTTTATATTTGGATTAGTTAGCCGTTCTTTTGTGTGTTTTAGAATATGTTTAATGGGATTTTGGAACTTTTGCAGAATTTATAGTGAAATATAAGATATGAGAATTTAAATGGTGAATTTTGCAATTATTGGCATAAGTTGATATTTTTTTAAAGTTGAAATTTTTAATAATTATTTTACCATAATTTTAGGGTTTTATTGTAAACTAATTAATTCAATCAATTTATGAGAGTTTGGATTAATTTAGTACACTTTGAGAATTGAATGTAAGTGGTAAAATTATTTATTAGATTTTCTATACTTTTAAAACTCAATTATTAAACCCATTAAAAAATGCCCATGAAGAAATCTACATGTGTGAATACTATTTTCATCATCTCAAGATACATATGAGGAAATTTGAAATTTATAAGCCAATACAAGAGGATTTTCGAATTTGGCAAGTGGATTAAGGAAAAAGAAACAAAATTAGAAGGGGAGAAAAAGAAGGAAGGTTTGACACATTTTTAGTATTTTGACCATAAAGTTTCACTCTAATGTCCGATTGCTTTGATTCTTTTTGGATTGAAACGAATACTTCAAGGGCTACAACTTTTTAGTTTACGACTTTTCTCGATTCGGATGTTAACAAAGTCAAAAATGAGTTGCAAAGTGGTACATATATAAAGAATGGGATTTTGCACCCACTTTTTTACACGAATTTTACTATTTTTTTTTATCTCCTTGCCTCCTTTAAGCCATTTCAAGTTTAGCACAAACAATATCAGCCCTCCAAGTGTCCCTTGTTTTATTTATATCTTTAAATTCAAGTAATTTATTCCATGTCCTTTCATCTATAAATACTCTATCTCCCATTGAGAAAATTGAACTTGGCCGAAGAAATTGAAGGGTTGTGCATAGGAGATGAGGGAAAGAAGAGAAGAAGAGAAACTTTGACAATTTTGATTTCCAGAAGGGTTTGAGGTTGGTGGTTTTTAATTTTCCATTATATTATTGAGTTCTCTTAATTCCAAAATCCTTTGTTTTGTAATTCTAATTTCATATTTTAATAATAAGAGAAAGGTATAATGAAATATTTAGTCTATGGTTTTTCAATTATTCAATTGATGAATGGTGATTATTGGATTTTATTTTTATTCTTTAATTAAGTCTATGTGTGTATTTATTTTAAGTATTTCAAATTAAATGTAGTGAAAATTTAGATTGAATAGACTTCTTTATTCGATCTAAGACTCTTATTTTAAGAGTGCGATGAAATATTTTAGATTTGGAGAAAAAGTTTAAATTCTATTCATTCTAAAGTTTAATTTGAGATTTTTAATTTAATGAAATCCATAAATTTAATTCTTAGAATAATTATGAATGGAAAATTTGAATGCATGATTGGTGATTTACGTGAGCTCCATATTCTAGGCGTTTGTTTTATTTTGAAAATATGGAAAATAATGCCTTCTTGATTTACTTAAACCAGTTCCATTGTAAATATATACAGAGGTAATTTTAGGTATTTTCAATTTTATTTTTGTTTATAAAAACATAAAATTCTTGAAATTGGTGAATTCGGTTGGTAAATTAATTAATTGCATCTCAATTTTATTTTCTAACTTAGATTAAGATTGTTTATATTTTTAGATTAAATCCACCATCTCATTTCAAGTTCACAAATTTTAATTTTCCATTTTGTTTTCTATTTTTAGAATATTTCTAAATTAAAATTAGATAATCAATTCCATGTTTAAGATTTACTTCTATATTTTTTTAAATTTCTTAAAATATATAATTCAGTGGTATATTTTTTACGGATATATTTTCTTAAGTTCTGATGAGTTTGACCTCACAGTCAATCACTATACTATTTAATGATTCGTGCGCTTACAAGTTATAAATTTAAAATTTATAAAAAAAATATATAAATAAAATTGATCTAAATTACATGAATTAAATCTCGATAATCAGATAAGAAATAATATATTTTATGTCATAAAGATATAAATAAAAAGCCTCAATGTCGATATCCACCTTGAGGCTCTTCAAAATTGATGAAACAAATTACTAATATGAATTTGATACACCTAAGTAAGGTGATTATCTCGATAAGGAGTGAAAGATGGAGAATCTACTTGCATGCGTTAAAAGGGAAGATGAAATCAAACATGTGAACGACAGATGAATTATTATAAAAATAAAAAATCTAAAGTATCGTGTCTTTTTCATTCTTTTCCACTTTAATGGTCCGTCAATGTGTCCCTCGCCGTGGGTGAATGCTGCGTTTCTGTTGAGTACTCATTCTATTCTTTAGTCTTGGCCTTCTATCTCTTCTATTTAATCCTTTCCACAACCCATTTCATCTGGTCACTCATCTCCCTCCCATTTTTTACTATCAGTTTCATGTCTCTTTGCTTCTTTGAGAGGAAACACATGTAAGTCTGGCCGTTGCTTATGGTTCGAGTTTTAAAATTTGAATTCTACTCTTTGGGATTTTGTATTTTGATTTTTACTCTTTACTTTTGACTTATTTTTTAAGGGATATATGTTATTGATTGTAAAATATTTGTAATTCTTTTACTTGCAGAGATCATGGTTGTTTTATTAAGGGCATGGACTTCGAAAATGGAATCTATCTATGTGACTTATAAAGAAGTTAAAGAAACTTGAAAATATGGCTTGAGCTGTCTCGGAAATTTTAAGTTGGTAAGACTGTTCTTGTTTCTTTTTTTCGTTTGATGATGTTAACTTTTCGTGGAGATCTTTAATGTAGAATAGATTCTTCAAAGGAGATTTTTAACATGACACACTCTCTCAACATGCACACATTTGATTTGAGTTCTGATTTGTTTCATTATTGATGATTTTCTATGGCATATGTTGTCCCTGCTTTCCTAGAAATGAAAAAAGTAATACTGTTTGAAATGGTTGAATTTCCTTGTACGGGAGAGGATTTAAAAATATCATGCCAAGAGAACCTCTGCAATAGAGTAGAGATGGGTAGACCTAAAAATTTCAGTTTCACACGTGATTATGCTATTTTTTTCATTTTATCATTTAATCTTCCATTTTCATATGATAAATCGTAAAAAAATTTATGTAAATGTATCAAAAAAATATGAATGTTTTTTTAAACCAACCCTTGTGTAGTGTCTGTGGACTGAAAAAAATTTCAGTTTCACATCAGATGAGGCTATTCTTTCATTTTATCATTTCACATCAAAAAAATATGAATGTTTTTTTAAACCAACCCTTGTGTAGTGTTTGTGGACTGAAAAAAATTTCAGTTTCACATCAGATCAGGCTATTCTTTCATTTTTATCATTTCACATCAGATCAGGTTATTCTTTCATTTTATCATTTAATCTCCCATTTTCATGTAATAAATTGCAAAAAAATATGTAAATGTATCAAAAAAATATGAATTTTTTTTAAATCAACCCTCTCAGTGTGTAGTGTTTGTGGACTAAAGAAAATTTCAGTTTCACATCAGATGATGCTATTTTTTTCATTTTATCATTTAATCTCCCATTTTTATATGATAAATTGCCAAAAAATATGTAAATGTATAAAAAAATATGATTTTTTTTTAGACCAACCCTCTCAGTGTGTAGTGTTTGTGGACTGAAAAACATTTCAGTTTCGCATCAGATGAGCCTATTCTTTTATTTTATCATTTAATCTCCCATTTCATGTGATAAATTCTAAAAAAATATGTAAATGTATAAAAAAAATATGATTTTTTTTTAAACCAACCCTCTCAGTGTCTAATGTTTGTGGACTGAAAAAAATTTCAGTTTCACATCAGATCAGGCTATTCTTTCATTTTATCATTTAATCTCCCATTTTTGTGTGATAAATTGTCAAAAAATATGTAAATGTATCAAAAAAATATGAATTTTTTTTTAAACCAACCCTCTCAGTGTGTAGTGTTTGTGGACTGAAGAAAATTTTAGTTTCACGTCAGATGATGCTATTTTTTCATTTTATCATTTAATCCCCCGTGATAAATTGCCAAAAAATATGTAAATGTATCAAAAAAATATGATTTTTTTTTAGACCAACCCTCTCAGTGTGTAGTGTTTGTGGACTGAAAAACATTTCGGTTTTGCATCAGATGTGGCTATTCTTTCATTTTATCATTCAATCTCCCATTTTCATGTGATAAATTCCCAAAAAATATGTAAATGTATAAAAAAAAATGAATTTTTTTTAAACCAACCCTTTCAGTGTGTAATGTTTGTGGACCGAAAACAATTTCAGTTTCACATCAGATCAGGGTATTCTTTCATTTTATCATTTAATCCCCTATTTTCGTGTGATAAATTGCCAAAAAATATGAAAATGTATCAAAAAATGAAATTTTTTTAAACCAACCCTCTCAGTGTGTAGTGTTTGTGGACTGAAGAAAATTTCAGTTTCACATCAGATGATGCTATTCTTTCATTTTATCATTTTATCCCCCATTTTCATGTGATAAATTGTCAAAAAAATATGTAAATGTATCAAAAAAATATGATTTTTTTTTAAAACAACCCTATCAGTGTATAGGGTTTGTGGACTGAAAAAGTTTTCAATTTCACATCAGATGAGGCTATTTTTTTTAATTTTATCATTTAAACCCCCATTTTCATGTGATAAATTGCCAAATAATATGTAAATGTGACTATTTTTTATAATTTTGTGCATTTCTTAAACAGTAATGGCACCAAACAAAGAAGATCCAGCATGGTCGTTCGGTGAACGACATAGTAATAACAGAGTCAAATGTAACTTCTGTGAGAAAGTGGTATCAGGAGGAATTACCCGTTTAAAGGAACATATAGTCGGAAAGACGAGAAATGTAGCAACTTGCAAACGCGCACCAACACAAGCGCAACTTATTTGCTGGCAACTACTGCAAGCTTTGAAACATGTTATCGTCTCAAAGACTGAATGATTTAGTGTACCTACACTACAATCAGCGACTAAGGGCAAGGAATTTAAGGAGGTACCCTGAGCTGACGCGGACAGATGCAGAAGGTTTTTTTGTCCCTATCGACATTGAGTCTCTATTCACTATAATGATTTATTAAGTGAATGGATCGAAGAGGAAGAACAACCTGTACTTCATAATCTAGATATATCATTTTAGACCAAAGTGTAGAGTTGGGAGAACTGCAGGATTCCGAGGAAGAGGCAAAAAATGACGGTCGCCGCCATTCAATCAGTGTGTCCCGCCCTCCAAATGCGGGTCTGGAACGTCAAACAAGTACAAGGATGGCACCACGTCGTCATTCTGTTAGTGAGCGACCCACTGGGACAGTCGGGGAATCTAGCTCTTCACAGAGGAGGAGATCAATGAGAGGAAAAAAATATATTGTTCCGAGCAATCAACCTAGCAGGCGTGATTATGGGTCGGTTAGATCTGATTCATCTACAGATGACTGTAATGGGTCAGATGATGGGTACAATTTTGGTCATCAAAATATTGTTGTGGATGTTGAGCCTGAAAATCCACCAGCGTATTATCCCGACATGAGTGAAGTCCATCACCGACAGGAGGATAGACATCATACACCTCCTCATGGCGGAACAAACATACCCGATCAGAGTGAAGGATATGTATCGTTTGGATATATGCCCACAGGATATTTTGGTCAATCGAGATATAGACACTTGGACACAGACTCATTGTCATGTAATATGCAGTCCATGTCCATTTCAGATCACCAGTCGCAATCCTCCTTCGACAATTGGCAATATCACTATCCATCGTCAACATTCGAGTACACGTCTACTGATGAGCGGCTTCCGGAAAAGACATATGCTAGATTTTATTTCCACGTGTCCAGTTATCCACATGAAGAGCTTGATCTATAATGATATTACATTTTTTTTTAGAAAAATTTGGTCAAGCTTTGATGTATTTGGTGAAACTCAAGTGATTTCAAGTTTTCAATTTTTAAGTATTAGCACAAACCATTATTATTAGATTTAATATATTATTTTTAAATCCATTAAAATTTCTGCCTCTAAGGTTAAGAATTTAAAACATTAGATAGATTAAAATACAACAAACATTATCTTAACATCCATTTACTCGAATCATGTTCAATTTTCAAAATTTGTGGGAAATGGGAGAAGAAGGAATCCTAGGTAATGAATATATTACAACCTTTTATTTTTCTTTCTCATTTTTACTTTTTTAACTTTATAGGAAAAATTAGTTTTGTTAATGACCACATTTAAATTTAGGTGGCATTTAAAATTAGGAATAAAATTTAAAAAATCATAATACTAATCACTAAATTTATCAAAAAATTCTTACATAATTTTTCATAATTTTTAATTTTTTTAATCATTTCTCTTCATTTTATTGTTAGTTTTAATACTAATCGTATTCGAAACTTAAATAAATAATTTGAATATGTATATGATCAATATTTAATGAAAAAATTACATTTTCAAGAAGCCTCAATTTTCTGAAATTACTATAAATTTTTTGGACCAAAATGCAAATTTATGAAAATATCGGGGAGGAGAGAGAATCATATCGGCCGATATTTGCATATCGGCTGAATCACCCTACCTTATATTTGTTGACATTATAAAAAATGCCTAGAGCTACAAATAATTTTGTGAAATATTTTTTAAAATTTTGCAAACACATTATATTCATGTGGCTATGTCTAATAATACTTATATTAACAAAAAGTCTCACATCGGTTAATTTGTAAAGCTAATGACTTTATATAACACTTGAAGATATCATTATCTCAACGGCTAGATAGCTTTTGAAGGTAAGCTCTAATTCAAAAACTTTATTATATAGTAATAAATTTAAGTGCATATGCAATCACTTGACAGTAGACATTCAGAAAGTATGAAGTGGGTGGCTGCACCAACTTGTTACAACTATAGCTATCAATAGGTTGTACTTAATCCCATTTACATTTCTATGAAGTTCATAATTTTCTTAATTTTTTTGTAAATTTTCTAGAATTTTCTGATACAAATAAAAAACTAAAACGAGAGAGAAGGCGTATCGGCCAATATGAATGTCATCCATGCATTTAACTACATGTGCCAGCATGATAGATATGTTTGCTTTTTATAGTTAATCATATATTTATCAGAAGATTATTCACTCAGGGACCAAAACACCACCATTTAAGATCATAGTAAGATGTGTGGACTGTGAAGATTTATTTTGTTTTTGTTTTTGTCTTAGCTTTTTACAAAATTGTGAGTAACATCTCCTTTGATAATTGCATATTCTTAAAATGTCTATGGGTTCTATTTATTTTTAGTTGTTTTATTTATTTATTTTTACTTTCCAATTGTAATGTGTTTGGAACTCACAAGTATTGTGGTTTATATATATATTTTGGTTGTTTGCATAATAGAACTTGATTTGCGTAACTAGAACATGATTATTTGTTTTGTTTTATTTAATTTTCTATTTTTGGATAAAAGACCTTGCTTCAATTAAGAATTTGTTATATTTGACTATATTTTTTGATGTATTGGTCATGGAACATTATTTATATTACAAACCTCAATAGCATAATATGAATCTTTTCATTTTGGTCGATTTGTATTTAACTTGGACTGATTAATATGAATAAAGTAGAGTTGAGTGGAAGATTGGTGCATGTAGTTTAAAGATTACAAATTGTTGGGTACATAGAGTAGAGGTTGGCCATTGAAATTGTGAAGGGAGTTGTATGGTATTAGAAATTAAAAAGTTGATTCGATATTAATGGAATTTTGACGATGGTGATGTGTAGCTTCCAGAGGACAGATATGCCAGGTTTTATTTTCACGTGACCAGATATCTGTACGAAGTGCTTGATCCATAGTGATGTTAAATTTTTTTTAGAAAATTTGGTGATACTTTGATGGATTTGGTATATTTTTTATGTATTTGATGTATTTTTTATGTATCTTGATGTAGTTGGTGTATTTTTTAACACTTTTCATTTAAATTAGTTTTGTTAATGACCTCATTTAAATTTAGGTGGCTTATAAAATTGAAAATACTCATAATACTAATTACTAAATTTATTAAAACTTTCCTACATAATCATTCATAATTTTTAAAATTATTTTTATCATTTTTCTTCATTTTATTGTTAATTTTATACAAAAATCGTTTTTAAAACTTGAATAAATATTTCTAATATGTAAAGGATCGATATTTAATAAAAATAAAATATATTCAAGAAGCCTCCAATTTTCTGAATTTACGATAAGTTTTTAAGAATTTTTTTCAATAATTTTTTTTCAAATATCAATTGAAGAGAGAAATTTATTGGCCGATATTTATATATGGACATCGGCCGAGCTGAGATTTAAACCCTGTTGTTGGCAATTTAGCTTGGTATTTTAGTTTGTGTGGACATTGATCTCGGTCTTATCCAATTCTTACTAAGAAATCTGCTCCCTGTTGGTTCCTATGGCTGTATGCCAGCATTGTTTGTGTATAATTTTGTTTGCCATGTTCAAGGAATAAACATCCTCTGCAGCTTTCTTAGCAGGGTGCTCATCCGAACTTTAAGAAAGTTGATACGTGTTGAATTTTATTTATGTAATAATATGTGAAGTTGACAAAAAGTCACATATCGTTTGGACTGAAAAATTAATTATTCTTTATAATATTTGAAACATCCTCCGCTAAATAGCTAGTCTTCGAGAGTGGGTTTTACATGAAGAATATTAACATGATTTTCTTTGTATTTTGATGAGACACATTTGAATTCACATCACATTTTATTTGCATCAAATGAATTCAATTAATCCAAATCTATTTTGAATTTGGATTAAGTCAACTTTGATTCAAATTTTACTCATTTAATTAACGAAGAGAATTTTTCTTATGAAACTGAATACAAAATTATCTCTTCAATTAGTGCAAGTGAAGTCTACTCATTATTTTTAATCTCAAGTTGAATTTACTCACTCTGAAGAGTCATTTACCAAAACTGGTCAATTCGAATCTTGATTTGGCTAATTAGGTCGGATCAGGTTGTTGCCATTCTAATCGCTTGTAAACAACGTTTGTCATTTCATGCTCTTGCGGCTCTTAAGATCCGAAAATTTCAAGATTCTGCCAACTCATGTTCTTCTGTTTTCATTCACCTCAAGAGCCACCCAACCTCCTCCGGCCTCTCCCTTTATCCTAATTCCTTGATCTTGACCTCAGTTGCTCAGTCAGCTGCTTTTCATCTTTCTCTTAAATAGCTCTCGAAGGTTGCAAAGTTATGTTTTGAGTGGGGAATTTGGATGGGTCTTCACCCATCGAACAAACCTTTCTACCCACCTACCATCCCTAATCCGTATTGGGGATCTTTGAATATAACAACCTCGACTTTCAGTCCAAGAGAAAAAATTAGTCTAATAGATAGCGACCTAGTTCTAACAATTGGTATTAGAGTTAGGTTTTCAAGCTACAACATATGGACTCAAGGATCTCATAACTGAACGAGATGATTTACGACATTTTTTCCTTCAGAGAGCTTCATTCGAAAGCAGATTGTTGAGGTGCGAACTGTTTGACATAAATTCCCAAAAAGACGTGTCTCATGACCTCCTATGTCGCTCGATATTGTCAAAACGACCTGCTGGCTGATGCCGCCTCAACTCTTACTCACATGAGATTTGACTGTGTTGAACCCAACGACACAATATTAGTTAATTCTTCTGTCTGCATGCTCTAGTTTACCCTCCAAATCATTCCTCTTAGCACGTTCCATTCAAAGGCATTCAATTGAGCTTGGTTGAGAGCAATTGGTGTCATAGATTAGTGGAGGCTATGTCGCTGTCAAGGGGACGGGTTTTTATGAACAGCTGATTGATACGTTCATGAAGAATGATCATTTCGAAGATGTCTCAACTCTATTAAGTTGAATTGTGTTTTGGAAAGTGCAAGTCATGGAGTCGAGGTCAATTTTGTGACTATATTGCCGTTCTCACAGCGAGAGGTTTTCATTTGGGAGGACACTAGGCGACCATATTATAGTTTGAAGACTTTTTATAATTTAAATTATAATTGATGATATTTGATAACGAGATGAAATGTTATATAAGAATTCAATTTCTTTAAATATATATACTCATTAGATTGAAGCTAAGTTAAAAAACAGCTAAAATAAATTCTTTATCAATTATCTATTTTATTTATTAAAATCAATTTGGTAAAAGATTCTAAATGATTTTTTTCAGAATAATAAAATTTACAATATCTATTTTGTTGTTGTTTAAAATCACATATATTTATATCAGAATGATAATATGCACATGAGTCAAGTATTGTGCTAAAATTGAATTCAAACAACGCAACAAAAGCAATCAAACATCTACCAAAAGGTAACACGATTTTTATATGGTTCAGGTGAAAACTACGTCCATGGGCAGCAATCCGATAAGTTCCACTAGTATTAATGGGTACAAATTTCTCTCTCAAATTACAAATTCAAGTAGACGGTTTCTTCTCAATTAACTCTCTCCCACAAATATAAAATATACCCATGAATTTTCTCCTCCCCAACTTCGTACAAAACAAAAGTCCATTAAACCCTCTCTTTGTCAAATTTTCCATTGCCACTCTCAAACACAACACTGCCTCAACAAGAGAGGCCACATAACCTGCTAAGTCTACTGAAGCCACCAAGAGAGACCGTCTGTTTTTCAATTTTATAATTGAGAAAATAAAAAATTTCCAAATAGAAATCCAAAAATCTTGAATGTCGGAATTGAGCCAAGTTTCCAGCGTTAAGGAGTGAGAGGAGCATCTTCAAAAACAATTGCAAAATGACAAACCCCAACACCACAAGTTCTTACTATTTAAAAAAATTAAATTGATAAAATCTTAAAGAGTCTAGATATGTAGTTTAATTAATTTAATTAAAATAATCAATGATAAAAAGAATAAAATATAATTACTATTATTACTATTATAGACTTTATACTTATAAGCCCGTCTCTCCCGTTGTTCAACGTAACTGTAGAAGTGATTATATCGATGAGTGGTGAGAGACGGAGAATCTCCTTACATGCCTGCAAAGGTGAGATGAAAACAATCATGTGAACAGCAAAAGAATAAAAAATCAAAATCAAATGTCCTTCTTTTCCATTCAGCCGGTCCGTGCATATCTCTGTAAGTACTGTGCAGGCTGCTGACTCCACCACTCCATACTCGAGTCTGCCCCTCTCTCTCTTTTAAAATCATGCCATTCCTCCCTCTCTTCTATCTAATCTTTTAAGATTAGCAAATAAAAATATTAGGTACCAAACTTAACTTAAACAAAGTGAAATTAAGGTCAAATGCATGGTGATAAAAGTATGAGTTAAACCCATAAATATTTTGATTCGATAAAAGGCTATAGGCTAATAAAAGGCATCCATTCAATCCGAATTTTATTTGAACACTTATCCAATTAAACCAACATTACAATTTCTAATTAAAAAGGTTATTCAAGGTGTTCTATGTTATCTAAAAGAGCTGAAGTGATGGTCAGGATCCCGCATCATTCGATTTTCACTCTACTTCAAAAGACCATTCTTTATTGAGTTATACACTGTGTGGGTAGCAAAGCTTACATGTGCTTTAATAATTAGTCGAGTGCTCTAAGAAGTTGGACATTTTCATCATTAAAAAAAAGTGTTCTATGTTAAACTTTAAAATATTTAAAAAATACGTAAATGAAGTTATTAAATTACACGAATTAAATCTTGTGCCATATAGAGATACGAAGCCTAAATGTTAATATCCACCCTGAGGCTCTTCAAATTGATGAAACAAATTACTAATATGAATTTGAGAAACCTAAAAATAGCATGAATGTTATGGAGATTCTCAAGACTTGTTTTGTGACTAGAGAGAAGAACTCTAGGGCTCTATTTATAATGTTATGGTTTCTTCCAATTAAAAAAGGGTAGCGATCTTCCCACAGGAAGTTTGTGTAACCAGACAAGGGAATTAGTGGATTCTCGATTTTACCCTTCTCATGAACAGTAAAATCAGACATATCGCATGAATTGTAAAATTTCGGCTAGCCGATTTACTGTTCATGCAAATTTTTGGCTAGCCGATTTACTGTTCATATGAATTTTGGCGAGCCGATTTTACTGTTTATGTGAATTTCGATGATCCGATTTACTGTTCATGGGATATTTTGTGAGCCGATGTTACTGTTCATGCGAATTTCGGCGAATCGATTTACTGTTGATGTGATTTTGGCGAGCTGATTTACTGTTCCTGAAAATATCGATGAGTCGATTTACTGTTCATGTGAATTTCGATGAGTCGATTTTACTCTTTATGCCAAAAGTAAAATCAGGAATCCACTAATTTCCATGTCTGGTTATACAAAAAAACCTGTGGAAAGATCACTACCCGTTAAAAATCCTCTAAATATAACTAATATCTCTAAAGATATACCGCCAGATTAATTTCCTAAATAGGATAATAAAATTTAGAATTCAAATTTATTAAAATTTAGAATTCAAATTTATTAAAATTTAAAATCTTAATTTACGGAATATTGCATATTAACAACTTTGATATAATGTTATGGTCCATCAACCACTCCCACTCGGTTGACAATGACAACTTTGCTCCATTCTCCCACTTAGTTAATAATGACCGTTTTATAAAAAAAAAAAAACTATTTTTTGATCTTCACAATTTAAGAAAGACCCAATAAATGCACTCTTTTATGAAAAACAATCTATCACATACTCAGCTTTTTATGCTTCATGTAGACAACCTATCAATAAATATTATAACATTCAACAACCTGGATTTTACAACATACTTAACTTGAGTATTAAATGACTTGACACAACTAAAACAAGCTTTCAGTTGACCCATCTTAGCAACTTTATCAAATGAACCTACGTGACTCAACTTATAGCTCAAACAATTTATAATTATTAAATGAGTTGGCACAACTAATTAAGCTTAAATAAATTGTCATATCTTAATGCATTTATCAAATGGACCAACTTGACTCAACTTGAATTAAAATGGTAACACCTAATTCAAATCATTTATAAAATGGGTTGACCCAATGAGTGTCAACCTATTTATTAATTGAAATATTTCGATCTAAATGTGGAACCAAGATTAAATGTGTCAATTCAATTGAAATAATTTATTAAAAACTCGATCTAACATGATTCATTTAAAACTTGATCTACTTATTGACAAATTTAAATAGTTTAATCCAACTTATACATTATCTAAATCACTTATTAAATAGATTGACTTCACTTGAATACTCATGAAAACTTAAATGAATTGGCCTAGCTTTCAAATAATTCATTAAATTGTTTGACTCAATTTAAAATAATCTTTTTTTATTAGATAGATTGATTCAATTGAAACCGATTGAAAAGGAAATAGATAATGTAAAATGTTTGTACAAGAACAAACTTATTAATAATTTATAGTGATGAGATCATTTTAATATTATCTGCTTTAATTTAAACTACAGTAGGTAAATAATATTTCCTCTATCTCAAAATACTTGTTCTATTTCGAATTTTTTTTTTTAAAAAAAAATCATTTTATGAAATATTATTCTTTTGATATTGATATTTTATTATTTGAACAAGTCAAAGTTTATAAGAGAAGGTTTTCCTCCCTTTATGCCAGAATTTTATTTGAAACTGAAAGAAGCTTATAAAAGGAGGCTCGGCATTTAGACACCCCCATTTTCTGTCAGCAGACACCGCGTTTTGAATTTTTAGTGGAAATTACGTTTTTGTCCTTTCGTGTGAAATCGTGCGATTGAATAGGCAGTTCGTTTTCATTTTGATCAATCGATCTTAGACGTATACAATCGTGCAATTGATTCTAGGGATCATGCGATTGATTCTAGGAATCGTTCGATTAATTCTCCAAATGGAGTGGAGAGGGATTTTCAAAAGAGGTCATTTCTCGACCGCTTTTTACAAAGAAGGTATCAAAATTCATCTACTTTGAATTTTATGAACTCCGGAACTGATTTTAAGTGAAAAATGTATAGTTTTGGACTTAAAAAATTGTACCCAAAAATTAAGAAAAAATTATCTTCCCTCTTAATTTTTGGATATAAATTTTTAAGCCCAAAACTATACCATTACTTAAAATTTAGGCATCAATGGGATTCCCCTTTCATGCTTATATTTCTCAATGAGAACATTACAATTTATAGATACAAACCTAACTACAAATAAGGAGACAGATTAGATAAATCTGGAAGTAAATCAATCATACAGCTGTGCAAATCAATCAGTCAATCAGTTTTTCTATAAAATCTTCAACACTCCCCCTCAAGTTGGTGCATAGATATCACACATGCCCAACTTGTCTAAAAAATTTGAGAACACTAGTTTTGAGACTGTTTTGGTGAGAATGTCAACCAACTGATCCTCTGATTGAATCTTAGGTAACTCCAATATGTTCCCATCTAGCTTCTCCTTGATGAAGAATCTGTCCACCTCTACATGCTTTGTACGATCATGTTGAACTGGATTGTGGGCAATATCACATGCAGATTTATTGTCACAATACAATTGAATTGGTTACCTAGATGGGTAACCTAAATCTTGCAAGAGAAGTCTAAGCCACAATGTTTCACAAAGACCAAGGGCCATACCTCTGAATTCAGCTTCTGCACTTGAGCGAGCAACAACATTTTGTTTCTTTCTTCTCCATGTAACAAGATTACCACCTACAAAGGTAAAGTAACCAGAAGTCGATCGCCGATCATCTATTGCTCTAGCTGAGTCAGCATCAGTATATGCATTTATACGTTGATACTCTGTACTTTTAGTGAATAGAATTCCCTTTCCAGGTGCAGACTTCAAATACCTTAAAATGCGCATGACTGCATTCTTATGTTGTTCTCTAGGATTATGCATAAATTGGCTTACCATACTTAGTGCATAAGCAAGATTCAGTCTTGTGTGTGCTAAATACATCAATCTCCCTACAAGTCTCTGGTATCTTTATTTATCAATTGAAACTCTCTCTAGTTCAACACATAACTTCAAGCTTTCTTCTACCGGTGTATCAGCAGGCTGACATGCTGATATGCCAGTTTCCTATAATAGGTCTAAGGCATACTTTCTTTGAGACAGAAATATTCCTTCATTGGATCTAGACACCTTGATCCCAAGAAAATATTTAAAGGAATCAAGGTCCTTCATTTCGAGTTCTCTAGACAAGTATTCTTATAGTACATTCTTTCTACTGGATCATTTCCTGTAACTACCACTTCATCTACATATATAATGAGTGCAGTGATCTTACCCTGTTGTTTTTTCAGAAATAAAGTGTGGTATGAATTGCTCTGATGGTAGTCAAATGCTATCATGGACTTTGTGAACCTTTCAAACCATACTCTCGGAGACTGTTTCAATCCGTACAATGATTTCTTCAATCTACACACCTTCTGACTGTGTCTTTCCGGTGTCATGCACCCTGGTGGGAGATCCATATAAACTTCTTCAGATAATTCTCCATGCAGAAAGGAATTCTTTACATCAAATTGTTGTAATGGCCAATCCAAGTTTGCAGGTAAAGACAACAATACTCAAACAATGTTGATTTTAGCTACAGGTGCAAATGTCTCTGTGTAGTCGATCCCATAGATTTGGGTGTACCCTTTTGCCACCAGTCTTGCTTTAAATCGTTCAACCATGCCATCTGCCTTATACTTTACAGTGTAAATCCATCGACATCCTACTGGTTTCTTTCTAGGTGGACAATTAGTGAGATCCCAAGTTTTATTTTTTTGCAAGGCA
This sequence comes from Chimonanthus salicifolius, assembly GCA_013350335.1. Classification (NCBI taxonomy): domain Eukaryota; kingdom Viridiplantae; phylum Streptophyta; class Magnoliopsida; order Laurales; family Calycanthaceae; genus Chimonanthus; species Chimonanthus salicifolius. Next base: position 5,901,447 of record CM023532.1, read on the forward strand.
TTCATTTCCTCGTTCATAGCAGCTTTCCACCTTGGGTCAGTTAAGGCTTCCTGCACACTGTTAGAAATAACTACAGTAGATAATTGATGTACAAATAATTGATTTGATTCAGACAAACGGTGGTTAGACACATAATGACTTATGGGATATTTGACTCTACTAGAAAGTTCAGGTTTATATGTGGGTTTAGGAATACCTCTAGTATGATGTTGTGGTAGCTGTTTCTTTGGTGGCTCAGACACTATATCAGGAACATTCTTAGTACACGACGATTAGTGTGGTATATCAATGAGAGGCTCGTACTCGACTGGGGGGAATGGACTTATACCTTCTGGTAGTGTCACTCCTTCAGTTTCTGGGCGTTCATCACCACTTTGATCCAAAGTTATGCCACTCAAATCCAATTCACCCACATCCTGGTTACCAGAATCAAGGGGTTCACTTTCAACGGAAGTTTGATACTCGTAGTCATAATATAGAGTCTGAATTTCCCTTTGGTATTCCCCCTGAAGTTCAGGCTTAGACAAAAAATACATTAAATTTTCATGGAAAACCACATGCATTGTGATAAATATACGTTGAGTTAGAGTATGATAACATCAATACCCCTTTTGGTATATAGTGTTGTGCAAATTTTAAATTTATAACTCGCAAGCGCACGAACCATTTAGATAGTATAGCGATTAAGTGCGAGGTCGAACCCATCGGAACTTAGGAAAATATATCCATAAAAATACACCATTGAATTAGATATTTTAAGAACTTTGAGAAATATGGAGATAAATCATAAATATAAAATAATTTATCTAATCTATGAGTTTTAATCTTAATTTAGAAACATTCTAGATTTAAACATAGAATCTAACAATTTAACTAATTTTAATTAAAATGGTGGCATTAATATAAAAATATAAACAATCTCCATTTAATTTAAAATACAGAATTAAGATGCAATTAAATTATTTCCAACCTAGTTCATCAATTTCACGAGTTTTTGGATTTATAAACAAAAATAAAATTTAAAACACCTAAACTACCTATGTACATATTTACAATGGAACTGGGTCAAAGAATTATGGAGGATTTATTTTCCATATTTTAAAAATAATATCAAGGCCTAGAATACGGAGCTCACATTTATTATTTATTATGTACTCAAATTCTTCATCTATTAAAATCCTCATTATGAAATTCATGAAATCAATTAAAATAAGAAAATTCAAATCCGGCCTTAGGCTAAATAAAATTTAAACTTGCAATTTCGAATCTAAAAGTTTTTCTGCTCTTAAAAAGAGCCTTAGACTGAAAAAATCAAGTTCTATTTATCCTAAAGATTTTTTCTGCTTTCATTGAACAACTTAAAATAATCTCTAACATAAATCCATAGAAAGAATTAAAATAAAATCAAACTTTCATCATACAAAAATAAATAAGTGGAAAACCATATTTCTAAGGGTTTTTCTGCCTTTTAATTATTAATAAAATTTGGAATTAAGAATTATAATGCATTGAAATTTTGGAATAAAGACATAAGAAAAATATAATGGAAATCAAAATCCACCAACCTTAGAACCCAATGTGGATTGAAAATCCCACAGTCTTTCTCCTCCTCTTCTTCCTCTCCTCTCTTTTGCTTCAATGCCCAAGTTCAGTTTTCTCAATGGGAGAGGGCTAGTATTTATAGATGAAAGGAGGTGGAATGAATGGATTGGATTCAAAGATTTAAATAAAGCAAGGGACACATGGAGGGCGGATTTGATTTGTGCTAAATATGGAATGACTTAAAAGAGGTAAGGAGCTAAATTTGTATAAGGAAAGTGGGTGCAGAATCCCATTTTTTACACATGCACCATCTTACAGCTCAGTTTTGACCATTTTAACTTCCGAATCAGGAAAAATTGTAAACTACAAAGTTATAGCTCTTGAAGTCTTCTTTCCAACGCAAAAAGAATCAAACTAATCGGATATCGGAGTAGAAATTTACGACCAAAATACCAAACATGTATCAAACCTTCCTTATTTTTCTCCCTTCCTTATTTTCTTTCTCTTTCCTTAATCCACTTGCCAAATTCGAAAATCCTCTTATATTGACTTCTAAATTTCGAATTTCCTCTTGAGATAATGAATATAGTATTCACACATGCGGATTTCTTCATGGGCTTTTCTTAATGGGCTCAATAATTGGGCTTAAGGTCCAAAATAACTCATAATGGGCCCAAGCTTTATATTTAAGCATTTTTCTGTCATCCTCACTATTAAACCTGCAAAACACAAAATTATACTAATTAGATAAAATTAAATAAAATGAGGTATTAACAATAATAAATTAGGAGTAAAATATGTATCTATTTTGCACTCATCATATAGCATATCCAAGAAAAACACATCGCAACGCTGGAGGAGTTAACTTGGTGCATTGATGTTTATAAAGATGTACAAATGCGACACAACTTAAGACATGAGGAGGTAAATTTGGGACGACTGGGGCAACAACAGTATCAGTGAGTGCCTGGAATGGTGTCCCGAAAGCAATAGAGTTAGAGGGTACCCAATTGATTAAGTATGCTGCAGAAGTAAGTGCTTCACCTCAGTAGGATAATGGCATATGGGCTTCGATCAATGAGGTATGAACAACTTCCAACAAATGTCGATTTTTTCACTCGGCGACTCCATTCTGCTGGGGTGTATTGGAACAAGTAGTTTGATGAATAGTTCCATGTGCTCCCAAATACTGCTGAAGTTCAGAACTCTGATATTCTCCACCATTATCACTGCGAAGAACCTTAACTTGTGCATTGTACTGAGTTCCAATCATTTTATGAAATTTTTGAAATAATGAGTTCACTTCACTTTTAAACTGCATTAAGCACAACTAAGTCATCCTTATACAATCATCAATAAAAGTAACAAACCAACGTGATCCTCCCAAAGTTGAGACTTTGGACAGACCCTAGACATTAGAATGTATAACCATAAAAGGAAGTGGACTTTTATTCAAAACTAATGGAAATGGAGGTCGATGATTTTTTGCCAGTTCACAAACATCACAACGGAAACTAGAAACTTCCAATTTTGCAAATAAACTAGGAAATAATTTTTTGAGATAGCCGAATGAAGCATGCCGCATAGTCGATGCCATAACCAAATTTCAGATTTCTTCTTGTCCCTCTCATAGCCATTCACTGTCAAGACTTGTTGTAACTTGTCGGAACTTCCTGACACCAAGTCCAAGTAATATAGCTTCCCTCGTCTAATACCACAACCAATCGTCTGCTTTGTTCGGATGTCCTTAAAAACACAAAAATCAGGCCAAAAAATCACAATACAAGATAAGACTGTGGTTATTTGGGAAACTGACAAAAGGTTATAATCTAAATATGGAACAACTAAAACAGAATCAAGATTCAAAGTATTAGTGAGGGTCAAAGATCCTTCCCCAATAACTAGGGTCGTGTTTACCATTGGCAGTGGAAACAATTTTTTGTGAGGACGATTTAAGAGATGTGACCTGTCTAGAACCAAATGTCATATGATCTGTAGTACCAGAATCAATTATCCATGTACTATTAGAAACAAGTGTAGAAATATTTAAAAACTTACCATCAGTATCGATAGCTGGTACTAATGCTGAGGTCTTTTCAGCAACATCATCATCTGTCTTTGTTTCAACAAAAGCGGCAGTTACAGTCTTCTTTTTTAGGGAAGCACGACTATGATCCCACAATTCCGGATATCCCACAAGTTCAAAGCCATGATCTTTGGTATGTCCAGTTTGATTACAATGGGTGCATTTATATGCAGACTTATCGACACCATTGGTACTTTTTGGATGGTTGCCCCTTGGACGGTCCTGCCAGTTTTGGGTTGGTCGGTTTCGAGTCACCATGGCTAAAGCTTCATAAGTTTCAAACTCCTCTTTCAGAGTTGCACGACGTATCACCTCTCGTCGAATGAACGCATAGCACTCTTCCAAATCTGGAATTGGTTCTTTGCTTAGAATCTCTCCACGAACTTGTTCAAATGTTGCACCCAATTCGGCAAGAAATATGTGCACCCGTAGTTGTTCAATGGACTTTTGGTATGCTACAATATCATCAGGATCCTTCATGATAACTTTATCTCGATGGTCCAATTCGCGGAAAATCCCGGTCAACTATCCATAATATTCAGAAAGAGATTTTCCACTTTGTGTGGCAGTGAAGACATTTTGGTTGAAACAAAAACTTGCAACTCATCACTTCCATCATAAAAGGCTTTTGACAGAACACTCCAGATTTCATAGGCAGTGGGTAAGCGTAAGAAACGCTTCATAATATGTGGAGTCATGGACATCAATAGCCATCTCTTCACTTTCTGATTCTCGGCATACCATTTTTCATATCCATCGTCAGATTCTACAGGTGGCTTAGTCTTACTACGAATATAGGAGAATTTTTCTCTCTCGGTAATATGCATCTCCATTAGTTGTGACCAAACATCATAATTTGATTCAGTAAGGATGATCCCTCATTAAAAATACTTTCAGATTGAACAATAGGAACCGATTTTGTTCCAAATGATTCCGGCTTGGAGGAAGATATCACATCTGTGTTATCGATCGTGGTGATTCAGTGATGAGCGTGGCGATCTGGCGTGGGGGTCTGAGTACAGCAAATGGTGGTCCTGAAGACAATTTTTTTTTTTTTTTAAGATCTGCGTTGTTGCTCAGTTATGCAAGAACCAACGCCTCTAATGGTGCAAGGCGTGGTAGGCTCTTCAATCCCAGGAACAGTGCTGCAAACTCGGTTTTTGTATTAGTATGCTAAGTATTATAACTGCAATAAGAAGACTGACATCTCTGGTGTTAGAGCGTTCATGCGTGCCTGAGAGAGAAAAAAAAAAGCTCTTTCTTCAAAAAACTCTAGCCATAGGAGAAGCTAGTACAGAGACTCGAGGCAGCAGTTGTGCGCCTCGAAGCCCTTTCATCAGGATTCCGGCCTGCAAGTTCGCAAGAGGATCCATTGGCTTCGACCACAGATCTCAGATCTGATCTCTGGATCTGGCGATTTCGGCGTGGCTGTTCTTCTCCGGCCGGATCGCAGGAGGATCCGTCGGCTTCGGCCACAGATCTCATATCTGATCTTTGGATCTGGCGATTCCGACAACGTTCAAATCTGCTGGCCCAAACAACTGAAAGGTCTTTTCGATAGGCGATTGGATCTGGGCTTTGCTCTCCTTTCCTCTTCCGTTTCAATGTCGTCCTTCTCAGATCTCGGTGTCGCGATTTGCAAACCAGCATGCAGATCTGAACCCCGCTACCTAGTTCGGCGTTGCTAGAGTCGTCTTTCACAGGATCTGTGTTTCGGCCGATCTGGTTTGCCGCCGATCGTCCACCTTGCTGTTTCACTACTCGCCGCTAGATCTCTCATCGAGAAACCCCCTCTACTGTGGCTACCCTCAGATCTAAACCCAGATCGGGTGTTGCAACTGGCTTCACAGAAATTGTTTTTTTTTCCCCGCCGCACTGCCTTTTCAAAAAACGAGAAGACCACCTTTTTTTTTATATCGATGATTCAATATCCATTTCAGCCGTCTCGGCTAATTTGCCGTCCGATAATGGGTTATGCTCCGATTCGCAATGGGACCGTCGTAGCCATCTGCCTGGCGACAGGATTTGTGATTTCCTCCAAATCTGTCTGGTTTCACTTAGAAACCCTTCTCAAGATCTACGAATTTAGAACCTGGCTATGATGCCAACTTAAAATTTAGGCATCAATGAGATTTCCCCTTTCATGCATATATTTCTTAATGAGAATATTACAATTTATAGATACAAACCTAATTACAAATAAGGAGACAGATTAGACAAATCTGGAAGTAAATCAATCCTACAGCTGTGCAAATCAATCAGTCAATCAGTTATTCTATAAAATCTTCAACACCATTTTCACTTAAAATTAATCCCAGAGTTCATAAAATTCAAAGTAAATGAATTTTGATACCTTATTTGTAAAAATCGATCGAGAAGCAGCCCCTCTGCCAACTGTAACCTTTGCACGATTTGCTCGGAGTTCATAATTTTTCATTAATTCTTTATATACGATTTTTGACGTCCAAAACTATACTCTTTTCACTTAAAATCAATCCCGGAGTTTATAAAATTTAGAGCAGATGAATTCCGGAGTTTATAAAATTTAGAGCAGATGAATTTTGATATCTTGTTTACTCCAACATTCTTTGACAAACTCCTCACTAATGGGAAAAGCTCTTTTTTAACCAAACCATCTGATTTATAAGGTCTTATACTTGTTGACTGACCACTAAAAGGTCCCTTGTTTAGTGACAAACCATAAAAAGGTCCCATATTTAGTGACAGCCCCACGCAAGGGTTCAATATTTCGTAACAAACCACTCAATACTGGATTTATTCAAAATAACAATTGTTGCTTAAATACATGCTTCAGTACATCGGAATGAAAATTAATACAACTTTTTGCAAGTGAAATACATGCTTCCAACTGAATATATGAAAGGATGATAGACACCCATCACTAATTCCACCAATGCTGGAATTCACCAGGATCTCTAAGATCACCAGAGGTATATGTCGAATCGTCATAAAAGTCATAAGAACCAGTCGGCTGTGGAAAAAGGAGTACGTGTTAGTATTTTTCACCTTATTTTATATGAATGAAAATGTAAATATATATCTTATATAAAAGTAACTTACTTGGGATAATTGAGACAAACTCGTTGCTTGTGATTCATGGAAATCATGAGGTTGAGACAAAACATTTAAATCTACACTGCTGGATGCCTGTGCAACACTTCTATTCGGATAGGTTCTCTTCGTATGACCAATATTTTTGCATAACCCAAATATTCTTCCATTTAATTGATTCTCTACAATCTCAAATGCAGAAGGATCTCGTATTCTAGATGTTTGACCTTTTGAATTCTTTAAATCTGGATGACGTCCTCTGCTGTACTGCATAATAGGTTGGCTGATATGCATCTTATCACTGTCAAGATATGATCTTGGAGCTCCTCTTGATCAAATATAGACATGTTTCCATATTTTTTTTTAATGTTTTCCCAGTTTACATCTAATTCATCCCCATGTCGATTCATTTTAATGTTCAAGTCGTCAAATGAAATGAAATCAATTCTCGATTGTGGATGGATCTGATCCAAATGTAACTTGTTCATCTATTGCATTCTGTGAGCACAAGGTAAGCAATGGAACTATAAACGCATGTGTAAAATTGGGTGACAATGACCTGTTTATGAGCATAACATATTGCTTGTAAACCTTAGACAATGTAAATTGTGATACTCTGCCATTCACTTAATCAAAGAAAGGAATCGAAATAGTAAGAGCAAACCGGATTTTTTCGTCCTCCATTTGAATCTTGAAGTCTTAAAACTGATTTTCAATGGCATGAGACATCTTCCTTCGGACAACATATAGATTACTAGTTGAGTTAGCTATATATAGTTTTAACACTGAATGTGCACTTTCAACCCTTGAAGTTGCTGAATTTTGAAAATATAAACTCCAATCGATCCATGCCTTAACGAATTATTTTTTATATGGGATCCATGTCTTTCTTATATAATTCACTGCATCCAAATAATCTCGAAAACTTGTTTGAATGCCTCAAACGCTTCATTAAATACAACTTCGGATGGAGACTCGACCAAGTCATTCCATTGGGTCATAAATGCATTCTATTCTTCCACTTTCTTGAAAAGAGGCTTTGAGCAAGAATATTCTTGTTGATGTGCCAAATGCACAAGATATGTACAGCATTAGGGAACTCTGAATTAATGCCATTTTTAAACTCTAAATCTCTATCGGTCAAAAAAACTTGTCGATCATGATCAACTCCTAAGACCTTTTTGAACATTTGTAACGCCCATACGTAATCTTCAATTTTTTTCATTCCTCATAAACGCAAAACATAAGTAGAAATTCTTGTTGAAACTTCTGATTCCAACGATATTAAGCAATGGCATATGATATCTATTGGTTTTATAAGTGCAATCCATGAGAAATACATTATTATATCTCTTCGTAAGTACAACTGACATGGATGTGCAAAGAAAAGATGAGATAAATAACCTTAACTGTCATAGTTGAGAAACTATTGGTAACCACCTTCTTCTTCTAAAAAGGCTTCAATTAAAGTACGACATTTAAGTTGCTCTTTTCGAAATCGAAGCCAAAAAATTGTATAAATTAGTAGATGATACTCCAATATCTGGATTTTCGTTTCGAAGGGTCGTCATAATTTGTCAGGGTGGTACATTGTTGTTATGCACTTCAATGATCATTCTCTTCTGTTCATCTGAAAAACACCTTATACTAGGATGACCTATTAATACGCTCGTGAGATCATGATTGTGCTCCACATCATTTATAGTCAACTTCCATGACCCATCAACAATTTGTCTCCCGTTCACTTCAAATGGACAATTAACAAAGCGAGAATATGCTTTCTTCTTCCTCTCATCATCTTTCAAATTAACTGTGCTATGATATGTACCCCCTCTATCGCAACCAAGAATAACTACATTGCGCTTATTCTATGACCTCTTAATGATAGTTACAAATCTTTGTGTAATGGAAACTTCCTTAACATGTTTTACTAAATCTTCGCAACTTGAAAAACACCTCTCAACATACTCATTGTCAACAATGTCATTTTCAACAATCTCATCATTTTTAACAAATGTGGATAAAACTCCCTCACAATCTGTTGTGCAAATTTTAAATTTATACTTGCAAGCGCACGAACCATTAGATAGTATAGCGATTAAGTGCGCGGTCGAACTCATCGGAACTTAGGAAAATATATCCATGAAAATACACAATTGAATTAAGTATTTTAAGAACTTTGAGAAATATGAAGATAAATCATAAATATTAAATAATTTATCTAATCTATGAGTTTTAATCTTAATTTAGAAACATTCTAGATTTAAACATAGAATCTAACAATTTAACTAATTTTAATTAAGATGGTAGAATTAATATAAAAATTATAAACAATCTCAATTTAACTTAGAAAACATAAATTAAGATGCAATTAAATTATTTCCAACCTAGTTCATCAATTTAAAGAGTTTTTGAATTTATAAACAAAAATAAAATTTAAAACACCTAAACTACCTCTGTACATATTTACAGTGGAACTGGGTCAAAGAATTATGGAGGCTTTATTTTCAATATTTAAAAAATAACATTAAGGCCTAGAATATGGAGCTCACTTAAATTATGAATCATGCATTTGAATTTTTCATTCATTAAAATTCTTATAATAATTATAAAATCCATTATATTAAGAAAATTCAATTCGAGCCTTAGTCTAGATAAAATTTCAACTTATAATTCCAAATCCAAATATTTCATCCACTCTTTAAAAGCGCCTTGAATCGGAAAAATCAAGTTTTATCTATCCTAAATATTTCATTCACTCTCCTCGAATCTCTTAAAATAATTTCAATAATAAAATTATAAAAAGAATAAAAACAAAATCAAACTCTCATCATACATAAATTAGATAATTGGACGACCATGATTTTAAATAAATCCACATCTCCTTTATTAATAAAATATGAATTAAGAATTATAATACATTGGAATTTTGGATTTAAATAAAAACAAAACAAAAAGACTCATGACTATTATTAATTTATAACTGAATTTAATCACACTAATGAATTGAAAAAATTAAAGACAAAGAAATTGTACTATTTATTAATGGAATTAATTTACAAGACATGAATAAAAATAAAAGAAACTAATTACAAAAGAATAAAATAAAATAAAAAAATACACTAACCAAAAGAAAGAAAGAACTCCAAAACTATCGACTGCTCCTCCAAAAATCTTTGTCCAAGTTCGAATTCCATTGGAGTCTCATGGCCTTTATTTATAGGGATTTGGAGAGCTAAATTAAGCAAAGGCTCGTGGGTCCCACTCTCCAACTCAATTCAGCCACTTTCTTCTTTTCTTTTCTTTTTCATTTGAACCCACGTAGCCTCCTTCGTTTGGATACTTGCTGCTGTACTTGAGTTCTTGTTACTTCTCAATAGGTAGTTGGCGACTAAGAATCACTAACCTATAAACACACAAAAATATATTAATTAGATAAAATTAATTAATATAATATATTAACAAATATAATTTTAGAATATATAATATATTATAATAATAATATAAAATAAACAAAATTTAAGAACTAACTAATCCAATATTAAAGGGTAAAATTATCATTTTTCAGTGTTTATCACAATCCATAGTACTATTTTCAAAGAAATTTTGAGAGTTTTGGGTTTGAGAAAGAGTTACCTTTGATTCCGGTTCGAAAATTGAGAGAGTAACTTCTGAGAAATACTTTCGAATCATTATAGGAGATTTGCGAGAGTATCTTCAAATAGTGGAGTAGTTTATTTTAGAAAGGAGGTTTGTAGTTTGAGGGAAAATAGTTTGGAAAGAAGTTTGAGAGAGAGGGGTTTGAGTGAGAGAGGTGTAGAAAGGGTTTTGAGGAAGAAGATTTCGAAATCGGAGAGATTTTGAGAGAGAAGATTTCGAAATAGGAGTTCTGAAGGAGTATAATTTTGAAAGGAGTGAGATAAAAATGAAGAATAAAAAGAAAGAGGGAAGTGATTGAACTTATTCTTAATTTCACGTAGAATAAAAGGTAAAAATGTATTTTTTACTCAAAATTTAAAATATATGATAATAGATTCTGAGAATGTCTTAACTGCTGAGCCTATATATTTATTAGTTATGTGGAGTTGTTGGACATAATTCGATGAGAATTGATAGATCGAGAATCTCTTTGCATGCGTGAGAAGTAGGCAAGATGAAAACCAAATGTGAACGACAAAATAATTACTATAAGAATAAAAAATAAAAAGCATCCTGTCTTTTTGTGAGGTTTTTCTTCTCAGTGACTGTCAAAGCTTTTCTTCAGTCCTTTCCACGCAAGTGTATCCGTAAATGTACTGTCTCTCTCTCTCTCGCCATGGCTGAATGCTTTATCTCTGCAAATACAGTGCCGCTGCTCATTTGTTAAAATATCGGTATTTTTCATGCAACCCTTATCTGGACTGTAGCATATGTACAGTTAGTCCATTCTAGCGATTCATTTCGAAAATAGAAAGAGAAAAAAATTTAATATGTAAACTTAAAAGAGAAAAACGATATTTAAAATATAAAATTGTTAATGAGTATGAGATAAATATTTTGGAATGGAGGAAGTAGCAGCAATGAGATCATTTATTATTAACAATAAGTAATTACAGTCTATACTGTGGCGTATTGTATACTAGATTGAGTATTTACATATGAGATATTTTTTATATACATAGTTTATAAAAATAGATTTTTATCAATTTATTATAATTAATTTTTAAAGGTCATAAGACAAAATCTTGAAGAGTTTAGAAATATAATTTGATCAATTTATTATAATTAATTTTTAAAGGTCATAAGACAAAATCTTGAAGAGTTTAGAAATATAATTTGATCAATTTAATTAAAATAATTTTTAAAAAATAAATATTAATATTTTTTCTAATGAATAAATTACTGTGATACTTAAAAACCCGTATGTGCCGTTCTACAAAACTCGACGAGGAGTGAGAGATCGAAAATCTGTTTGAAATGCGTGACAAGGTAAGATGCTAACAAACGCGTGAAAGACAAATGAATTATTATAATAATAAAAAAATAAAATGTATCCTGTCTTTTTGTGAGATTTTTCTTCTCAGCTCTGTCAAAAGTAAATGTATCCTGTCTTTTTATGGGGTTTTTCTTCTCGGCTCTGTCAAAAGTAAATGTATCCTGTCTTTTTATGAGGGTTTTCTTCCCAGCGAGCTATCAAAAGTCATTCGTCTTCAGTTTTTTCCACTCAAATGGTCCTTGAATGAGTCTTCTATTTAATCCTTTCTACCATCAATTTCCTCTGGAGACTCGACTCACTCCATTTCCCACTCTCAGTTTCGTATCTCTTTGGCTATGTGACACGACGCTTCCTTAAAGGAGGCCTTCTACTCTATACTTCTCTCTCTGAGAGGAGACACTGGTGAGTCTTGCCATTGCTCATGGTTCGAGTTTGAAAATTTGGATTCTACTTCTTGGGATTTTGTATTTTGATTTTTTATTTTTACTTTTGACTTATTTTTTAAAGGGTATATGTTATTGATTGTAAAATATTTATAATTCTTTATTTGCAGATCATGATTGTTTTATTAAGGTCATGGACTTCGAAAATGGAATCTATGCATGTGATGTATAAAGAAACTTGTAAACATGGCTTGAGCAGTTTCGGAAATTTTAAACTGGGTAAGACTCTTGTTTCATTTTTTTTTTTCTTTTGACAATGTTAGCTTTTCATGGAGATCTTTAACGTAAATAGATTCTTCAAAAGAGATTTTTAACATGACACACTCTTTCTCAACATGCAGACATTTGATTTGAGTTCTGATTTGTTCTTTTTTTTATTTTATAGATGATTTTCTATGGCATATGTTGTCCTTGATTTCCTGGAATGAAACAAAGTAAGCTATTTGATATCGTTGAAAATATCATGTCGAGAACTTATGCAATGAAGGAGTAGAGATGGGTCCACCTAAAAATTATGCATTTCAATTCACTGCTGACTTTCTATGTCGCATAATGTCGTTTAAAATGGGTTGCATAGAAGGAGTCAGCTTCAGACACTCGTTGAATATGCTTGGATTTAAAAAAATTAAAAAAAAAATAGGACATAAATACAAGACACATTAATTTTATTAGATGAGCAAATGGATAGATAAAGGGAGGGGGAGAGAATTTGGCCTATCCATATCGCTTTTATGTACGGTGATATATCGGTCGATGTGGCTGATTTGATAGTCATTTTTGTCTCTCTTACTTAAATCGGCCAAGGTTTAGGTCTAAATATCGGTATTTTAAAGGCTTTAAAGGCAAATATGATATATATTGGTGGGTTTAGAGGTGCAAAAATTCAGTATCGGTTGGTATATCAGTTGATATTTTTCTCTTTTTTTTGAAAAAAATGTGATATTGGCCGAATTAATATGCTCAAAATATTGGCTGATTTGATACGTTTTCAAAACCGTATAAGCCAATATTTTACCCCTGAGTGGGCTCCATATTTTATATTCGATATTCTCAATATAGGTTGAATTTAAAAAAGAAATTATTTAAATATTGGGTGGATCCACTAAATATCGGCGATATATCTACCTATATATCAATTATAATATCACCGATATATAGAGTATCGGTGCCAATTTTTTCTAAAATGAAACTGGTCGTAACTCATACGACCTACTGTTTTATTCTTCCTGTTGGCCTAATCGAATTTCTTAATGAATTTTTCAATTGATAACTAAGGACCACTTTCCTCTCCAATTTACTCACTTTCATTCTCCCATCGATCTTACTCTCTTCCTAAACTAATTTTCTTCTTCATTCCTTGTTTTACTTTAACACTAAAAATCTTGGCTTTTGGCTAATTTTCGTTGATCCATACCGTTTAAAAGTTTTTTTCATTGCTTGAACTAAAACAATTGTATGTTTTTTCCCAAGATTAATTCGTTTAGTCTTTATATTCGAAGGTATTATTTTTAAATACTTATATTTCATATTTACATCAACTTAATGTATTTTTCTATTTCGAATTTATAATTCTTATTTATTTATTGTGAATGGTATAGTTCAGTTTAAAAATTTAACTCAGAAGTTACTATTATGTCTATAAATTCTAATTCACGCATTTGAATTTTTTTTAATTCAAATTTTCCATATATTAGTTTTTATTTTAGAAAAATTGCCTAATCTTAGAAATAAATATGTAAATTATTTATATAATTATTAGTTTCTGTTACGGATATTATGTTCCTGTTAAATATGATTATTACATACATTTGTTTTTTTTTTTATTTAATTGGAAAGCATAAATTATAGTTTATATCAAACATATTACCTAATCTTAGTAATGACCATCTAAAATTTTTAGTTAATTCTTACTTGCTGTTACTGTTACTGATATTATGTTCCTGTTAAATCTGATTATTACATGCATTTGCATATTTTTTTTATTTTTGAAATGTTATGTATCATAGATTTGTGTTTATTTAAAAAAAATCTAAACATCTAAAATTTTAACTAAATATTTATTTTAAATTTTTAAATGTTTCTAGCATATATTAGTGTTTATTTCAATAAAATTGCCTTCTTAGAAATAACCATCTGACTTTGTACTTAATTCTTACTTGCTGTTACTGTTACTGATATTATGTTCCTGTTAAATCTGATTATTACATGCATTTGCATATTTTTTTTATTTTTGAAATGTTCTTTAGCATAGATTAGTGTTTATTTTTAAAAAAAAAAATCTAAACATCTAAAATTTTAAGTTAATTTTTTCTTCCTATTACTTGCTGGTTTCTCTAAGGACAGATGTTGGAACCTCCAAACCAACATTGTCTAATTTATGTGGAAAATCGAACACACTCAGGACTATTGCCATTGTTTGAAGGATCGAGAATGCTTCAAGTGCAAGAATTTTGGCCATGCAAGGAGCAACTGTCCGTTGTTCAAGGAAAATGGAATCTATGGATGCCATGTATGTTGTCAGTATGATCGTAAGATGAGGGATTGTCCTTATTATAATATTGTCATTCTCTGCTTTATGTTTAGAATTATTTGCTTAGTGCAATCTGCTATGTGTTTTTATATGTAAATGATATCATTAGTTTCTTTGTAGACTGATATCTGTTTTATTGAAACAGCAATGGCTGATAGATCCAAATACCGAAGGAGTTAAGGGAAGATTAGTATGAGATTTCTGTAATCCAACACAGAGATGATATTGACTGAATATTCCATCGAAAGTTCAGGGAAGTCCAACTTCCATTGAGATATCATCTGACAGTGATCCAGATTCTCCATACTATACGACATCAACAACACCTCCTGATACGGGAATGGACTATGAAGTGTCATCCTCACCAGAAGTGGGAGAAGTCTTTTTTCCTACACAGAACTTTCAGTGTGGAAACCAGTTCTTCTAAGGACAGATGTCAGTACCTCCAGACCACCTTTATGTAACTTCTGTGCACAATCGGGACATATTGAGGATTGTTGCCTTTGCCCTAAGGATCGAGAATGTTTCAAGTGAAAGACTTTTGGCCATGCAAGGATGTATCTGTCCGTTTTTTAAGGAAATGGAATCAATGGATGTCATGTATGTTGTCAGTATGATCATAAGATGAGTGATTGTGCTTATTCTGATAAGAAATTCACATTATCTTCAACAGGGGAATAGGGGAAGAGGCAGGCGCAGGAAAGGGATGATGGCCGATATCTAGTGTTGGGTCTAGGATCTTTTTAGTTATTTTTTTTTGTTGTTTTGTGTGTAAGGAGAAGTAATGTAATTAAGACTCTCCAACTATGGATAATGTGATGTAAATTATACGGTTATGAAATAAAAATCTCAGTGTTGTAATAACTTGTGTTTAAATAAAAAGCTTTGATTATCTCATGTGAAATGCTTTGTGATGGAATTCTTTTGATACTTTGTGATATCAGGAGAAAATGTCACAAAACAAGATAACTCAAGGAGAGGGATCGGCACCATGTCACCTTCTCTATGTACTCTGGAGCAGGAAGCCATTTATGAAACAGTGCGAATTGCAATGCAAGTATTCAGGGATACTTCTGAAAATGAACAACCAGATATAACTAACGGAGGAAGAACAAATGTTGTTTTTTAGTTATCTTTGTTATTGCTTTGTGTGTAAGAAGAAGTAATGTAATTAAGACTCTCCAATTATGTATAATGTGATGTAAATTATACGGTTATGAAATAAAAATTTTAGTGTTATAATAACTTGTGTTTCAATAAAAAGCTTTAGTTATCTCTTGTGAAATGTTTTGTGATGGAATTCTTTTGATACTTTGTGTATATCAGGAGAAAATATCACAGAACAAGATAACTCAAGGAGAGGGATCGGCACCACCGTCACATACTCTACGTACTCATGAGAAGGAAACCATTTATGAAACAGTGTGAATTGCAATGCAAGTATTCAGAGATACTTCTGAAAATGAACAACCAGATAGAACTAACGGAGGAAGAATAAATGCTGCTTTGAGGAATTTCAAACAACTGAATCCTTTATCAAATGAACTAACTTGACTCAATTTAAATTAAATGAGTTGACCTAGCTCAAATAATTTATAATTATTAAATGAGTTGGCACAATTAATTAAGCTTAAATAGATTGTCATATCCTAATGCATTTATCAACTTGACCAACTTGACTCAACTTGAATTAAAATGGTAATACTAATTCAAATCATTTAAAAAATGGGTCGAATGAGTGTCAACCTATTTATTAATTGATATATTTCGATCTAAATGCCGTACCAAGATTAAATGTGTCAATTCAATTGAAACACTTTATTAAAAACTTAATCTAAAATGATTCATTTAAAACTTGATCTACTTATTGACAAATTTAAATAGTTTAATCCAACTTATACATTATCTAAATTACTTATTAAATAGATTGACTTCACTTGAGTTCTCATGAAAACTTAAATGAATTGGCCTAGGTTTCAAATAATTCATTAAATTGTTTTGACTCAATTTAGAATAATCTTTTTTTATTAAATAGATTGATTCAATTGAAACCTATTGAAAAAGAAATAGATAATGTAAAATGTTTGTACAAGAACAAACTTATTAATCATTTATAGTGATGAGATCATTTTAATATTATCTGCTTTAATTTAAAATACGGTAGGTAAATAATGTTTCCTCTATCTCAAAATATTTATTTCATTTAAAAAAAAATTATTTCTTAAAGATCGTTTTATGAAATATTTTTTTTTTGATATTAATATTTTATATAAAAGAAAGTTATCTACCCCTTACATCATAATTTGATTCGGAACTGAAAGAAGCTTATAAATGAATCTTATTTAATTTTTTCTAATACATAAATTACATTATATACTTATTAGTTAATAAGCCATATGTGGAGTCGTTCGACATTAACTTGATGAAGATTGAGAGATCGAAAATCTATTTGCATGCGTGAAAAGGTAAGATGAAAACCAACTGCGAACGATAAAATAATTACTATAAGAATAAAAAATAAAAAGCATCCTGTCTTTTTGTGAGGTTTTTCTTCTGTCTTTTTGTGAGGTTTTTCTTCTCAGTGAGCTGTCAAAGCAATTTCTCCAGTCCTTTCCACTCACGTGTGTCCGTAAATGTACTCTGTCGCTCTCTCTCGCCATGGCTGAATGCTTTATCTCTGTAAATACAGTGCCGCTGCTCGTTTGTTAAAATATCGGTATTTTTCATGTAACCTTGTTTGGACTGTGGCATATGTACAGTTAGTCCATTCTACTAATCAAGAGATTCATTTCGAAAATAAAAAGAGAAAAAAATTTAATATGTAAAGTTAAAAGAGAAAAACGATATTTAAAATACAAAATTGTTAATGAGTATAGGATAAATATTTTGAGATGGAGGAAGTAGTAGCAATGAGATCATTTATTATTAATAATAAGTAATTACAGTCTATACCGTGGCGTATTGTGTATTAGGTTGAGTATTTACATATGAGATATTTTTTGGGTAATGATTTTCACACCAATAATTTTGATAGTTTGCACCAGAGGTTTAAAAAACGCTCGGCCGATATATCGGCCGATAATTTTATCTTTCCTCCCGATATCGACATTTTCTCTCTCCTCCGATATTGGAACCGTGAAAAAACCACAAAAAACCGTGACGAACCGTGAAGAACTGCAAAAAACCGTGAAAGCCGTATAGGACGAACTGTGATGAACCGTGAAGAACCGTAAAAAACAGTGTAAAAGCCGTATCGGTTTTTTTTTTTAAAAAAAAATTTAAATACCGATATTTATGAAATCTCATTATTACCCTTTGTTATTTAAGGTGTAACTTGCTTTCAAAAGAGGAGAAAAAAATGGTAATAATGAGATTTCCTTTTCTTATGGTGTGAAAATCATTATTCTTTTTTGTATACATAGTTTATAAAAATAGATCTTTATCAATTTATTATAATTAATTTTTAAAGGTCATAAGATAAAATCTTGAAGAGTTTAGAAATATAATTTGATCAATTTAATTAAAATAACTTTTAAAAAATAAACATTAATATTTTTTCAAATAAATAAATTACTGTGATACTTAATAACCCGTATGTGCAGATGTTCGACATAACTCGATGAGGAGTGAGAGATGGAGAATCTCTTTGCAATGCGTGAAAAAGTTAAGATGATAACAAACGCGTGAAAGGTGAATGAATTATTATAATAATAAAAAATTAAAATGTACCCTATTTTTTTGTGAGGTTTTTCTTCTCAGTGAGCTGTGAAAAGTAAATGTATCCTGTCTTTTTGTGCGGTTTTTCTTCTCGGTGAGCTGCGAAAAGTAAATGTGTCCTGTCTTTTTGTAAGGTTTTTCTTCTTCTCAGTGAGCTGTGAAGTCATTCCTCTTCCGTCTTTTCCACTCAAATGGTCCGTTAATGACTCTTCTATTTAATCCTTTCCAGTTTCCACCATCAATTTCCTAACACACTTCTAACTCCATTTCCAACCATCAGTTTCGAATCTCTTTGTCTATGTGACACGACGCCTCTTTAGAAGTATTTTGACAAATATTGTTCTCCCTATATTTTCAGCAATTGGTAATAATAAAATATTTTTAAATTTTTAAATTTTTATCAAGAATTTAATGGAAAAATCTTATAGAAATTATAATATTTAAAAAATAATAAAAATAAAATAAATAAAAAATAAAAATAGTATAGGAAATTTATCAAGAATTTACCAATAATTTATTGGGATATTATCGTGATATTACTATTTATAGCGATTTTATCAGAAATTTATCAGAAATTTATCGTCGTAGCGATAAAAATGCATTTTTAACGCGGTAATAATATTTTGCTAATAAAAACATAATAAATTTGAAAATACCGTCGATATTTATGACAATGCTTAAAAGAGGCCTTCTACTCTTTACTTCTATGAGAGGAGACACAGGTGAGTCTTGCTCTATGAGAGGAGACAGAGATGGGTCTTCCCATTGCTTATGGTTGGAGTTTGAAAATTTGGATTCTACTTGGAATTTTGTATTTTGATTTTCTCTTTACTTTTGACTTATTTATTAAGGGATATATTTTATTGACTGTAAAATATTTGTAATTTTTTATTTGCAGATCATGGTTGTTTTATTAACTGTCATGGACTTCGAAAAAAGAATCTAATGTATGTGATGCTTGTAAATATGGCTTGAGCCGTCTCGAAAATTTTAGTTAGGTAAGACCGTTGTTTCATATTTTTTTCTTTTCTTTTGATAATGTTAACTTTTCATGAAGATCTTTAATGTAGAATAGATTCTTCAAATGAGATTTTTAACATGACACTCTTTCACAACATGCACGCATTTGATTTGAGTTCCGATTTGTTTTTTTTTTTATAGATATATTTTCTATGGCATAAGTTGTCCTTGATTTCCTGGAAATGAAAAAAAAGTATGTCGCATAATGGCATTTAAGCTTAGACACTCGTTGATATGCTTGGATTTAAAAATTTTGAAAAATAAATAGGACATAAATACAAGACATATTAATTTTAGGGTAATGATTTTTACACAAGCAACTTTGATAGTTGTACACCATAATAAAAGGAAATCTCATTATTATCTTTTGTTATTTAAAGTGTAACTTCCTTTCAAAAAAGGGAAGAAAAATGATAATAATTAGATTTCCTTTTGTTATAATAGTGTGGAACTATTAAAATTGCTGGTGCAAAAATCCTTACCCTAATTTTATTAGATGAGCAAATGGATAGATAAACGGAGCAGGGGAGAGAATTTGGCATATGCATATCACTTTTAGTAGAGTGATATATATCGGTCGATATGGCTGATTTTATAGTCATTTTTTACTCTCTCTCTTAGTCTTACCTAAATGGGCTAAGGTTTAGGTTCAAATATGAGCTTTTTAAAGGCAATTATGATATATATTGGTGGGCTCCATATTTTATATTCGATATTCTCAATATAGGTTGAATGTAAAAAAAATTTATTTAAATATCGGATGGATCCACTAAATATCGGCTATATATCTACCTATATATCAACTATAATATATTAGAAAAGATAAAATTGTATTCATTAAAAACTATTACACAACTATATATAGCCTTAGCCGACCTTAGGGCTATTACACTTCTAATCTAAACAGATTTCTTAATAGAGATAAAATCAAACTAGAATCCTAATTACATTATAATTAGGGAAATCTAAATATATTCCAACACGCCCCCGCAATTGAAGCGTGAATGAACGCGAAACTTGGAACGTGAAGAAACGGTAGGTGAAC
The DNA here is from genome assembly GCA_013350335.1 of Chimonanthus salicifolius. Lineage (NCBI taxonomy): Eukaryota > Viridiplantae > Streptophyta > Magnoliopsida > Laurales > Calycanthaceae > Chimonanthus > Chimonanthus salicifolius. Next base: position 5,921,877 of record CM023532.1, read on the forward strand.
TGCAAAAGTGGCACACCAACTGGCCACGAAGATATGTTGAAGCAACACACTGATTTGTTGCAAAAGTTGTTGAAGAGACAGCGTTGATTGGCTGCAAATATGTGTTTATGTGGCAGCGTTGATTGGCTGCAAAATGACAGGCGGCAAACACAGATGGCGGCCTGAAATAAAGAACTTGGCACGGACAACGGCAGTGGCCGAAAGACAGTTGTCCGACAAAAATAGTGATCGCAATATACGATAAATGCAAGCGACGAATTGCCTGAAAAATAAGGGGCTGAAGCCATTACATCGATCAATCAGATCGGAAAGGCCAGTGAACAATAGTTGTAGCCATAAAGGCCAGCAAATGTAGGTTGAAGCCATGAAAGGCCAGCAAATGAGGGCTGAAGCCATGAAAGGCCAGCAAATGAGGGCTGAAACCTTAAAAGGCCAGCAAATGGGGCTGTAACTATGAAAGGCCAGCAAATGGGGCTAATTAGTCCTCCAGATAAAAGGAGTGGATGAATTCCACAACAAATGGACATGTGTCCAAAACATGCCGTCTCATTTTCGAGAAACGACAAAACAAGTAGTGCTTCAACAAAGTAGGAGGAAAAGGGCAATTTGTGTCCCTTTCTTTAGAGCGTCGACGAAATCGACGAAAGTAGGAGGAGACCCTTTCTTCAACTCTCCCCCTTTCTTCTTGGCACAGATCTCACCGATCGTGGCTAGAAGAAATAGTAAAACAAAAATGGCACAAAACTTATATCTGTATTCTGCAGTCTGTGGCGACACAAGCAGCAAGCATATCTGAGGATTTTGACCAATCTGACCAAGGTTCACCGGATGCAAATGCATCAAACTCTTGCCGTGAATCATAATAAGGAGGATTGCCAAAAATCTCCAGCAAAGTTGCTCCTACCAAAAAACCCCATATGGAACAGTATAACCAGGTCTTGGTCCAAATGGCATCCCGTTTGAATTGGGAGTGTCAGGAAGAAAAAACACCTTGATGATCAAAGCCAATCGTCAATGACAGCTCAGTAGAAGGCGGTGATGTCGTTACTGGAGAATAAGGTCCATAAGGCATTTGAGGGCTGTATCCATAGCTGGTGTGAAACGTAAGAGACGGATTCTCTCGCAGCTGAACGAGGCAGCACAAGCCTCTAGTGATGAAGAACCACCGCCAAGAAGGGCCAGATCTGCCTCTATGAGCGATCAGATTTGAGAGATGGGAGAGGCAGTATCAGGAACGTCAGGAACAGATCTGAACAACGGGCCTGAAAAGGGAGGATCTGAAGCTGGAGTATTGGCTGCTTGGGCACGGAAATATTAGGGAAACTCAGATCTGGCTTAGAAGCCGGCGACGGAGAATAATACGAACCAAATCTGCAAGCTGCAAAACTTGAAGAAAGGTTCTCACAAACTTTGGTGGGCTCTGGCAGGCTGAATCTGAGTATGCAAACGTCCAGATCAAAAACCCAAACTTGCAAGCTGAAATAAATCCACAAGCCACAGAATCAGGGAATAACAGCGAGAAACAATGGGGATCTGGAGCGCTGAGATCTGGGCAGTCCAACTGAGATCTGGATCTGCAAGAGACGCCTAGGTCATGGACGGCTTGGTTGGGCTTTGGATGCGCAGATCTGAGGAAGGCAGCCGTGTGTTGCCTCTCACTGGTGCGCAGATCTGAGGAAGGGAAGCCGTGTGCTGCCGCTTGCCGGTGCTGGAATGGAAACCCAGATCTGGGTTGCTGAGAAGGAAAGATGAGGCCTCTGCAATAATGCGGTGGCAAGCGTCAAGTCCCCGCCATGTAAGAAAACAGAGGCGTTGGCGTAGGTGAGAAAGGCCTTTCAAGAAAACAGAGGCGTTCGCATATGTGGTTGCAGATTTCAGATGAAGATGGCCATGCAGAGCACAACCGCTTGAAGAGAACAACACTGGTCAGACGAGCAGATTCGGATCTGGGCGATGAGAAGAACGATAGGATTTGGCAGCCTCCTCTGCAGATCTGATGATGGCCAGATCTGTGAAGATTGGATCTGAGATATGGGCTACAATGGTCTTTCTCTGCCAACTCCAACGATGGTAGCACCTCAGGCGTTGCAGACGGAAACAATGATGGTCGGGGAAGATACTGAAAACAGTAGGATGGAGAAGATCCGTTGCTGCAGATCATTGAAAACTCTCTCTCTCCCTCCCTCCCTCCTTGTGCCAAGTATGGCCGCCGACAGAGAGAGAAAATAAAATACTGCCGAGGGAAGCAAGTGCTAGAGTCCCCTCCCTTTGCCAACGAGATTCCTCAGGCAGAGGGAGAGAAGTGAAACTCAGAAATCGACCCCTCAAACTAGTATCATAACTGCTCTGATACCATGTTAGAAAAGATAAAATTGTATTCATTAAAGACTATTACACAAATATATATAGCCTTAGCCGAGCCTAGGGCTATTACACTTCTAATCTAAATAGATCTCTTAATAGAGATACAATCAAACTAGAATCCTAATTACATTATAATTAGGGAAATCTAAATATATTCCAACATAATATTACTGATATATAGAATATCGGCGCCAATTTTTTTTTTTTAAAAAATCTGGTCGTAGTACGACCAACTGTATTCTTCCTGTTGGCCTAATCAAATTTCTTAATGATTTTTTCAATTTATAACTACGAACCACTTTCCTCTCCAATTTACTCACTTTCATTCTCCCATCGATCTTACTCTCTTTCTAAACTAATTTTCCTTTTCATTCCTTGTTTTACTTATCAGAGCTTTGACTCAAATTCTAGGATTGTAATAGGTTACAGCATAATTAGAACCTATTTTTGGATTAGAGTTGCAATTGTTATTAACATTTCTTATTTTTGTGATACAAATATGTCTTGCAATGTGGAATATATCGAGATATGGGACAAGGGAACCCCTAACTGCCCAATAGATTTGGCTTCAACTACCAGTAACTATAGCGTATTGAAGTATAATGTTGGAGTTGTACCTAATGAGAACGTTGAAGTAGTACTGAATGAAAATGTTGGAGTGGTTCCAGCCATTGTACCAAATGAGAATGTGGGGGATGTCTCAGCTTTAGAGGAATCCGTAGGAGAAGTAGGCTCACCAGAGTATACACCTGCTACACCGACCGCGGAAAATATGATGGTGTATGTTTGTGAGTTCTGCAACCAGGAAGGGCACAATTACATCTATTGCTCTTATCCTATTAATGTGGTATGTCCAGTTTGCGGATACTACAAGCATGGAAGGGAAATGACTAATTGTCCTTACATCGGAGGACCGAGAATAGTGCCTTGGCTATCTTGTGGAGTGTTAGGGCACATCTCAGGAACATGGCCTGACAACTTGGAAAAACTTGGCTTTTGGCTAATTTTCATTGATCCATACCGTTTAAAAGTTTTTTTCATTGCTTGAACTAAAACAATTGTAAGTTTTTCCCAGGATTAATTCGTTTAGTCTTTATATTTGAAGGTATTATTTTTAAATACTTATATTTCATATTTACATCAACTTAATGTATTTTTCTATTTTGAATTTATAATTCTTATTTACTTATTTATTTACTGTGAATGGTATAATTCATTTTAAAAATTTAACTTAGAAGTTACTATTATGTCTAAAAATTCTACTTCACGCATTTGATTTTTTTTTCAATTCAAATTTTGCATATATTAGTTTTTATTTCAGAAAAATTGCTTAATCTTAGAAACAAATATGTAAATTATTTATATAATTATTAGTTGCTGTTACTGATATTATGTTCCTGTTAAATATGATTATTACATACATTTGTTTTTTTTTTTAATTGGAAAGCATAAATTATAGTTTATATCAAACATATTGCCTAATCTTAGAAATAACCATCTAAATTTTTTAGTTAATTCTTACTTCATGTCAGTGACATTATGTTTCTGTTAAATATGGTTATTACATGCATTTGAATACTTATTTTTAATTTTTAAATGTTTTTAGCATATGTTAGTATTTATTTCAATAAAATTGCCTATCTTAGTAATAACCATCTAATTTTTTACTTAATTCTTACTTGCTGTTATTGATATTATGTTTCTGTTAAATCTGATTATTACATGCATTTGCATATAATTTTTATTTTTAAAATGTTATTTAGCATATATTAGTGTTTATTTTAAAAAATCTAAACATCTAAAATTTTAAGTTAATTCTTACTTACTATTACTTGTCGGTTCCTCTAAGGACAGATGTTGCCGGTACCTCCAGACCAGCATTATCTAACTCTGTGAAAAATCGAACATACTCAGGACTTTTACCGTTGTCCGAAGGATCGAGAATGCTCCAAGTGCAAGACTTTTGGCCATGCAAGGAGCAACTATCCGTTTTCCAAGGGAAATGGAATCTATGGATGCCATGTATGTTGTCGGTATGACCATAAGATAAGGAATTGTCCCTATTACGATAACAAATTCATGTCATCTTCATTTGGAGAATAGAGGAAGAGACAGGAGCAGAAAAATGAATGATGTGCGGTTTATAGTGTTGGATCTAAGATCTAGTTTGTTATCTTTGTTGTTGTTTGTGTGTATGGAGAAATCATGTAATAAAAACTCTTCCACTATGTATGCGGTTTATAGTGTTGGGTATAGGATCTTGTTAGTTATCATTGTTGCTGTTTGTATGTTAGGAGAAGTCATATAATAAACACTCTCCCACTATATAATACCCTGACCCAGATTAGGTGTAGTTTAGCTTAATAATCTTGCTTGAACCGGTTAATCTCAAAGATTACGGTTAGGGCTTTGAGGAAAACCCAGGTGTGGCCCAATCTGAACTCGAAAGCTCAGTGATGCAGCTTGTCCAGCTGGAGGGGCAAAATGGTAATTTATCGCTTCTTGTTATTATTTTATAAATTATGTTGTTATGTGATTATTATTGGATGATAATGTTCTCCTTAATAACGGATTTGTATCTCTGGTTTGAAAATAATTTTATTTTCAGAAAATGGTACTTTAAAACCACCCGTCAAAACCCTGAAAGGGAGTAATAATTATTTTAAATGATTTTGGAAATAAGATAAAATTCGAAACAAGTATCTTATGTTAGACCATTTTAAGTATAGTCTAGTTATTCTTCGAACCCCAAAAATGAGGTTTCTAAGTTGTTTTATTTAACATTTGTTTAATTAAGTAAATAGTATTAAATTGTGATTTTTATTTAAATCAATGGTTTTTAGTGAGAGCTAAATCTCCAAATTTTTGTGGTGATTAAAGTTTTCAAAACCCAACTTATCTATAAGGTTGGATTAAATTTTTGAGTTTTTGAAATCATATCTTTAGTTAAAATCGGATTTTTATTAAATCAGGGGCCTTTTTGCAAAATGGAAAACCTTGGAGGACTTATTTGCAACTGGGACTTCCGAACAGTGTTTTCACTATACCGGACGTCCGCTGCAGCTGCATGCAGTGGCCATCCGGCCAGCTTCTACGGCAATTTTTCCTATAAATGGAACCCTTTCTCAGCTGATTCAACTCCCACTACATCTCTTCTCTTCTCTCAGTCTCTCAAGCTCCCTGATTCTCAGACCAAAACCAGCCGATTCCCTCTCTGTTTTCCCAGTTTTCAGTCACCCGTAACTTAGAAGGGAAGCTTTTCCAAAGTCAGATTTTTTAGCCCAGGAACTCCAGTGAAGGTAACCACTGTGTTCCTCTTTCAATTCCAGTGGGTTTAAAATCAAGAAAAACTGATTTTGACAGAGTTTTGAGTAAGAAAAATGGTTTTAAAGTTTAAGAAAAACCATGGATTCTCTTGTACCCGTGAGCTTTCAGTATTAAAATCCAGTGGTCTACAGAGCTTCAAAGCTCCAAACCATTCCCTATGGAAAGAGGACTCCCAGAGGAGTCATCGGACCGGCTAGATGTGGAAACCGAATTCTGGAAACCCACTGTTTCCGGATTCGCATTTCACATGTTGTCTGCCGTCAGTGTTTGCTTGTACAGACAGTGAGGAAGACGACTCTTGGGTGGTCCGAGAGTCGATCTTTGGACGGTCCGAGAGGACCCCTCGGACGTTCCGAGCTTCACTCGAAGCCCTGAAGCGCCCAAGGCTAGCTTGACTCAGCCGGACGATCCGAGCAGAGTTCGGAAGGATCGAACCCCACTCAGACGATCCAAGCCTCACTTCGGATGTTCCGAAGTGCACAGACCCACCGAGACCTGTTTTCTCTATTTTTCGGTTTGAAAGGACTTCGGATGATCTGAGACCGATCTTCGGATGATCCGAAGTCAGACCCATGATCCGAGGTTAGTGACTAGTTTAGATGCGGTTCGGATGATCTGAAGCCATAGTACCTAGTTCCGAGGGACCCAGTTTTTGAAGTGTAAAATGTTGTTTGATTATTACTAATGCATGTGATGAGATGTTAATACCCAATATTAATCTAAAAATGTACTAACCCTCTTCTCTTATTACTATAGTGTATATACTATTGTATTCACTTTTAGGCCGACGCTATATTTGTCGGGCACTGAGTGATCTTACTTTCAGGCCGACGCTATATTTGTCGGGCACTGAGTGATCTCGCTTTCAGGCCGACGCTATATTTGTTGGGCACTGAGTGATCTCACTTTCAGGCCGACGCTATATTTGTCGGGCACTGAGTGACCTCAAGGCCTTACTCAAAATGTCAGATCTGGTCCTATCCAGAAGACAACCGAGAAGTGACCTGAGAATCTATACCTAACTCAATAAGTCAATCTGGTCAATGCCCAGAAGACAATATGAGTTTTTGGACAGAGCACCTTTTTATTTACTATCTTGTGGATTATTATTAATTTAAAATGGATAGAAACCCAGTAGGAGACTCAATTTCATGTACCTTGGATATTTTGGGAAAATAAGTATGATTTCGAAATACTACTTGTATGTATATGAATGCTATATATATTGATTGTGCACTTGTTTGTTGTTGAACAGAGACTGCGATACCACACATATACGGTGAGAGAACTTAACTTTGCAGTAGATGTAAATAGGTTTTGTTATTTGAAATGGATCTTGAGCAATGAGTGGTTTCATGTTGATGAACCCACCCATGTGCCTAGACATGATGCACTGTCGTAAGAAGTACTTATGGTGGTTATAAATGCTTATGGTGTTGATTATGAGTTATACTGCTTCCATGTACCTTTTACTATTGAACCATCGCCGAAGGTGTCGGTTATGTCTACTGGACCAAGTGGGTCAACAATGACTGGCAAGGTGTGTCAGTGCCGGTTTTGAGGTGTATACCGGAGATGTACTTGCAAGGATGTATTTTGACCGTGTCGGGACTTAATAGTATTGGTGTCAGTATAGTATCTAGGGGTTACATTGGATGAAAACAGTATTGGGAGAAATGATGAATTGTGAGAATGTTGATAGTATGTTACTTGATGTTACTTGAGAATTTTATTATCAAGCATGAGATGTTATTGAAACTGTTAATTATTGTTAACCTGTTGTTTACTTAAAACTGTACTGTTATATTTCCTTCACTGGGCTAGTTAGCTCACTCCACTCACCTTTTAGGAGATGAACTCGAGGAGGAGAACCCTCTATTTCAAGCTCAGGGTGGAAAAGCTGCGGCGATGTTTTGGGATTCCCACTGAGGGGAATACCCATGTTTTTGCTTTCTGGTTCTTGGAACCATTTTCTTTTGTAAAGTACTGGGTGTGGTACTTATTTTGTATCAATGTGATGTATTGTAACACCCCGCCCTCTCCGAAAAATCAGAGTCTAATTTTTTTTTTAAATAATAACAGAATAACAACGGAAGAGAGCGGACGGCGTCACGACACGAGGTAAGTTCGGACTTCCTAAGTCCGACCCTTAACTGGCCACCCATGGGTATGGCCGAACCCCACAAGATGACTTTTGGGTCTTAAGATGTGAATGGAAATTTAAAATGATAGTATGATTGACTTGCTGTTACATCATAAGGTAAAGGAACGTGAACGGTGTACGAGTCGTGAACGGGTGACGATTAAGAAAGATCAGACGCTGAAGTGAATCTTCTGTAACGCCCCACCCTCTCCTAGAAATCAGAGTCTAATTTTTTTTTTTTAAAATAATAATAGAATAACACCAGAAGAGAGCGGGCGGCGTCACGACGCAAGCTAAGTTCGGACTTCCCAAGTCCGACCCTTAACTGGCCACCCATGTGTGCATGGACTAAACCCACGATAACAATCCACACATGGAACTAAACAAGTTATGCCGAATAAACTAGACTAACTGTAGAATTAGACTGAAAAGATAGTAAGTACAAGTCTCAATTATTAAAATTACTTATCCAACCATCCATTGTCAATATCATGAACAAACCATAGCAAAGGTATCAACTTATTACATGTCCATAAAAATGTAAATCATAAGACAATAATAAAGACATCCCAATCATCAATCAAGCGCTTAAGCTTGGCTCCCCTCCAGGTCCACGACCTTCTCTTTCCCTTTTCCATTTCCTGCATTATCCTCTATGGATAAAATTAGGGCGTTAGATCAACGCGTCCAGTAGGATTTCCGATTAGGGCTACCACATGGTTAGTGTATAAAAGCATGCATATATCATAATATATATGGTCATCAAAACAGGTAAATCAATGCTATGTAAATATGCACATGAAATGAGTCCCTCCCATCATGCATATACATCGCCATCACTTGATGAGACTCTCACCGTCAAGGTAAATCACAATACACTTTTATTTCTTCTTGATGATGTTCCTCCTGGTGGGACCTGTATCACGATCTAAAAATGCATTATTGGTGGCACGGACTAAAAAGGGATGTGACGGAATTCGTGACACATTGTTTAACTTGTCAGCAAGTTAAGACTGAACATCAAAAGCCACCAGGGTTACTCAAACCCATATCAGTGCCAGAATGGAAATGGGAGCACATTTCCATGGATTTTGTGACGGGATTGCCGAGATCTTCAAAGGGCAATGATGCCATATGGGTCGTGGTAGACCGATTGACCAAGTCTGCGCATTTCATTCCTATTAAGATGACGGATTCATCTGAGACGTTGGGTCGGTGGTACATCAGGGAAATTATTCGGCTACATGACATTCCCCGAACTATTGTATGTGACAGAGATGGTCAGTTTACCGGCAGAGTGTGGCAAAGCATGCAGTCAGCTATGGGGACAAATCTACTGACTAGCACCGCAATCCATCCACAGACTGATGGACACTCAGAAAGGACAATACAAACCTTGGAAGACATGCTGAGAGCATGCATGTTAGATTTCAAGGGTGGATGGGAGGACCACCTGCCACTGGTAGAGTTCTCGTATAACAATAGTTATCAAGCAAGGCTTCAGATGACCCCATTCGAGGCTTTATATGGTAGGCCTTGTAGATCACCAGTGTGCTGGACAAAGGCTGGTGAGCCTGCACTGATTGGACCTGAACTAGTCGCGGAGACTACAACACAAATTCAGTTGATACGTCAGCACTTATTGACTGCACAGAGTCGACAAAAGAGCTATGCTGACAAAAGAAGAAGGTTTCTGGAATTTGAAGTGGGGGACATGGTATTTTTAAAGGTCTCGCCACGGAAACGACACATGAGGTTTGGAAAGAAGGGGAAACTGTCACCAAGATTTGTGGGACCGTTTCCCATCATGAGAAGAGTGGGGGATGTGGCTTATCAGATAGCACTTCCTTCACAATTGGCAGTGTTACACGATGTGTTTCACGTGTCGATGCTAAGGAAATACAATCCCGATCTGTCTCATGTATTGAATGTGCAAGACATAGAAGTACAAAACGACGTGACATACGTCGAGAAACCAGTTAAGATACTGGAGACTGAGCAAAGGATGTTGCGAAATAGAGCGATTCAGTTTGTAAAAGTGGTATGGGACCGACATGGTGTTGAAGAGGCCACATGGGAACTTGAATTGGAGATGAGAACAGCTCACCCTGAGTTATTTGTGTAATTTATTTTACAACCCTACTTCGTTCGATTTTCGGGACGAAAATTTTAAAAAGAGGGTTATATTGTAACACCCCAATTTCTCAATAATATGAATATTTACGAAAATGCCACTGGATTGGTGAATTTAATATAGTTGATTGTAAATTAGGAAATGGTGGGGCCCATTGTTCAAATTAAGACCCTATGGGCATATTATAAGGGTCAAATTATCATGAATGGGTAAGGAACATCAATTTGGGTCAATATGGTTAATTGGGTCAAAGGACCCAATTGGACCCAATGGGTCATAATGGACTTATTAGACCATTGGGTGAGCCCAAATTTAATGGGGTTAAGCTGAATTGATTGGAAATTAAGTGGAGCATAAATGGGTAGGCTTGATGAACATGTGAAAACCAAATGCAAATGGCTAAAACAACCCATAAATGGGTCATGGAGTCAAAACGGGTCAACAAGCTAAATGGGGACCCAATGGGTCGGTTTGACCATGTTGACCATGGCTGACCGTGTGGACCCTTGAGTGAACTTAATTGTGAGTCAAATCAGGTTGAGTTGGATTGGAATGAGTTACATTTAAATTAAATGGTTGAGTGGACTCAAGTGTATTAAATGAATGGCATTTAATGTGGTGAGTTAAGCCATTGAGTTAGGTGGGTCAAAATGGAAACCAAAGGGGCTGTAAATTCAGTGAGTTAAAGGGGAAGATGAAGAGTTATTTGAGTCTCAAGCCACACAAGACAAGTCCCACACGTTGGGGACTTGTGGTGTGAGCTTCCATGCAAAATTTTAAATGGAAATGGATGGGAATTGGATGAGATACATGGGGAGCTGAAAGGTTGCATTGGCTGGTGCCAAGCGAAGCCTTAGTTGGCACCAAATATCCCATTGGTTTGATCAAGAAGTTATGAGGGAAATGAGTGGATTAAGTGGCTGATTTAACAAAAGGAAGACACACCCCATTTGGCCAAATTTCATTCCAAAAAAAGCCTTAGAATTCCATCTTCTTTCTCTCCCTCAAGAACACCTCTCTTGGCCGAACCAGCAGTGGTGTTTTTCACCATAGATCAAGCACTAATTCGGCTAGAAGCTAAGGAAGAAAGAAGGAAACAAGAGGGAAGAAGGCAAAGAGCAAAGGCAAGTAGAAAAGCTTGGAATTTGGTAAGTATTTCCATGGATTTTTGTTTAATAAAATGGGATAAATGAAACATGATTGGGCCATGGGTTGGCCGAATCTATCAAGGGTTAGACCTTGGTTGGTGTTTCATAAAAGTGATTAAAAATGTATCATTGGGTTCGGCCAATTTGGATGGCAGAACCCCATGAAAAGAATTGGTTAATTTTGATGGTCTTTGTAACATGAAACCATGCAAGTGTTGGACTGTTTTAGATGTTTAAGATGCATGTTTTGAAAAGGTTTAAATCATGATTTTGAGTGTCATGTTTTGGGCCTTGGAATGGCCGAATACATCAAGGAATTTAACCTTGGATAAGGTCGCTTAAAAAGGCAAAAAAAAAATAATGTATCGTTGGGTTCGGCCACCTTGGTTTGCCGAACCCCATGAAAAGAGTGGATTAGGTTTATGGTTTTGAAGTCTACAAACCATACCTATGGTGGAGGTTTTTACATGTTTTAAATATGGCTAAGTGTTTGATTAAAAGGTTTAAAATTATAGGCTATAGGGTTCGGCCAATTGGGATGGCCGAACTCCATGAAATGGTATGATAATTTTATGGTAAATTGTGATGTTTTTGAGGGATAGAAACCATACAAGATTATGGTGTTTTTATGGGAATTAAATGAATATAAGTTTACTGTTTTGGGTTGGCCATTGGATGGCTGAACCATGTAGTTAACATGGCTAAAGGGTAGAGTCCATTTGGTATGTAAATAATGGAATCATTGAGCAAAAGAACCATAAGGGTTCGGCCATGTGTATGGCCGAGCCCCATGGACTGTTTTGATGGGAGATTATGGTTTGTTTTTATGATTTGAATTAAGGAATCATACATGATAAATTATGGACTATGTGTAAGAAAATAATCAATCGTTGTAGATGATGGAATATGGGGATAAAAATCCATAGGATGTGGTTCGGCCATATGATATGGCCGAACCCCATCAATGATTATTTGATGGATTTGGGTTAAGTCATAATGGAATTAGAGATGATGAATGAAGGACCAAATTAAATGGTGAGGTTCGGCCAAGTTGGATGGCCGAATCCCACTAAGTTGGTTTGGATATGGTTAGTAGTGTTTATGGAAAATTAAACAAAAGGTTAGCCTAAATGGCATAAAGGTAATTATTGATGAAATGATCAAAGATGGAATGATCATAGGATTGGATGTATGGACCCAAACTAAAGTGGTATGGTTCGGCCATGTTGTATGGCCGAACCCTACCAAGGTATTTTTGTGGTATATGATGTTTAATAAGGATTAAATAAAAGAGAGATCAAATGAAAAGGGAGGTTAAATCCTAAGTTGATGAAATTCGGCCATGGGTATGGCCGAACCCCACAAGATGACTTTTGGGTCTTAAGATGTGAATGGAAATTTAAAATGATAGTATGATTGACTTGCTGTTACATCACAAGGTAACGGAATGTGAATGGCGTACGAGTCGTGAACGGGTGACGATTAAGAAAGATCGGACGCTGAAATGAATCTTCAGTAGGTTTCCTACCTACTTGTAACCACCATGATGATTAGTTTTATCATGATTTTGATAAGATATGTTGTTATTATTATTATGTTTCAATTGGTTTTTGAATCATGAGATTTATGTACATGCTTCATATATTCATTAACATCTCATGCATGGACATGGGATGATGATTATGGAATGCCTCCTTAGGCGATGCAGGTCCCGCTAGGAGTAGTATCATGATGATGATAATACATTGGTCTCCTTAGGCGATGCAGGTCCCGCCAGGAGAAATGTTATAATGATGAGAAATACATTGGTCTCCTTAGGCGATGCAGGTCCCTCTAGGAGAAATGTATAATGATGAGAATCACATTGGTCTCCTTAGGCGATGAGGGTCCTGTCAGGAGAAATATTATGATGATGAGAGCCACATCAGCCTCCTTAGGTGATGCAGGTCCCACCAGGAGGAATATCATCAAGAAGAAATAAAAGTGTATTGTGATTTACCTTGACGGTGAGAGTCTCGTCAAGTGATGGCTATGTATATGCATGATGGGAGGGACTCATTTCATGTGCATATTCACATAGCATTGATTTACATGTTTTGATGACCATATATATTATGATATGTGCATGTTTTTATACACTAACCATGTGGTAGACCTAATCGGAAATCCTACTGGGCGCGTTGATCTAACGCCCTAATTCTATCCATAGAGGATAATGCAGGAAACGGAAAAGGGAAAGAAAAGGTCGTGGACCTGGATTGGAGCCAAGCTTAAGCGCTTGATTGATGATTGGAATGTCTTTATTATTGTCTTATGATTTACATTTTTATGGACATGTAATAAGTTGATACCTTTGCTATGGTTTGTTCATGATATTGACAATGGATGATTGGATAAGTTATTTTAATAATTGAGACCTGTACTTGCTATCTTTTCAGTCTAATTCCGCAGTTAGTCTAGTTTATTCCGCATAACTTGTTTAGTTCCATGTGTGGATTGTTATCGTGGTTTTAGTCCATGCACACATGGGTGGCCAGTTAAGGGTCAGACTTAGGAAGTCCGAACTTAGCTCGCGTTGTGACGCCGCCCGCTCTCTTCCAGTGTTATTCTATTATTATTTAAAAAAAAATTTAGACTCTGATTTTTTGGAGAGGGCGGGGCGTTACAGTTGGTATCAGAGCAAAACGGGAAGTTGAATCATCGAAGTAAGATTAAAATGGTTTCATGTCTCACTGACAGATAAAAATTCCAACTGACCGACACTTCGAAGTCCGCTGACTGGGGGCCGGATTAATTTACTTCGAGTGACTCAGACTGAACAATCAATCTGAGAACGACAATGAAAGATAGCAAGTAAAGTACAGTCATCATAATTGGACATATCAAATATAGCAAAGTAGGATGCACTCCTCTGATATCCCCACACTGAGAAACAAGCAACAGGAATTTAGAGATTTCCCCAGAAACAAAAGAAAACAAAGTGTGAAGATTTGGCAATTTTCCCAAACACAATGCATGATATGATATATAAGAAATTTCCCGAAACCAAGATTGGTTTTATTAGAACTTATGCTGATTATTTATGAGTTCTATGTGATGATACAGATATGTCGAGTAACGTGGAATATACAGAATTGTGGGATAAAGGGGCACCTAGCTGTCCAATAGATTTGGTGTCGGCTTCCAACAACACCAGCATGGAAGTCAACATGGACCTTCAGGAGGGACCACCCGAGGAAATTGAGGATATGACACCTTTTCCTGAGGATCTTATGGAAGACATTCCTTGGATAATGGAACCTCCCGAGGAAGATGAAGAGGATCTAGCACCTTTACCGGAGGATCCTATGGAAGATGTTCCTATAATAATGGAATCGGTTGGGGAGATAGATCCCGACTATACGTGTGAGTTGTGCAACCAAGACGGGCACAACTGTAGGTATTGTCCTCACCCTCTAGGCATTGTCTGTCTGGCTTGTGGACTACATGGGCATGGAGAGGCAAGGACTAATTTTCCTTATATTGGAGGACTAGGGGTAATACCCTGCGTGACATGTGGAGTATTGGGACACATGTCGATGACATGTCCTGATAATCGCTTTAAGTTCGCTGATGATGCAGGATCTTCCACGGAAGATTAGGTTAAGGGTTAGAAAGAAAAGTGATAGGAAAGGGGAATATTTTGTAAGGGTGCATTTTGTTCTTTATAGGGTTTGTTTTACCCTATCAACCCTTGTACAAAGATGAATTATTAATATATATAAAGTTTGCCATTTTATGATTCTACGAGGATTGCTAGTATTAAATGTATGTTGTGAAGGAAACTAAGCCAATAATGTTTCCATGAATTGGGGAACAATGGCACCATAGAAAAAGATCCCAAAGAATCAGAAGGGAAAGGAGAAAGCATTGCAAATTGGATTAGGCGAAGGGGCTTCAAAAAGGAAGACCCTACAAGACGGTCAAGGAAAGGAAAAAGAGATATCCTTCATTCCACATGAAGAGGAGTTATCTCAATTTATAAAGGAGAAAGCTGTACGTGACAAAGATGAGGAAGAACCTCAGCATGGGTCTGAGAAATCACTCCATGATAAGGAGGAAGAGGAGAACAGCAACAACGGCGTACATACACCAATACCATATGTGCCGCCCGAACTACAAAGCTTGGTACAAGCTATAGTTACTTTCGTCCTCCAACAACATCTGAATGGAGGTGGAAGCACTAGTGAGGCCAGTGACCGAAATATGGTCAGGGACTTCCAACAACAGCGGCCACCTTATTTCAAGGGGAGAGATGGGCCTGTTGGAGCAGAGAACTGGCTGAAGAAAATTTCCCAGATATTGACTTTGCTGAACATCAAGAGTCATGTCCACAAGATCCTACTGGCCACGTCACAACTGATTAGATGACGCTGGTAAGTGGTGGGAAGTAGTGGAGAAACAACGGGCACTTGTGCCAGAAAGGGAGAGAACTGAAATGACTTGGGAGCAATTCTCAGCGACGTTCCTGGAACACTATTTCCCGGAGGAGGAGAGGGAACGTCAGACTCAAGCATTTTTGTCATTGGTGCAGGGCTCCATGACAGTAGCTGAGTATTACAGGGAATTCTTGAGTTTATCATGCTATGCGTTTTATATTGTGGACATGGAGTATCGGAAGGCTCGCAAGTTCGAGCGTGGGTTGCAGCCAAGCATTAGGGCCAGAGTAACCTTGTTCAAAGTCGCTATGCTGGCGGAAATGGTCAACAAAGCTACCATTGTGGAGCAAGAATTAGCTGAGTTCACACGAGTGGACAACCGTCGAGCGCCGAGTGGGAGGGTACTTATCAACCCAACAAGAAGTTCCGACCGAACTTCAGCAGACCCTCGCCATCTGTTGGATCTACTGGGGGCTTTCATCCCAATCAGCCCTCCCAATCTGTAGCAGCCACTCAGGCTTCTAGAGGAGTGAGCACCTGCTATCACTGTGATCAACCGGGTCATCTCCGGAGGGATTGTCCAAAACTCAACAGGCTTTCACACTCCAGAGGATCGTCTCGTCCACCAGTCAGACCGTTTAAATCTCGGGGAGGCAGGAAGTATAATCGGGCGAGACCGGCACCCAACCCTAGTGGAGCTGGACGATTGTTTACTTTAACTTCTCCAGAAGATGAGGATCATTCGGTGATACAAGGTATGGCGGTAGTGAGTAGTTCTTATGCATATGCACTATTTGATTCTGGAGCTTCACACTCCTTCATAGCTGCATCATTTATAACTGCTACCGGTACCTTAGCTCAAAGATTAGCCACAACACTCACAATTGTGTCCCCTGTCGGAGACTCGGCATTAGAACTTATATGCACAGCAGTTAACACTGAACTAGCTGGACTCAGATTTGAGTTCTATTATCTGGTGCTTGACATGGCTGAGTATGATATAATATTCGGCATGGATTGGTTGGCTAAGTTCCAGGCCAGCATTGACTGTTATCGCCGAAGAGTGACATTTTGGTCACTCGAAGGAAAGCAATATGTGGTTCGTGCAGACAAGCAGAGTGGATTGCAGGAAGGGTTGAACCACGTGGTATTGAACAATATCATTATAAATAAAACACCAATTATTGAATTTCCCTTAGTTGTGAAAGAATTTGAGGATGTGTTTCCAAAGGAACTCCCTGGTTTGCCGCCTATGAGGGAGATCAACTTCGAAATCAAGTTATACCCTGGTACTTCACCAGTGTCTCTACCGCACTATCGGATGGCACCAGCAGAGATGTCAGAGCTAAAAAAGCAGATCGATGAACTGCTCAGGCTGGGATGCATCCGACAAAGTACATCGTCATGGGGAGCTCCAGTATTGTTCGTAAAGAAGAAGGACGGTTCACTTTGGATGTACATAGATTATCGGAAGTTGAATCAACTAACTGTCCGAAACAAGTACCCTCTACCCAGGATCGATGATCTGTTCGATCAATTGAGGGGTTCCAGCCATTTTTCAAAGATTGATTTGATGTCTGGTTATCATCAAATACGGGTTAGGGAGGAAGATATAGAGAAGACAGCCTTCAGGACGCGGTATGGACTATACGAGTTTGTAGTCATGCCATTTGGACTCACAAATGCGCCGGCGGTGTTCATGGATTTAATAAACAGAATCGTCCATCCGTATCTGGACCAGTTCGTAATCGTGTTCATTGACAATATCATGATCTATTCCAAGAGTCAGTAAGAACATGCAGAGCACCTACGGATAGTTTTGAATACTTTGAGGCAGAATAAGCTGTATGCCAAAGCCAGTAAGTGTGAGTTCTGGCTATCTCAAGTAAATTTCTTGGGACATGTTATATCCGAGGAAGGTATAGCCATGGATCCGGCTAAGGTGGCGGCAGTGAAAGACTGGAAAGCGCCAAAGAATGTAACCGAAATCCGCAGTTTCTTAGGATTGGCGGGTTATTATCGAAAATTTATCGTGGAATTTTCCAAAATAGCGGCCCCATTGACTCGACTCACTCAGAAAGGAGTCAAGTATGAGTGGTCAGATCAGTGCAACCAGAGATTTGAAACATTGAAAGAGAGACTTACAAGAGCTCCTATTTTAATTTTGCCGGAAAGGGGCAAAGGATATGAAGTACAATGCGATGCTTCAGGAGAAGGACTAGGGTGTTCACTCATGCAAGGTCAACGTGTGGTGGCATATGGGTCAAGACAGTTAAAGATTCACGAACGTCTTTATCCCACACATGATCATGAGCTAGCTGCAGTGGTCTTCGCTCTCAAAAGTTGGAGACACTACCTCTACGGCGAGAATTTGAGGTATTTGCTGATCATAAGAGTTTAAAATATTTATTTGATCAGAAGGAGCTCAACCTGAGGCAGCGTAGATGGATGGAGTATCTGGCGGATTATGAGTTTGCGCTTCGATACCATCCAGGCAAGGCAAACAAGGTAGCGGATGCCCTCAGCCGCCTATCACATGCATCGGTAGCATGCCTGATCAGAATAGTATGGGAGATGCTGAACACCATTCTAGAGTTCAATTTTTATATCAACAACCATGGGAGTATGTATAATTTAATCATACGGTCCAATATGGTCACCAAGATTGAACAAGAACAATGAGTAGACCTGGAAGTGGAAGAGATATGGGCCAAGATGTCCACTGGCGTAGTCATACCGGAATGGGAATTACGACCAGGACAGGGTCTTTTATTCCGGGGAAGAATATATGTGCCAAAGAGTTGTAGGAAAGAGCTATTGATTGAGGCTCATCAATCCAAACTCTCCATTCATCCGGGTAGCACGAAAATGTATCACGATCTGAAAAGGCATTATTGGTGGCACGGACTAAAAAGGGATGTGGCGGAATTCGTGGCACATTGTTTAACTTGTCAGCAAGTTAAGACTGAACATCAAAAGCCACCAGGGTTACTCAAACCCTTATCAGTGCCAGAATGGAAATGGGAGCACATTTCCATGGATTTTGTGACGGGGTTGCCGAGATGTTCAAAGGGCAATGATGCCATATGGGTCGTGGTAGACCGACTGACCAAGTCTGTGCATTTCATTCCTATTAAGATGACGGATTCATCTGAGACGTTGGGTCGGCGATACATCAGGGAAATTATTCGGCTACATGGCATTCCCCGAACTATAGTATCTGACAGAGATGGTCGGTTTACCGGCAGAGTGTGGCAAAGCATGCAGTCAGCTATGGGGACAGATCTACTGACTAGCACCGCAATCCATCCACAGACTGATGGACACTCAGAAAGGACAATACAAACCTTGGAAGACATGCTGAGAGCATGCATGTTAGATTTCAAGGGTGGATGGGAGGACCACCTACCACTGGTAGAGTTCTCGTATAACAATAGTTATCAAGCAAGCCTTCAGATGGCCCCATTCGAGGCTTTATATGGTAGGCCTTGTAGATCACCAGTGTGCTGGACAGAGGCTGGTGAGCCTGCACTGATTGGACCTGAACTAGTCGCGGAGACTACAACACAAATTCAGTTGGTACGTCAGCACTTACTGACTGCACAGAGTCGACAAAAGAGCTATGCTGACAAAAGAAGAAGGTTTCTGGAATTTGAAGTGGGGGACATGGTATTTTTAATGGTCTCACCACGGAAAGGACACATGAGGTTTGGGAAGAAAGGGAAACTGTTGCCAAGATTTGTGGGACCGTTTCCCATCATGAGAAGAGTGGGGGATGTGGCTTATCAGATAGCACTTCCTTCACAATTGGCAGCGTTACACGATGTGTTTCACGTGTCGATGCTAAGGAAATACAATCCCGATCCGTCTCATGTATTGAATGTGCAAGACATAGAAGTACAAAGCGACGTGACATACGTCGAGAAACCAGTTAGGATACTGGAGACTGAGCAAAGGATGTTGCGAAATAGAGCGATTCAGTTTGTGAAAGTGGTATGGGACCGACATGGTATTGAAGATGCCACATGGGAACTTGAATTGGAGATGAGAACAGCTCACCCTGAGTTATTTGTGTAATTTATTTTACAACCCTACTTCGTTCGATTTTCGGGACGAAAATTTTAAAAAGAGGGTTATATTGTAACACCCCAATTTCTCAATAATATGAATATTTACGAAAATGCCACTGGATTGGTGAATTTAATAAAAGTGATTGTAAATTAGGAAATGATGGGGCCCATTGTTCAAATTAAGACCGTATGGGCATATTTTAAGGGTCAAATTATCATGAATGGGTAAGGAACATCAATTTGGGTCAATATGGTTAATTGGGTCAAAGGACCCAATTGGACCCAATGGGTCATAATGGACTTATTAGACCATTGGGTGAGCCCAAATTTAATGGGGTTAAGCTGAATTGATTGGAAATTAAGTGGAGCATAAATGGGTAGGCTTGATGCACATGTGAAAACCAAATGCAAATGGCTAAAACAACCCATAAATGGGTCATGGCGTCAAAACGGGTCAACAAGCTAAATGGGGACCCAATGGGTCGGTTTGACCATGTTGACCATGGTTGACCGTGTGGACCCTTGAGTGAACTTAATTGTGAGTCAAATCAGGTTGAG